>CM023101.1:21092345-21149290 GCA_013103745.1 Gardenia jasminoides
AATTCCACAAGATCCTTTCATTAATACATCAAGAAACATCTAGTCAAGATTCTTAGCAAGTATAACCATGAAAGTTTGCACATGAGTTACGCTAATTTAACCTGTCATTTTAAGCAATTCAAATTAATAACTTAATCAAGAAAATACAAGATTCCTCCTTTAAAGTTATCCCTTTTGTTCTCAAAGTCACCGTCCTATCATCAATGGTGAGGGTACTCAAGAAGTAAAGAGTTTTTACCCCAAATCTTTATACCATGTCCTTAATCTATACACATTATTCTCCAATCTTAGAGTGGTTTAATTCCTTGCCCTCGACCCCGGCCTCTTCTACCCTCCATAGTTCAGTAGAGAGCAGACAATTTAATATAAATATAAATATAAGATACACTACTAGAAAACCAATTCGAAAAGGAAGCAAAACACTTTATATACACCACTTATAAAGAAGTGCTAGAAGTACATCATAGAAGCATATCTTTAACAAAAGTCATACAAAAGTCATATCACATTCACAATTGCAATCAAACAAAAGTGTAGGACTTTAAAAGTTAGCAAGCGTAATTACAAGGACCGAGAACCACTCTAATGGTTTTCTCACAAAAGGTACTCCAAATCTTATCTTCATACTCAACTAGCCTATCCGACATAGTAGCAAGTCTCGAAGTAGGGCTCTCACCGGATCGACTCCAAATACGGGATCTCACCATAGCAGCCTCCCCACACTCCTCATGATCTCCACCATATCCACGCCAAAGGGGCCGATCAAGCAAGTCTCCTCACTGATTAGCCTTGAGCACCCCTCTACTAAAGCCTCACACTCAGCCACAATACCATCAGCTCACTCTCGAGCAACCTCATAACTCTAGCTACACTGCCATTGAGCTGGCCTCCCTCCTCAGTGCACGGATCCACTGATTCGATCCGCCTCTTAGTCAACAACCTATCCACCTCCTCTGAACTCCTCACGAACCCGTCGTGGTCCTTCTCTCACGCATTGATCGCCATAACTACCTCACCGATAGGCATAGTCCTTCCAACACTCACAGCCACGCCTAGTTCTGGTTCTTGTAGGCACGGGCACCCCCCCCAACTCCAATAAGAAATCAGGCTGCCTCACTGGACCAAGCTGTTACCATCACCACCAAACTCCATACCTACAAAATGAACTCCATTAGCACTTAATCAAACTTAAGCATCATTATCACTTTAAACATAAATAGCAGGTATCTCTTACATTTCTTTCAAACCTACTAAACCCTTAAATGCTCAATGACTCTAATTCTCAACCATTCACCAAGTGATAACGCCAACATACGCTATCAAATAAGCTAACTCCAGTCCAGATCCTAAGAAAATGAAACCAAAGGTCCTCTACTAAGGGTTTCTGTGACGACCCCACTTTCCCCTAAGTGCTAACGAAGTGGTTCACTGGATCACCGCCTAACTCTCACGGACTCATATATCAAATAATTACAAATTCCAATCCCATAATTACATTCAAATATTCCAAAATAATAACATAACCAAAAAATTTACATTTCCATAAGTCACTGAAATTCCAATTACACACATCCTCAAAATAAAGTAAACCCAAGTTACATGGACATAAAGCTTAAACATCTCAATTTTAAAGTTTACAACCAACTTTAAACTTACAAATGGAACAAGTCCACTAATACATCGTACTTAAACAAAAGGTAGCACACTAGACTTTTAGGTCACAAGCAAACTCTCCGACCTCATACACAACCATGCTAAGGAAAACAAAAGGGAATGGGGTAAGCTAAAACTTAATGAGGTCCCAAATAAAACATGCAGTCACATTAACAAATAGGAGAACTCAAGTAGTCAAATATCGCATTTAAAATGTAAAATAAAGAAACAAATATCACAACCAAGTACAAAATACATCGAGCCTCTCAACTAGGAGATCGTGTTCATGAGGAGAACACTGCTCGAGCCTTTCAACTAGAGATCGTGTTAAAGAACATCACTGAGCCTCTCAACTAGGAGATCAGATTCATGAGGGAGAACACTACTGAAGCACAAGACATAAGACAAATATAGTAGTAAGTATATTTTAAAGGATAATGGTGACTTCCAAAAGCCAATTCCACAAGAGCTTGATCATAAGATAGCCCGTTGACTCTCCGTCAACTTTTGAAGTCAAGAACCAAAGTCAGAAGAACCACTTTACCCCACAACCGTCCACCGTTCACCCCCTTATCGGCCCGAACACCTCAAAGAAACTAATTTAGGTAATACTCGAGTATACCAAATTCCAAAGGATCAGATATAATAACCCACGGTTCGACAATTTTCTAGCTCGCCTAGCTCGATACAATTGACTTGCCAATGGATTTTGGGGTATTCAAAACCCAAACGAATCAAATTAGTCGGTATCACCCAAACGACTTTTCACATCAAAGTATACCAAGCCACAAACGAATCAAATTAGTCATGGAATATCACCCGAACGACTTTTCACTTTAAAGTACACAAAGTCAAATCACAAATCGAAAGGGTCAAATTTCAAGTGAAAGTCAACGGAGAGTTCAAGTGATAAAGTACACACTTGACTCAACCACGGAACCCAAAGGTGTATTACATGGAACAAGAGACTATTCACATTCCAAGTAGTTCACATAGTTCACGTTGTTCAAGTTTCATGTAGTTCATGTAGTTCAAGTATTCACACAAACAAGAGAGGAACACTCACCAAACAAACCAAGTAATCTCAAATGTAGCGCATTGATCACCTCGATATTGCTTCAATCCTAAGCACAAACAATGCATGCAACCATTAACTTAACCAAGTAAGAGAAAGCAACTTAATAAGTGCAAATACATGCAACTAGTTCATGCTACTAAATTAGGAAGTTCTAGAAAGGCTCAAGGTCGTAAATGAGGAGATGTTGAAGGTTTACTAGATTCACAAGTCAAGTATAATATTTGAATGAAATGAGCTGCAAGACCCAAGAAACATCAAGATTCGACCAAGGAAGGAATTTGCATTAAAGCTGGAAATTCGTCTTAACAGTTGGCTACGTGCAGTCCCGGGAAAATGGGTATAACTTGGTGTAGAAAAATCAAAATTGAGTGTTGTTAGCGCGTTAGGAACTAGACTCATAGGGCTTTCCAACGGTATATGGTTCATCTCCCAGTTCATTTCCTATCAATACCAGAAAATCAAGGAAGTCAACTGAAATTTCATTTCACGGAGTGACTGGCAGAATTTTCATGCACTTTAAAAGGTTTTCATCCTTCAAAATGATTTGATTTCACTCCCCAAAACTCATCATCCACATTAGGTTTAAGGTCATAACAAGTACATCAAGCCCTGTTATCACACCTTATTACACAATTGAAGCAAAACAGCCCCTTCATTCTACCTCCGCTGGAAATTCGTCCAGCCACCAAAAACAGAAAACAACGTGCCATTTAAACCTTCTTAAGCTCAAGATTTTTACTCCAATCCAACATATACTTGTAGGTTAAAGTCCCATAGGGTTAGTTGAGCAAATTTTAACCAAAATTCACCATGAAACATGTGCTGAAAAATCATGCTTCCAACTCTCTAACCAACTAATCCTCTAAATATCAACTCACCAGCCATAACACAACCACAAACATTCATTACCACAAATAAAAAAACAAGTTATAGCTAGGAATTTCCATAAGAAAAGTCACCAACTTCCTACTTGAACCAAACTAGCCGTAAGTTGTCATCCATGCCATATCAAGCAAACCTTCACTAATCATCATGTAATCAACATCTACAACTTCAATCATGCATAAATCCAGTAAAACCATAAAGAAAGAGTAAGAGTCAAATGAGGTGAGGTGACAGCCCCACCTCTCCCGTGATGGGCTGCACCCTAAGGTATCAGTGGACCGCCTGCCTAGCTCTCGCCAGGACTCATTCGCACAAATAGTTACTAATTCCCAAAGGAACTATTTAAATATCAATCCCAAACTTTACAATCAATTCATAATTAAACTACTTTAATCTCACAAACCCAAAATTGAGATAACAATATTAACTAAACGATAATTCACAATTCATTCACCAAATCTTAAAATCCCTAAAATACATAGAGTACTTAAAATACACATTCAAAGTTCTGCATTACAATATCCCAAATTCACAACTCAAGTTTCACCAGCCCGATACTAAAGAAAACCCTAATTTTAACGGTTGGGCGCTCCGCAGGTTCTCGTCCACTAAGGAAAACAAATTTGAAAGGATAAGTTAAAAGCCCAATGAGTTCCCAAAAAGGCATGCAAAACACATAACACATATAAGATTCTCATTCCAAATTCATATTCTAAAGAAGCAAATAAGGAAAACAATTAACAACATAAAGTAGGATACGGGTAGCCCTCGGGGCTAAGATCCTCAAAGCTAGAGCACGCGTTTATGGACTGGTGCACAAATTACGTAGTTGACACTCACAACTTTCATACCAAGTAGACAGCCACTTACTCCTTCCACCACCAAAACCTCCGGTTCAGGCCCGCCCACCTCAGATAAACTTATATATTTGTGTGTTGCTTTTCAACAGGGACAAGGCCATATGCCAAGTTCAAAGCACACAATTTATCATGTAGCCTAAGGTTGTTAAATCTCCTCGAACCGGGTCTTCTCTTCAACGCTCGAGTGAGAACTTACAAAGGGATTGAGTATTCTTAAGAATAATAATCACAAAACATCACATAAACATCACATCATATGAAAAGTCAAAAGGTTCAAAACATACTTGAAATGCCACTTTTATAGAGTTTGCCATTCAAATAGAAGTAAGTGCGATGAAGTACACACTACTCCATTTGAGGGATCAAAAATCAGATTTTCACATCAAATCACTTAATCATTCATATTCCAAATTAAATTCACATAATCAAATAACATGCATGGAAACTCACCATAGTAGCAAGGTTCGATTTCCAAATTGGGTTCGATCAAATCACCTTCCCACTTCTTATAATCAAGTAAACAAAGAAATAAGTTTCACCTCACAATTAGTGAAACAAAACTCAAAGTTTATTCATTTGTTTTATCAAAATTCTTCACAAGAAATCAGCTCTAACTTTTGCTCAAATGAAAAGTAGTCATTCGAGTGGAAATCATCTTAAAAGATTCCATTTTCAAACTGAGACATCAAATAATCAAGCCACACTATCGACGTACTCCATTCTCGCGACTTCTAATTTTCTTAGTACAAACACATAAAGTGAGGTATTTCACTTCAAAATCACCCATTCAAGTTTAACTCAACACTCCACTTTAATTAAGATTATAACATATATTGAACAGTTTTAACCAAATCTTACCTGTATAAAAGTCATGAAAAATCAGATAAAACATTTCAAATCCTCAAATGCCTCAAATCTGTCCAAAAGTACATTTACCCAAAAATTAGCAAAAACTCATCTCTTCTCCATTAAAATCCAAGATTTTCACCCATTCAAACATATACTCACAAATAAACACAATACATATTTATTTTAGGCAAATCTAGCCAAGTAACATCATAAAATTTTGAAATCACAAGTCAAATTTCCGCATATGTTCGCCAGCTCTCACTCTTTTCCTTTAAAATTTTCAATCATCAAATCCACATTCTAACCATAAAATAATCTCATTTCATAAATAACAAACACAACCACATTCAGGTCCTCAAGTCCGCTACCTAAAAGTCACCTCAAGTTAGCTACCTAAGTTGGGAATTCAAGAGCCCAACCTCAAATGTTCTAATCATAAGCATTTCTAGCAATAAACCATTGGATCTGATAGATCTAACACTAATAAGGTTAAAATTAAGAGTTTTAAGGGTTATACCTCAAGATCTTTTCAGATCTAGCAAGATCAAGGATAGATTTATTCGAAAGTGAATCTCCAAGTCTTGTACCTTCGTGTATCTTCAAAATTAGCCAAAGTTCTCATTGATCACTTGATGATTTCTTCCCAAAAGCTTCAAGGGTCAAGATGGCAGCTCTTCCTTACTCTCTCTCTCACTCTCGGCTTGACAGGAAAAGAAGTTAGCAAGTTGAAGTTCTCTCTCCAATGGAGTTTCAAGGAACAAGATCTAAGAAGAGATGAAGTTTTGATGGTTTGATCTCTTGAATTCTTCAAGAAACAAGAAAATAGACAAGATGAAGCTTTCCTCTCTCTCTCTCTTGGTCGGCTGCAATGAGGAGCAACAAGGAACAAGATGAAGCTCTCAAATGGTGTTCAAAGTGCAGGAAAATTGAGGAAAAGAGAAGAAGAAGAAGAAAGCTTGCAAAATCTCTAAATCTCTCTCTCACTAGTTCCACCCTCTCTCTCTTCAAGCTTCAAGTGTGGCTGCAAATGAGGAAGCAAGGAAGCAAGAACTAGGCTTTATAAGGACAAAATGCTTGGTTGTCCTTAAATCGAGGAAAAAGTGGTCAAACTCATTTGCTTTTGTCGCTCGTGTGACACTCTAGCTTTTTTGGTTTATCTTATTCGACCTTAAATATATCTCTACATATGCTCGATTTTATCTTAAAGTCACTATTCATGCTTCGAAACAAAAATTAAACGCTTAAACTGGCAAACACACCGCAAATAATTCTTGAAAAATCTTCTAAATTAGAAATAATCACTCAAAACATAAATTTACTAATATTTTAGTGAATAAACATAATATAACTATTATTATGCATTTTAAAAATAAAATAGAATTTTGAGCCCTCACATCTTTCCTCCTTAAAGAATTTCTAAATTGCATCTCTTCTAAGTCATTCTAGATAATCCTTTCGGATCTCTTCTTCAACTTTCCGGTTACTTCCTTAATCCTTTGATTTCTCCATAAAACCGGTTAGAGGAAATTTTCTTATTTCTCAAGTTCTTTTACATTCTTACCAAAATCTACACATGATGTTCTTTATATGATAACACCTCATTTACTTGATACCATCCCTATTTCCATGGCAAGGATTGCTCATTTCATCGACAATGGTATGAATTCATCTCTTATATGGAAGTCATCACTTAAGCTCTCCGGATGCATATTTTTCCCCAAGGGTCACTTTATTCCAATTATGTTCCCATCAAAGTTTACCCTCCATGAGTTTTACCTTAAATGTCTCTCATGGTGTTCAAACCTTAAGATTATAAGGTACTCTAATGGGTTCTATATCTACCCACACAAGAAAGCAGGTTTATCAGGTTGAACGGAATACATCAAGAACCACTTTAAAACTTTACTAAACTGTGAAAGACAGGGATAGTACCTTTAACAACTTCATGGGTGGGACTTATTGTTGGTTAATGGCATAGACCCTAGCGGAACCATTGGTCGACTTCCCTGGTGCACTAGCCTGACTGGAGTTAGGTCTACCCACTTGTCGGGCCACAGCCTCTCCTCGAAACCTCGGGCATGAAGCTAATCGATTTTGCACCTTGCCACACAGAAACACTTTCCTGTCTTCCTCCAACAGCTATCCTCAGAATGGTTCGATTTCCCATAGAAACCACATGATACACTAGGAGTGGAGGCTTGACTTCTTTGGGTGACATCCCTTGATTGCCCCCTTCCACTTGGGGTTCCTCTAGACATCGATCCCCTGCAAAATGTTCCCCTTACCATAGATCCTCTCGATATTCTAGAAGGGTTTACCTCATCCATGTCTCTTCCAAACTTAGGAGTTGGTGCGCCCACATCCGATGGTCCTTGACTACTGCTAGGGGCATTCCTTTTCCTTGCATTAAAAGATTTAACTTGAGCCTTTGGCCCTTCAATCCTCTGGGCTTTCTCAACGGCTTCACTAAAGGCATTGACTTAGCAGCCAAAATTTCTTGTATTTCCACATTCAACCCTGCACAAACCTCTAATCCTCCTTTGTTGGAGTTCTACTAATTGGGCAAACCTTGACAATTTAGTAAAGAGTGCCTCATATTCAGCACACTTAGCCCCTTGCTTACATCTAATAAAATCATCTTTCCTCTTCTCCTGGACTAATGGGGGAAGAAACTTAGCATTGAATTCTCTAGTAAAGTTCACCCAAGTCCTAGGGGTTTGCTCTCTTTTCCATTTTACCCTTATCATATTCCACCATGACCTAGCGGCTCCCTCAAATTGAAATACGGCAAATGCTACTTGCCTTTCCTCTGTATAATCCAGGGCAATAAAAATGTCAGAAATTCTTTCTAATCATCCCTCAAGAACAAGATCGGTTCCCAAGGAATTTAGGTGGGTTAAACTTTTGAAATCTCTCTAGAGCTCTATCATCTCCACCCCTTAAGTTGACAGGTTGCTGCTCATGTCCAAGGCCTTGTTGGCCAACCAAATGGTCTAATATTTCTATCATTCGATTAATGGCCGTAGCCATTTGTTCCCCAATGTCAACCCTACTCCCTTGATTCTGGTCGGTGGCCGACTCACGGTCACCTCCGATGTTTTGAAACAACCTAGTTCCTTGCCCTCGACCTCGGCCTCTTCTACCCTCCATAATTCTTTAGTGGGCAGACATTTTAATATAAACATGAAAGTACAACATACTATTAGAAAGTCAAGTTGAAAAGACAAATAAAACACTTTATATACACAACTCGTAATAACAGAAGTGCCAGGAGTACATCAGATGAGCATTCTTTTAACAAAAGACACACATAAGTCACATCAAGTTCACAAATACAGTTAAACAAAAGTACAGTACTCGAAAAGCTAGTAAGCATGCAATTACAAGGATTGAGAACCCATTTTGATGGTTTTTCTCACAAAAGATTACACAAAATCTTAATTCCATGTTCGGCTAATCTATCAAGTCTCAGAAGAAGAAGTCTTTGTGAAAGCACTCTCCGATAGGTCAGACTCCAAATATTAGGGATCTGCCTCAGCCATACATCTCCTCCCAGTAGCCTCACTAACCACCGTATTCAACTTAACTCGATTAGTCTCAAGGACTTTCTTAACCATAGCCTCACTTGGTCACTATGCCATCGCTCGCTCGAGCAACCTTTCACTCTCAAGCTCACGTAAATCCATCTTTGAGTCCTTCTGAAGCTATCTACTCTTTCTTCTTGTAATTCCCCATTAACTCTAGTCAATCTCTTCTTCTCACGGGTAGATAGATAGGACCATATGATCGTGGTAAACGTGTTCTCCAATACTCACAAAATCATCTAGATCTGGTTCTAGGGTCATAAGCCCTATAATCACCCCCCTGGTCTCGATAACAAATTACGGGTTGAAGATGTCCGTGCATGTCATCATCACCACCACGATCCATGTCTTACAAGAACGAACTCAACTAGAATTCAACCGAACTTAGGCATCATTAACACTTAAACATAATTAAGAGCTTTTTCTTACATTTCTCTCTAACCTGCTAAACTCTCAAATGCTTAATAACTCTAACTCTCACCCAATCATCAAGTGATGATGTCACCATATCGCTTAACACAATCTAATCCCACAGTTCCAGCATCCTAAACTTTAAACCTGGGATACATTACAGATCTAAACCTAAGCTCGATACCACTGTGATACCCACCTCTCCCTAGTGTAAAACCTAAGGTAAGTGGACCGCCTAGCTCATGAGACTCACTCACAAATGGTTACTAATTCCTAAAGGAACAATTTAAACATCAATCCCAAACTTTACAATCAACTCATAATTAAACTATTTCAATCTCACAAACCCAAAATTGAGATAACAATACAAACTAAAGCGATAATTCACAATTCATTCACCAAATCTCAAAATCCCAAAATACATAGCGTGCCTTAAAATACACATTCAAAGTTTAGATTACAATATCCCAAATTCACAACTCAAGTTTCACCAGCCAGATACAAAAGAAAACCCTAATTCTAACGGTTGTCGCCTCTGCTTGGATTCTCAGTCCTTGCTAAGAAAAATAAATTTGAAAGGATGAGCTAAAAGCCCAGTGAGTTCCCAAAAAGGCATGCAAAACACATAACACATATAAGATTCTCATTCCAAATTCATATTCTGAAAGAAACAAATAATGAAAACAATTAACAACACAAAGGTAGGATACGGGTAGCCCTCAGGGGCTAAGATCCTCAGAGTTGGAGCACGTTTATGGATGGTGCATGCGATTACGTAGTTGACACTCCGTCAACTTTCATACCAAGTAGACAGCCACTTACTCCTTCCACCACCAAAACCCCCGGTTCGGGCCTACCCACCTCAGATAAACTTATATATTTGTGTATTGCTCTTCAACAGGGACAAGGCCATATGCCAAGTTCAGAGCACACAATTTATCACGTAGCCTAAGGTTGTTAAATCTCCTCGACCTGGGTCTTCCCAATGGCTCGAGTCGATAACTTACCAAAGGGATTGAGTATTCTTAAGAACAATAATCACAAAACACATCACATCACATCATATTCCAGAGCAGAGTTCACATCATATCAAAAGTCAAAAGGTTCAAAACATACTTGAAATGCCACTTTTACAGAGTTTGCCATTCAAATAGGAGTAAGTGTGATGAAGTACACACTACTCCATTTGAGGGATCAAAAATCAGATTTTCACATCAAATCACTTAATCATTTCCAAATTAAATTCACATAATCAAATAACATGCATGGAAACTCACCACAGTAGCAAGGTTCAATTTCCAAATTGGGTTCTGGTTCAAATCCTTCCCCACTTCCTATAATCAAGTAAACAGAAGAAATAAGTTTCGCCTCACAATTAGCGAAACTAAACTCAAAGTTTATTCATTTGTTTTATAAAAATTCTTCACAAGAAATCCTCTAACTTTTGCTCGAATGAAAAGTAGTCATTCGAGTCGGAAATCATCTTAAAAGATTCCATTTTCAAACTGAGACATCAAATAATCAAACCACGCTATCGACGTACTCCATTCTTGTGACTTCTAATTTTCTTAGTACAAAGACATAAAGTGAGGTATTTCACTTCAAAAATCACCCATTCAAGTTTAACTCAACACTCAACTTTAATTAAGATTATAACATATATTCGGAACAGTTTTAACCAAATCTTACTGTACAAAAGTCATGAAAAATCAGATAAAACATTTCAAACCCTCAAATGCCTCAAATCTGTCCAAAAGTACATTTACCCAAAAATTAGCAAAAACTCATCTCTTCTCCATTAAAATCCAAGATTTTCACTCCATTCAAACATATACTCACAAATGAACACAATACATATTTATTTAGCAAATCTAGCCAAGTAACATCATAAAATTTTGAAATCACAAGTCAAAATTTCCAGACAGTGGTTCGACCAGCTCTCACTCTTTTCCTTTAAAATTTTCAATCATCAAATCCACATTCTAACCATAAAATAATCTCATTTCATAAATAACAAACACAACCACATTCAGGTCCTCAAGTCCGCTACCTAAAAGTCACCTCAAGTCAGCTACCTAGGTTGGGAATTCAAGAGCCCAACTCAAATGCTCTAATCATAAGCATTTCTAGCAAATAACCCAGATCGAGCAGATCTAACACTAATAAGGTTAAAACTAAGAGTTTTAAGGGTTATACCTCAAGATCTTTTCAGATCTAGCAAGATCAAGGATAGATCTATTCGAAAGTGAATCTCCAAGTCTTGTACCTTCAGTATCTCTTCAAATTAGCCAAAGTTCTGGTTGATCACTTGATGATTTCTTCCCAAAAGCTTCAAGGGTCAAGATGGCAGCTCTTCCTTGCTCTCTCTCTCACTCTGGACTTGACTGGAAAAGAAGTTAGCAAGTTGAAGTTCTCTCTCCAATGGAGTTTCAAGGAACAAGGCTAAGAGAGATGAAGATTTGATGGCTTGATCTCTTGAATTCTTCAAGAAACAAGAAAATAGACAAGATGAAGCTTTTCTCTCTCTGCTCTCTCTCTCTGGCTGCAATGAGGGAGCAACAAGGAACAAGATGAAGCTCTCAAATGGTGTTCAAAAGGTGCAAGGAAAATTGAGAAAGAAGAAGAAGAAGAAGAAAGCTTGTAAAATCTCTCAATTCTCTCTCTCACTAGTTCCGCCCTCTCTCTCTCTTCAAGCTTCAAGTGTGGCTGCAAATGAGGAAGCAAGGAAGCAAGAAACAAAGCTTTATAAGGACAAAATGCTTTGTTGTCCTTAAATCGAGGAAAAAGTGGTCAAACTCCTCTTTTTGTCGCGTCAACGTGCGACACTCTAGCTTTTGCTGGTTTATCTCATTCCGACACTGTCCGACCTTAAATATATCTCTACATATGCTCAATTTTATCTTAAAGTCACTATTCACGGTTCGGAACAAAAATTAAACGCTTAAACTGGCCGAAACCACACACTGGCAAATAATTCTTAAAAAAATCCTCTAAATTAGAAAATAATCACTCAAAACATAAATTCACTAATATTTTAGTGAATAAACATAATATAACTATTATTATGCGTTTTAAAAATAAAAATAGAATTTTGAGGCTCTCACAGTGAGTACCTCTTGTGAACCTCCAAACCAATACAAACTCCACCCAAGAAAACCTCCAAGTTCTTTCCTCTCTTGCTTGAGTTGATGATTAATGGTGCGAGCTAAGATTTTTCCTTTGATTTTCCCTCAAATCTAACAAGGAATGAAGACTAGAAAATTGAAAATTTTACCCTCTTTTTCTGCTCTCTCTCTCTCGGCCCTCTTGTTGAGAAGAAGAAGAAATGAGAAGTCTTGAGAAGTTTTAAGATTAGCTTGGAGGGAAAGTCATTGGTCAAGAATGAATCTTGTGTTGACATATGGCTTCTTCTTGTCCGTGTTTCCATCAAAACTCCCACAATTTGCTTCTAACTCCTTAAGTTTCATACAGTCTCCAATTAACACCACCAACTCTATTTTTTTTCCAGTAATTAAACCTTAGAAAAGGTCTCACTAATTCTAGAGTTCAATCCTTAATCAAGTATACCTAGTCAAATGAAATGAATGCACTTAGGGGAAAACATGTCACTAATGCACTAAAGAAATTTATATGCACTTAAATGAATCAAATGGCAATTCATGCATGAAAATTTAGATCTCGTACGGTAGACTTAATTTGAGGGTTTAAAATTCATATATAGTATAACTTCCTATAAATTCAACATGCCTCAACTTTAAGAATCAAAGAGATGAAATGAAATTCAAAAGTTAATCAAAATAAGGAGGAAAACATTTCTAGATTTACAAAGTGCAAGTACGCACGTATAAGTTGATTTGTATGCGTAATATGAACATGCAAGGTTAAAAATCTAGATGTAAAAACATGGAAGTTTCCACCACATCTTTACAAAATCTTTCCTCTTTGGTATTGATTTTGAACAAAGTAGAAACTTGTTTAATTTATAAAAAAAATAGTTGTGGTCAAATAGAATAGCTTGTTAAGAATGTAACAAATGGCAAAATAATAAGGGGTATGTAACGAATATCTTCAAATACGTTTTCCACAAATAATTCTTTTCACACAAAATCCCTCTTTCTCTAAATTTGTGTCATATAAAACATGTAAGCACCTAAATTTATCATCAGTAGGAAAGTGGAAAGAAATAAGAAATATAAAAGTGAAATGAACGTATGAAAATCTAACAAGTTGTGGGGCCTCACACTCTCTCCCCCTTAAAAGAATTTCGTCCTCGAAATTCTCTCTCTTGTTCACGAAGCTGTCCGCGTCCACGTCTACGACCTCGACCACGTTGTCTCCTCTCCATTTGTTTTCTTATAAATCTAGGGTTGAAATTATGTAAGAATGAAGATGCATGATTACATGAATGCATACATAATATAACATATAACATATAATATATAAACAAAACAGAAAACTAAATACATTTAAACACACCCAAACATACTTAGGTTACAAAACAAAAGCAAGTTCCAAAGGTTTTACACACAAAAGATACCTATACAAAAGATACATATATCAACTTTGACAAAATACACAGAACAAGTTCCCAACAAAACATAGTACACCTAAGCCACGTACCATGCATGTAAAGATCAAAGGCATTATATGAATAAACAAGTCATTCACAAAACACATGAAACATCAAAGCTGACAAATCAACAAAGCAATTCATAACTTAATGTTTCACTAGGTCAACCCATCACGGAACTAGGAGTTACTATCATTAACAAAGTCAACTTCATTTACAACACTAAGGTCTAAAGGGCACACATGTATTCAGGCACCAAAACAAGAATACAGTTAATTCACACCAGGATTGGCCAGTCAAGGTATAAATCGATCCAATTCCCATTTCTGCCTGACATACCAAGTAGATTCTGCAATCTACCATAAGCAAGTAAATAACACTCAACCCAAACCCACAGTCCGGCATCCTAAATTATTCAGTCTATGATACATAACAAAGATCTGAAACCTAAAGCTCTGATACCAAGCGACCCACTTTCCCACAGGTGAGCCAAAGGGTTCATTGGACCGCCTTAACTCTCGGGACTCACTCTGAGATATCAAATAATTACAAATTCCAATCCTCAATAATTACATTCAAATACTCCAAAATAATAACATAACCAAAAAATTTACATTTCCATAAGTCATTTGAAATTCCAATTACACACATCCTCAAAATAAAGTAAAACTCCAAGTTACAAGGACATAAATCTTACAAAACATCTCAATTTTAAAGTTTACAACCAACTTTAAACTTACAAAATGGAACAAGTCCACTAATACGTCGGTACTTAAACAAAAGGTAGCACACTAGACTTTTAGGCCACAAGCAAACTCTCCGACCTCATACACAATCCTGCTAAGGGAAACAAAAGGGAATAGGGTAAGCTAAAACTTAATGAGGTCCCAAATAAAACATGCAGTCACATTAACAAATAGGAGAACTCAAGTAGTCAAATATCGCATTTAAAATGTAAAATAAAGAAACAAATATCACAACCAAGTACAAAATACATTGAGCCTCTCAACTAGGAGATCGTGTTCTTGAGGAGAACACTGCTCAAGCCTTTCAACTAGGAGATCGTGTTAAAGAACACGACTCGAGCCTCTCAACTAGGAGATCGTATTCATGAGGAGAACACTACTCGACTTAACAAGCAGACATAAGACAAATATAGTAGTAAGTAAATTTAAAAGGATACGGGTGGCTTCCAAAAGCCAATTCCACAAGCGCTTGATCATAAGATAGCCCGTTGACTCTCCGTCAACTTTTGAAGTCAAGAACCAAAGTCTATAAAGCACCACTTTGCCCCACAACCGTCCACCGTGCACCCCCTTACCGGGCCCGAACACCTCAAAGAAACTAATTTAGGTAATTCTCGAGTATACCAAATTCCAAAGGATCAAATATAATAACCCATGGTTCGACAATTTTCTCGACCAGTACCTCTCAGTTGGCTCGATACAATTGACTTGCCAATGGGGTTTTGGGGTATTCGGAACCCCAAACGAATCAAATTAGTTGATGGGGTATCACCCGAATGACTTTTCACATCAAAGTATACCAAGCCACAAACGAATCAAATTAGTCGACAGAATATCACCCGAACCTCTCAGCTGGCTCGATACAATTGACTTGCCAATGGGGTTTTGGGGTATTCGGAACCCCAAATGAATCAAATTAGTCGATGGGGTATCACCCGAATGACTTTTCACATCAAAGTATACCAAGCCACAAACGAATCAAATTAGTCGACGGAATATCACCCGAACGACTTTTTCACTTTAAAGTACACAAAGTCAAATCACAAATCGAGCAGGTCAAATTTCAAGTGAAAGTCAAACGGGAGAGTTCAAGTGCGATAAAGTACACACTTGACTCAACTACAGGAACCCAAAGGTGTATTACATGGAACAAGAGACTATTCACATTCCAAGTAGTTCACATAGTTCACGTAGTTCAAGTTCATGTAGTTCATGTAGTTCAAGTATTCACGTAAACAAGAGAGGAACACTCACCAAACAAACCAAGTAATCTCAAATGTACGCGTATTGATCACCCTCGATATCGCCTTCAAATCCTAAGCACAAACAATGCATGCAACCATTAACTTAACCAAGTAAGAGAAAGCAACTTAATAAGTGCAAATACATGCAACTAGTTCATGCTTCTAAATTAGGAAGTTCTAGGAAGGCTCAAGGTCGCAAAATGAGGAGATGTTGAAGGTTTACTAGAGTCACAAGTCAAGTATAATATTTGGAATGAAATGAGCGTGCAAGACCCAAGAAACATCAAGATTCGACCAAGGAAGGAATTTGCATTAAAGCTGGAAATTCGTCTTAACAGTTGGCTACGTGCAGTCTCGGGAAAATGGGTATAACTTGGTGTAGAAAAATCAAAATTGAGTGTTGTTAGCGGCGTTAGGAACTAGACTCATAGGGTTTTCCAACGGTATATGGTTCATCTCCCAGTTCATTTCCTATCAAAACCAAAAAATCAGGGAAGTCGACTGAAATTTCATTTCTGACGGAGTGACTGGCAGAATTTTCTTATGCACTTTAAAAGGTTTTCATCCTTCAAAATGATTTGATTTCACTCCCCAAAACTCATCATCCACATTAGGTTTAAGGTCATAACAAGTACATCAAGTCCTGTTATCACACCTTATACAACAATTGAAGCAAAACAGCCCCTTCATTCTACCTCCGCTGGAAATTCGTCCAGCCACCAAAAACAGAAAACAACGTGCCATTTAAACCTTCTTAAGCTCAAGATTTTTACTCCAATCCAACATATACTTGTAGGTTAAAGCCCCATAGGGTTAGTTGAGCAAATTTTAACCAAAATTCACCATGAAACATGTGAAATCAAAGCTGAAAATTTCAGCTTGTCCGTCTGCCAGCAAGCATAAATATTTCTTCAAGGTTTCCAACTCTCTAACCAACTAATCCTCTAAATAGCAACTCACCAGCCATAACACAACCACAAACATTCATTACCACAAATAAAAAAACAAGTTATAGCTAGGAATTTCCATAAGAAAAGTCACCAACTTCCTACTTGACCCAAACCAGCCCTAAGTTGTCATCCATGCCATACCAAGCAAACCTTCACTAATCATCATGTAATCAACATCTACAACTTCTATCATGCATAAATCCAGTAAAAATCATAAAGAAAGAATAAGAGTCTGTAACAGCCCCACCTCTCCCAAGGGCGAACCCAAGGGTATCAGCGGACTGCTGCCCAGCTCTCGCCGGGACTCACTACAAATTCCCAAATAATAAACCAAACGTTCATTCGTAAAGTCATCAACATAAGATATTAAAATTTCTAATAAACTCCTACAAAATACAAACCCCAAAATTTCATCAAAATTACATTGATAATAACTCCAAAATACCATAAACCATCAAACTCATCCATTAATATCAATCTTATACAAAAAGGGGAAAATCCTATACAAGTACTAACTTCCTCGATTCACGTGCCTCTCCTCGAAACCTGTTAAGGAAAACAAATTGGGATGAGCTAACGCTCAGTGAGGCCAAGAAAACATGCACAGGCAACGCAAAGCAATTAAATAAATTATTAAAACAATAAACGAGCCAAACAGTGAATTTAGCAATAAAGCTTTTAAACAATACAATTTAAAGGATACAGTTGCCGGCTCCACGTTTCCGCAATCTCGGTAGTTACTTTCTCCGCTTCACAAGTATCAATTTCTGTCCATACGTTGACACCATCAACCACTCACTCTCACAGTCCATATTCATCACTTTTCTCCCTCTCCCGTCTACTTACACCCCCTTGACCGGGCCCGAACTCCTAAATTTGAAAAGTGTTTGGCAACCCACTATGAGTATGCCAAGTCGGTGGACTCATTCCAACCGACGTACTTTAAATAGTAAAGACCCATGGTTTACCCAACCCTTGCCCTAGCCCCCGTTGCCGGACAAGGCTAAGGGATCCCCAATGGGGTTTGGGCGTCCCCACAGTTATAAACAATTTCAACAATAAAATCAAGTCAAGCAGTTGAACAAGAAACCCTTTAAACAGTTAAGCTCATTTTGAGACAATTCAAGAAGGTGAGCGCGATAAAGTACACGCTCACCAGTTCACACAGGCATGCTTTTCAAAATTATTTACATCACTTAAAGCAATTAAACATGCACTTGAACACTCACCGACAAAGTAGGGGTCGGAGTCCAAGTTGTGATCAGTCGTAAAATCAGCACTTTGACCTAAAAATGATTAAAAGAGAATAAAAATGAGTTTTCCTAATCGATGGTGAAGTTTAAAACGGAAAGTCGAAAGTTCGACAATTTTCCTAGTTGAGCTGAAAACTTTAAAAAATCATAACTCAAGTTTTACAAGTCAGAATTCTACTCATTTGGTACCGTTGGAAACCTATTTAAAAGCTCTAAAACTTTTCAGAAGGCATCAAATTAAAATTATGGACGAAATTAACCCAGATTTCCGTTGAACATTCAGCTACAGTAAGTCGACAGTGTCCGTCAGGCTGGTTATCCAGCACATTTTGAAAATCCTCCAAAAATTACAGAAAATTAATTAACCTCTGAAATTTATACACAATATAGTCCTACATATGAAGTTTCAACTTCCACAGACGGAACTCAATTCTGACACTTGAACAAGAAATTATAGCAGTTCAAACTAGGGTGGTTCGAAATTCTGCAATTCTGGAAACATGAAGATACAGGGCAGTTTTCAAGTTACTGTTTGAGTGACGAATTCAAGTCCAAAAATTACAAAATTTGGTACACAAAAACTAACATATATAGGCTAGGTTCGCACCAAATTTCAGCCATAAATTAAAGCAAATGAATGTCAAACCGAAATGAACTCAAACAGTGACCAAAGCTGGGGAAGATTTTCCAGATTAGAGAGGCAGTTTTGAAACATCATTTGGGTAACGAAATGGTACTGGAAAAACACCAAATTTTGCAGACAACAACCTCAGTATATGAGCTACATATGTACCAAAATGTATCTAAAATCTCGCACAGGAAGACAGTGAAAAAAGCAACTAATATCAGGGCAGCAAGGTTCGATAAATCTGGAAACTGTTTTCCAGATTTTAACTTCATTTTTTTCATGCGATTTTGACACACCAAATGGAATGATTTTTGCAAATAAATTTACATACATATAAACCAACATTTCAGCTCCCAAAAAAACCAAGAAACTCATGAAAATTCACAGCCAAAACAGGGTATAAAAATTGGAAATAAAACCGGCAGCACTTCCCCTCTTCTACCAATTTTGCTTCTTCCTTTCTTTTCCTATCTTGCTACCCTTCAAGAACTCACACAACTCATCCATCACACACCCACACACATCATGGCAGTCCAATAATCAAGAAATGTGGGATTTCATAGAGCCCACTTCAACAACCCAATTTCAACAAGAACAACATCAAGAATCTACAAAACTTAAACCTACAAGATGAAATCAAAAGAAAAGATTTTGAAGAACAACTTACCTCTTGCCACCAAGTAGAAACCCTAAGCTACCAAAACCCCTCTTGAATCCAAATTTGAACTTCACTACCAAGTGCTTCCAAGTCCCAAAGCAAGATTGATGGTTGAAATTGGCAAAATCCCCAAGCTTTTCTCTCTTTTTCCTCTCTTTTCCTCTCTTCTTTTCCTTCTCTTTTTTCACGTTTTTCCTTCTCTTTTTTTTCCTTGTTTGGCCGGTTCATGTAAGCTATTAAATAGCTAAAGATAATCTCAATTAGATATTTTACCTAGTCAAAGTTTGGTCAAAATTATCACACCAATTCAACCTAACAACTTAGGTTGTTTTCCACTCTTACCCACATGATTTCTTTTCCTATCAAATTAGTCCATAGGTACTCAATTTAACCTAGCCTATCAAAGCTTAATCACACTTACTTAGGCTACTAATCACCCAATTACCCTAATAACTCTCGTGCTGCATAAATTCACAATGAAAATTCTTGAAATAACTAACGCTTGATTTTACATATAATTAGGGTTTTGAGAAAACATATTAGGGTTTAATATACAACTAGGGTTTTACTGTAAATTAGGGTTTCGAGAAAGGGGGGAAAAAATACATACGTAATTCAATTTACAATTAGGGTTTTAAAGAAAATTTAGGTTTTGTCAAAACTAGGGTTTTCAAAACAATTTAGGTTTTTTTTTTTATATCCACTTAGGGTTTCCAAAATAACTTTTGGCCATTTAAATTATACAAATCAATACTTATTATAAATAAATATGGTGAGAAAATAGGGAATAAACTGGTCCTCACATTCTTCCTCCTTAAAAGAATTTCGAAATTCATACTTCATAGTCCTTACTCACCATTTGGTAATCAAACCTTGGTTTTCTCATAAAACCAACTTGTAAGGTAACTTATTTGACCTCATGTCTACCCCACTCATGAAACTATGGTTAACAAAAGTCCATCAAACCAAAATTCATTAAAACCCTAACTTAGCAATGGTAAATGGAGGGTCATACCTTCAATACCCTCTGTAGGATTAGGGGTCTGAGATAGGTCCATGGTATAGACTCTGGCAGGCACTCTCGAGCGATTATCCCCTACACTCGACTCTTTAGACGTCGGCCTAGCGGATTGTTGTGATCCACCACCATCACGACGTGACATCGGACAGTTGATGATTTGATGTTCAGCTCCCACATCTCGACATTTTCCAGCTTTCTTCCAACAACCATCCACCGATGATTTGGTTTGCCACAATATTCACATCCCATTTGTGGCATCGATCTGAGCTAGAATCTCCTTGTGAGGTATTCCAGTGACCACCACCATAGAGGCTTCCTTAGTCATAGACTCCCTTGATATTCCGTAGTCCTTACTCCACCAGCACCCTTCCCAACTTAGGGGTTGGCATATCTCTATCAGCCCTATTTCACTACCACTGAGCATTTCTCTTTTAGCATGAAAAGCCTTCACTTGTTGTCTAGCACTCTCAACTCTCTGGCTTTGTCTAAAGCCTCAAGAACGATATTGATTTGCAGCCAACGCCTCTTGGATCTCAACATTAAGTCCTTGTACGAATCGCCTAATTCTTTTCCGATCAGTGGCCACTAGTTCGGGGGCAAACTTGGAGAGCTTTGTAAATTGGGTCTCATAGTCACCACACTCATAGATCCTTGCCTTAATCTAATAAAATCATCCTCCCTTTTTCCCCGGATCTGGAGGCAGGAATTCTCATCAAATTCTCTCTTAAAGTTCACCCAAGTCCAAGGAGTCTGTTCTCGCCCCACTTCGGATTACATTCCACCAGATCTCGCCAGACTCTCAAGTTGAAAAGTGGCAAAGCTCACCCGTCTCTCCTCGAATAATTTAGAACTGCAAAAATATCGACATCCTTTCCAACCAATTCTCAGCTACCTGGATCAGTTCCTCCTATGAATTTAGGTGGCAGAACTTAAGAAAACGCTCCAAAGCCCTATCATCCCCAAGGTCGCCCTAATGGTTGATTTCGCTGTCCAAGACCTTGATTATCGGCCGACGCTCAAGTATATCAGTCATCCTATTGATGGCCATAGCCACTTGATCCTCATTACCACCGCCCGTCTCCCTCGATTCAGCCCCGTGAAGGTGAACACTCTGGGAGGGCTGTACACGCCCACGCCCCTCGACCACTACCTCGACCTCGACCTCGACCTCGACCTCGAGCATCCATTTACCTTAGTTACGTCTAAACACAGAAATAAAGGCATTACACAAAAGCAAATTAAGTATAACATCAATGGTGAAAACATTTAAAATAGAAACACTAATATATATTTATTTTTGCAAGTTCACAAGTAAGTATCAAACCATGGGGTATTATCGGATAAAGCACATACAAATGCCATGGAAATACAAACAGTCATGCAGTCACAATTGTAGGCCTCACTAGCCTCACCCCAACTAAACCATTTACAAAACACTCAAAGATTGGAAACCCTAACTTAGTTCACAGCCAAACCGCTGGTCGGGAATCCCAGACGGGTCCTTGAATGGCTCCTCCTCCGAGGGCTCCTCACGAGCCATGCTCTCCACTCTCTCTTCTACTTCCTCACGGGGTCTTGGATAACCTCCAAGTATGGCGAATATCCATAGTTATAACATATTTGTATTCAAGCACCAAAATAAGAACAAAGTCAATCAACACTCAGGTTGGCCACCCCAAAGTGTAAATTAACTCAATCCTCATTTTTGCCCGACATACCATCTGAAATCTTCTAATCACAAATCAAACCTTAATCATATATAGTTCAACATTTTTTTTTTCCAAATCATCCACTTATGATACAAGTCTTAACCAAAAGTATACAGGTAATCTTTTCACTTAACTTTCAACTAATCCCACAGTCCGGCACCCTAAACATCTAGTCTAGGATACACTACAAGGATTTGAAGCCTAAGCTCTGATACCACCTGTAACAGCCCCACCTCTCCCAAGGGCGAACCCAAGGGTATCATCTGACTCCTCAGGGACTCACTACAAATTCCCAAATAATAAACCAAACGTTCATTCGTAAAGTCATCAACATAAGATATTAAAATTTCTAATAAACTCCTACAAAATACAAACCCCAAAATTTCATCAAAATTACATTGATAATAACTCCAAAATACCATAAACCATCAAACTCATCCATTAATATCAATCTTATACAAAAAGGGGAAAATCCTATACAAGTACTAACTTCCTCGATTCACGTGCCTCTCCTCGAAACCTGTTAAGGAAAACAAATTGGGATGAGCTAACGCTCAGTGAGGCCAAGAAAACATGCACAGGCAACGCAAAGCAATTAAATAAATTATTAAAACAATAAACGAGCCAAACAGTGAATTTAGTAATAAAGCTCTTAAACAATACAATTTAAAGGATACAGTTGCCGGCTCCACGTTTCCGCAATCTCGGTAGTTACTTTCTCCGCTTCACAAGTATCAATTTCTGTCCATACGTTGACACTCCATCAACCACTCACTCTCACAGTCCATATTCATCACTTTTCTCCCTCTCCCGTCTACTTACACCCCCTTGACCGGGCCCGAACTCCTAAATTTGAAAAGTGTTTGGCAACCCACTATGAGTATGCCAAGTCGGTGGACTCATTCCAACCGACGTACTTTAAATAGTAAAGACCCATGGTTTACCCAACCCTTGCCCTAGCCCCTGGGACAAGGCGAAGGGATCCCCAATGGGGTTTGAAGGCGTCCCCACAGTTATAAACAATTTCAACAATAAAATCAAGTCAAGCAGTTGAACAAGAAACCATTTAAACAGTTAAGCTCATTTTGAGACAATTCAAGAAGGTGAGCGCGATAAAGTACACGCTCACCAGTTCACACAGGCATGCTTTTCAAAATTATTTACATCACTTAAAGCAATTAAACATGCACTTGAACACTCACCGACAAAGTAGGGGTCGGAGTCCAAGTTTTGATCAGTCGTAAAATCAGCACTCTGACCTAAAAATGATTAAAAGAGAATAAAAATGAGTTTTCCTAATCGATGGTGAAGTTTAAAACGGAAAGTCGAAAGTTTGACAATTTTCCTAATTGAGCTGAAAACTTTGAAAAATCATAACTCAAGTTTTACAAGTCAGAATTCTGCTCATTTGGTACCGTTGGAAACCTCTTTAAAAGCTCTAAAACTTTTCAGAAGACATCAAATTAAAATTATGGACGAAATTAACCCAGATTTCCGTTGAACATTCAGCTACAGTAAGTCGACAGTGTCCGTCAGGCTGGTTATCCAGCACATTTTGAAAATCCTCCAAAAATTACAGAAAATTAATTAACCTCTGAAATTTATACACAATATATTCCTACATATGAAGTTTCAACTGCCACAAACGGAACTCAATTCTGACACTTGAACAAGAAATTATAGCAGTTCAAACTAGGGTGGTTCGAAATTCTGCAATTCTGGAAACATGAAGATACAGGGCAGTTTTCGAGTTACTGTTTGAGTGACGAATTCAAGTCCAAAAATTACCAAATTTGGTACACCAAAACTAAAATATATAGGCTAGGTTCACACCAAATTTCAGCCATAAATTAAAGCAAATGAATGTCAAACCGAAATGAACTCAAACAGTGCCCAAAGCTGGGGAAGATTTTCCAGATTAGAGAGGCAGTTTTGAAACATCATTTGGGTAACGAAATGGTACTGGAAAAACACCAAATTTTGCAGACAACAACCTCAGTATATGAGCTACATATGTACCAAAATGTATCTAAAATCTCGCACAGGAAGACAGTGAACAAAGCAACTAATATCAGGGCAGCAAGGTTCGATAAATCTGGAAACTGTTTTCCAGATTTTAACTTCATTTTTTTCATGCGATTTTGACACACCAAATGGAATGATTTTTGCAAATAAATTTACATACATATAAACCAACATTTCAGCTCCCAAAAAAACCAAGAAACTCATGAAAATTCACAGCCAAAACAGGGTATAAAATTGGAAATAAAACCGCAGCACTTCCCTCTTCTACCAATTTTGCTTCTTCCTTTCTTTTCCTATCTTGCTACCCTTCAAGAACTCACACAACTCATCCATCACACACCCACACACATCATGGCAGTCCAATAATCAAGAAATGTGGGATTTCATAGAGCCCACTTCAACAACCCAATTTCAACAAGAACAACATCAAGAATCTACAAAACTTAAACCTACAAGATGAAATCAAAAGAAAAGATTTTGAAGAACAACTTACCTCTTGCCACCAAGTAGAAACCCTAAGCTACCAAAACCCCTCTTGAATCCAAATTTGAACTTCACTACCAAGTGCTTCCAAGTCCCAAAGCAAGATTGATGGTTGAAATTGGCAAAATCCCCAAGCTTTTCTCTCTTTTTCCTCTCTTTTCCTCTCTTCTTTTCCTTCTCTTTTTTCACGTTTTTCCTTCTCCTTTTTTTCCTTGTTTGGCCGGTTCATGTAAGCTATTAAATAGCTAAAAGATAATCTCAATTAGATATTTTTACCTAGTCAAAGTTTGGTCAAAATTATCACACCAATTCAACCTAACAACTTAGGTTGTTTTCCACTCTTACCCACATGATTTCTTTTCCTATCAAATTAGTCCATAGGTACTCAATTTAACCTAGCCTATCAAAGCTTAATCACACTTACTTAGGCTACTAATCACCCAATTACCCTAATAACTCTCGTGCGCGTACAAATTCACACTGAAAATTCTTGAAATAACGAACGTTTGATTTTTACATATAATTAGGGTTTTGAGAAAACATATTAGGGTTTAATATACAACTAGGGTTTTACTGTAAATTAGGGTTTCGAGAAAGGGGGGAAAAAAATACATACAGAATTCAATTTACAATTAGGGTTTTAAAGAAAATTTAGGGTTTTGTCGAAAACTAGGGTTTTCAAAACAATTTAGGTTTTTTTTTTTTATATCCACTTAGGGTTTCCAAAATAACTTTTGGCCATTTAAATTATACAAATCAATACTTATTATAAATAAATATGGTGAGAAAATAGGGAATAAACTGGGTCCTCACAGAGTCAAGTGAGGTGAGTACCTCTTGTGAACTTCCAAACCAATACAAACTCCACCCAGAAAACCTCCAACTTCTTTCCTCTCTTGCTTGAGTTGATGATTAATGGTGCGAGCTAAGATTTTTCCTTTGATTTTCCCTCAAATCTAACAAGGAATGAAGACTAGAAAATTGAAAATTTTACCCTCTTTTTCTGCCCTCTCTCTCTCGGCCCTCTTGTTGAGAAGAAGAAGAAATGAGAAGTCTTGAGAAGTTTTAAGATTAGCTTGGAGGGAAAGTCATTGGTCAAGAATGAATCTTGTGTTGACACATGGCTTCTTCTTGTTCATGTTTCCATCAAAACTCCCACAATTTGCTTCTAACTCCTTAAGTTTCACATAGTCTCCAATTAACACCACCAACTCTATTTTTTTCCAGTAATTAAACCTTAGAAAAGGTCTCACTAATTCTAGGGTTCAATCCTTAATCAAGTATACCTAATCAAATGAAATGAATGCACTTAGGGGAAAACATGTCACCAATGCACTAAAGAAATTTATATGCACTTAAATGAATCAAATGGCAATTCATGCATGAAAATATAGGTCTCGTACGGTAGACTTAATTTGAGGGTTTAAAATTCATATATAGTATAACTTCCTATAAATTCAACATGCCTCAACTTTAAGAATCAAAGAGATGAAATGAAATTCAAAAGTTAATCAAAATAATGAGGAAAACATTTCTAGATTTACAAAGTGCAAGTACACACGTATGAGTCGATTTGTATGCGTAATATAAACATGCAAGGTTAAAAATCTAGATGTAAAAATATGGAAGTTTCCACCACATCTTTACAAAATCTTTCCTCTTTGGTATTGATTTTGAACAAAGTAGAAACTTGTTTAATTTATAAAAAAAATGGTTGTGGTCAAACAGAATAGCTTGTTAAGAATGTAACAAATGGTAAAATAATAAGGGGTATGTAACGAATATCTCCAAATACGTTTTTCACAAATAATTCTTGTCACACAAAATCCCTCTTTCTCTAAATTTGTGTCATATAAAACATGTAAGCACCTAAATTTATCATCAGTAGGAAAGAGGAAAGAAATAAGAAATATAAAAGTGAAATGAACGTATGAAAATCTAACAAGTTGTCGGGCCTAACAGTTTCCTCCCAAGATTGATTTGTAACTTCATAAAGGAAAATCAATTTTGTCTCTTTTCTCTCAAGTTTTGGACAAAGAAATAAAGTCAAGCAAGTAGAGTTTCTTTTCTCTTTTTCCTCTCAAAATTCCGTCTACGAAGAAGAGAAGAAATAAAATGAAAGATGATAAAATGTTTGAAAGCTTGGCTATTTATGTTATTTGATCAAAACTATAACTATTAGTTTGGTACCAAATGTCAAGCTTTCATTGTTTTCTTCTAAAATATCTTTGAAACTTTGCCAATAAGTCCTTCTTTTACATCCAAATATAGTTTACATCTCAAATAGGCTTGACTAGGTCAACTAAACCCTTGCAAATATTCATAAAATAATTGAATGAAAATAAGAAGATATGAAGTTATATGCATATGTAAATTGTTTTCCCAACACTAAAAAATAATCTTCTTATTCAAGTAGAAACTTTGAAAATACAAATCGAAAACACCTTTAACTCTCGGGCGTTACAATCTCTTCCCCTTAAGGGTATTGTCCTCAATACTCCAACTCATACTAATCAAGTTTATGACAAATCTCAAAATTCAATCAAATACTAAGAGTCACTCTTATGCCTCAATCACAGTAACGTCAAACTCTCGATCAAATCAATTCATATAATAAACTCTCAAGCAATAACACTTACCAACCATCAAGTTCCAGAAACACTCTAGTCCTACTTTCCACAGGCCAGTATCCTAAACTTTTAGCTTAGGATACATTACAGAGATCTGAAACCTAGGCTCTGACATCACCTGTGAGAGCCCCACCTCCCCCTAAGGTTATCCAAAGAGTTCGGCGGTTCGTTAGTCTAGCTCTCGCCTGGACTCCCTCACACAAAGCTCAATAATATGTCAAACTAAGATTCCAATCATAAATCTAAACCACACAATAATTTATAATACAATTCTCCAGTCTTATAATCTCAAATTATACAAAGTACTTGATCAATCATTCGGATTCTCATAACACAAGCACTCTCAAACCATAGTTCAAATTTGTCATACCAAACGCAAAAGTAAACTCTAAGCCTACTGGTTGGCACCTTCACTTGGGTTCTCAGGCCCTGTTAAGGAAAACAAATATAAAAGAGTGAGCTAAAATCCCAGTGAGTTCCCAAAAACATGCAAAGCACATAACACATATGAAACTTCACTTCACTTGAATTTAGACATAAACCAAATAAGAAATCAATTAACAAATTCAGGGTAGCATACAGGGGCTCTCAAGATCCAAGATCCACGAAACTTGATCACGATCCTCATAGTTGACATTCTGTCAACTTTCACAGGTACAAACCATGTAGAACACCACTTACTCCTTACTCCACCAAACCCCCATTGGGCCCGACTCCAAACACTGTTCACTTCACTTCACTTCACTTCACTTCACTTTATGTATGTACATTGTATATTTCTCTTTCTCTGGGACAAGTCCAATTACCAAGTCCCGAGTACACTTCACTTCACTTAAGGAACCCTGTGGCTCGTACCTTTCTCTTCGGCCTTGGCCTAGCCTCCGGCTCAAATCGAAGGTCTCACCAATAGGTCTCAGGAATTTCTGACATTACACATACACACATAAGTCACTACATAATGTTTTCACAATCATTTTCCATTCAAAATATTTTCCACTCAAATAAGGATAAGTGTGATAAAGTACACACTATCCCATTTAACGATTTGAAAACAAATCATGTTTCAATTCAAATCACTTATCTAAACCTACTTTCAATCACATTCACATAATCACATAACAAGTATGGAAAATCACCGAAATAGTAAGGTTCGGCTTCCAAGTTAGGATCGATTTCACTTCCTTCCACACCTCCTAAAACAAATGAAAACAATAGTTGAGATTTACTTCCCCACTCGTTAACTAAAACAAATCACTTTCATTTCTTATAGTCAATCATATTTTTCCCACAATTCCCTCAAGGAAAAGCATTCATTTCACACGATACAATGACTCGATTGGCTCTTTTTTTAAAATCACTATATCATTCCAAATATAACACTCCATCGATGTACTCCCTAAACATTACTTCTAAATTCTCTTTCATACAATATTTTAAATGAGGTTTCTTACCTCAAAATTGCTCTTTTCACAATTAACTCAACACTTGCTCTTAATCAAAGTTTTAACACAAGTTTAGAACAATTCTCACCACGTCTTTATATTCGAAATTCATAGAAATTAACCAAAATATTGCAAAACCCTCGAATCCATTTAATCAACACTTTTTATTCAAAATTTCATGAAAAGCTTCACTTTTCAACATTTAAGATCCAAGACTTTACTCTACTCAAACGCACACTCACAAATATCGTATCACTAATCGGCTTCCAAGTTAGGATCGATTTCACTTCCTTCCACACCCCCTAAAACAAATGAAAACAATAGTTGAGATTTACTTCCCCACTCGTTAACTAAAACAAATCACTTTCATTTCTTATAGTCAATCATATTTTTCCCACAATTCCCTCAAGGAAAAGCATTCATTTCACACGATACAATGACTCGATTGGCTCTTTTTTTAAAATCACTATATCATTCCAAATATAACACTCCATCGATGTACTCCCTAAACATTACTTCTAAATTCTCTTTCATACAATATTTTAAATGAGGTTTCTTACCTCAAAATTGCTCTTTTCACAATTAACTCAACACTTGCTCTTAATCAAAGTTTTAACACATGTTTAGAACAATTCTCAACACGTCTTTATATTCGAAATTCATAGAAATTAACCAAAATATTGCAAAACCATCGAATCCATTTAATCAACACTTTTTATTCAAAATTTCATGAAAAGCTTCACTTTTCAACATTTAAGATCCAAGACTTTACTCTACTCAAACGCACACTCACAAATATCGTATCACTAATCGGCTTCCAAGTTAGGATCGATTTCACTTCCTTCCACACCCCCTAAAACAAATGAAAACAATAGTTGAGATTTACTTCCCCACTCGTTAACTAAAACAAATCACTTTCATTTCTTATAGTCAATCATATTTTTCCCACAATTCCCTCAAGGAAAAGCATTCATTTCACACAATACAATGACTCGATTGGCTCTTTTTTTAAAATCACTATATCATTCCAAATATAACACTCCATCGATGTACTCCCTAAACATTACTTCTAAATTCTCTTTAATACAATATTTTAAATGAGGTTTCTTACCTCAAAATTGCTCTTTTCACAATTAACTCAACACTTGCTCTTAATCAAAGTTTTAACACAAGTTTAGAACAATTCTCACCACGTCTTTATATTCAAAATTCATAGAAATTAACCAAAATATTGCAAAACCATCGAATCCATTTAATCAACACTTTTTATTCAAAATTTCATGAAAAGCTTCACTTTTCAACATTTAAAATCCAAGACTTTACTTTACTCAAACGCACACTCACAAATATCGTATCACTAATCGGCTTCCAAGTTAGGATCGATTTCACTTCCTTCCACACCCCTTAAAACAAATGAAAACAATAGTTGAGATTTACTTCCCCACTCGTTAACTAAAACAAATCACTTTCATTTCTTATAGTCAATCATATTTTTCCCACAATTCCCTCAAGGAAAAGCATTCATTTCACGATACAATGACTCGATTGGCTCTTTTTTTAAAATCACTATATCATTCCAAATATAACACTCCATCGATGTACTCCCTAAACATTACTTCTAAATTCTCTTTAATACAATATTTTAAATGAGGTTTCTTACCTCAAAATTGCCCTTTTCACAATTAACTCAACACTTGCTCTTAATCAAAGTTTTAACACAAGTTTAGAACAATTCTCACCACGTCTTTATATTCAAAATTCATAGAAATTAACCAAAATATTGCAAAACCCTCGAATCCATTTAATCAACACTTTTTATTCAAAATTTCATGAAAAGCTTCACTTTTCAACATTTAAAATCCAAGACTTTACTCTACTCAAACGCACACTCACAAATATCGTATCACTAATCGGCTTCCAAGTTAGGATCGATTTCACTTCCTTCCACACCCCTTAAAACAAATGAAAACAATAGTTGAGATTTACTTCCCCACTCGTTAACTAAAACAAATCACTTTCATTTCTTATAGTCAATCATATTTTTCCCACAATTCCCTCAAGGAAAAGCATTCATTTCACACGATACAATGACTCGATTGGCTCTTTTTTTAAAATCACTATATCATTCCAAATATAACACTCCATCGATGTACTCCCTAAACATTACTTCTAAATTCTCTTTAATACAATATTTTAAATGAGGTTTCTTACCTCAAAATTGCTCTTTTCACAATTAACTCAACACTTGCTCTTAATCAAAGTTTTAACACAAGTTTAGAACAATTCTCACCACGTCTTTATATTCAAAATTCATAGAAATTAACCAAAATATTGCAAAACCCTCGAATCCATTTAATCAACACTTTTTATTCAAAATTTCATGAAAAGCTTCACTTTTCAACATTTAAAATCCAAGACTTTACTCTACTCAAACGCACACTCACAAATATCGTATCACTAATCGGCTTCCAAGTTAGGATCGATTTCACTTCCTTCCACACCCCTTAAAACAAATGAAAACAATAGTTGAGATTTACTTCCCCACTCGTTAACTAAAACAAATCACTTTCATTTCTTATAGTCAATCATATTTTTCCCACAATTCCCTCAAGGAAAAGCATTCATTTCACACGATACAATGACTCGATTGGCTCTTTTTTTAAAATCACTATATCATTCCAAATATAACACTCCATCGATGTACTCCCTAAACATTACTTCTAAATTCTCTTTAATACAATATTTTAAATGAGGTTTCTTACCTCAAAATTGCTCTTTTCACAATTAACTCAACACTTGCTCTTAATCAAAGTTTTAACACAAGTTTAGAACAATTCTCACCACGTCTTTATTTTCAAAATTCATAGAAATTAACCAAAATATTGCAAAACCCTCGAATCTAGTTAATCAACACTTTTTATTCAAAATTTCATGAAAAGCTTCACTTTTCAACATTTAAAATCCAAGACTTTACTCTACTCAAACGCACACTCGCAAATATCGTATCACAAATATATATTAGCAAAATCTCTTCCAGAAATGTCACAAAATTTCAAAATCATACATCAAAAATGCCAAGCATAGGTTCGGCCATCTCACATCTCTTTCCTTCAAAATTTCCAGCAACAAAATCTACTCTCTAACCATAACATGAACTAATTTCACGAATATCAATCAATCCACAATCAGGTCCTCAAGTCTGCTACCTAGGTTGGGACTTCAAGAGCCCAACAAGACATTCCAAATATAAACATTTCTAGCAAAATAAACCATAGATTTATCTTATTGAACACTAATCAAGCTAGATCTAAAAGGTTCAAGTCTTATACCTTCAGATCTGAGTAGATCCAACAAGATCACACAAGATCTTGTGAGCACTTCACAGGGATGATACTTCAAGCTTGATATCTCCAAAAAGTTCCAACCTTAGCTCGAGATCCTCTTGCTTTGATGGTGATTTCCAACAAAAAGCTCAAGAACAAGGACAAGGCAACTCTCACAAGCTTTCTTTCTCTCCTTTTTCTCTCTTCTCAATCTCGGATCTTCCCCCTCTTTCTCTCACTCTCACATGGCAGCCAAAGATGAAGAAGAACAAGTCAAGATCCTCCACTAAAGTCTCACAACTTCAAGATGATGGATGAAGAAGAAGATGGAAGAACAAGCTTCAATCTTCCTGTCTTTTCTCCCTCAAAATTTTAGACCAGCCTCTCTCTCTCCTTCCCTCTTTCACGGTTGCTCCAAGGAAGGAAATGAGTGTCTTCAATGGTGACTTGAAGCTTCAAGAAAGGAAGGAAGAAGAAATGGAAGACAAACTTGAAATCTCTCTCTCTCTCTCTTCCTCTAGCTCTCGGCCTCACTCTCTCTCTTCAAGCAAAAATGTGGCTGAAAATGTGAAGCTCAAAAGCAAGAAGATTGACTTTAAGGGAGCAAAAAGGTGTAAATCCCCTAAATCGGGGAAAAGTGATCTTATGGTCACTTTATGTCATGTCGAGCGCGACACTCTAACTTACACTGTTTTATTTCATTCCAACACTGTCCAACCTTAAATGTATATCAATAATATCACTGCATATGCTCGTTTTCATCTTAAAGTCACTATTCACGCTTCGAAACAAAATTTAACGTTAATTTGGCCAAAGCCACACACCGGCAAATAATTCTTGGAAAATTCTCTAAATTAGAAAATATTCACTTTAAACATAAATTCACTCATATTTCATTAAATAAACACAATATAAACAATATTTTACATTTTAAAATAAAATCCAAATTTTGATGCCCTCACAAGAATATATTTTCAAGCTTATATTACAAATTTTACTAAACAAAATTAACTAAAATGCAGATAGATTCACAACACAGCTTCACTCTAGCTAAATTCTTAACAAACTACATAATCATGCTTAGCTATAGAATAGCACACACAAAGGATCACCACATCTTCAATTGTTATTTTATCATAATAATATTTGGTTTTTAAAAGCTCACCATAGCATATTCACGTGATGCAACTGTCCACTCAGTTGGTCTCTACAAAAAACACCTATACAAATGCCAAAGAAATATAATTAAACCAAGGATCTAAACTTTAAAAACACAGAACAAACATTATATTAAAATTATCTTTTAATCATTTTGACTATCAAAGTTGTCAAATGATGGTGATTTTGGAATATAAAGCATTTCTTCTACAAGATTGCTCTAACAACTCCAGTAATCAACTCGAGATAGAAAATTTTCTCTCACCATATAGAGCATCATGAAACATATAACGCCAAACATCATGCTAGTAAAACTCTCTAAATATGTCACATATTTCATTCTTAAGCAACAAGTTCAAATGGTCGATTTCGATATGGATCTTCCATAGGATAAGCAGTATTTCTGCCATTGAACAGACGACTCATCTCTTCTTCAAGTTTTGGATAGCAATTTCAGATAGGAGGAAAACCTTTGATTTTGGCTAGCCATTATCCTGAGGCAAACAAATTAGTAATGCAATAGGTAAGTTTATAAAGAAAGACTAAACCATTTCATCGCCAAGAACAACTATTCGCCCATGAATTCTTTGATTATATCTTAGATAAATATACAAGCATAATCCTATGCATCTGTCCCCACATACAAAAAGTAGCAGTACTATAGTAAATATGTGAATGACAGAAACAGATTATGATAAAGATAGCAAATTCAAAGATATGAACCAAAAGAAAAAGCATATTAAGAAACCAGATTATGTAGTAATGAATACCTTAACACCTCTATGTATATATATGTGTACACACACACACAAAGTATTCGCAATTTAACTAGGCCTCACACACCCAAAGTAGACTTCATCTCTCTCTCTCTCTCTCTCTCTCTATATATATATATATATATATATATATAGATATCCTTTCATTTCTCACCATTTTTCATTTATCTATCACAATGGCACACTATGAAGTAAGAGAAACATCCACTCAACGATTGTAAACACTCTCTCATGGAATGTTACTATATACTAGGCTACAAAAATCTAAAGGAGGTACGTGATCTTTTGAACATGCAAGCTACACATTTTAACTTTTCTACAGCCTTCTAACAACCTATAATTTTTCTGATTTATTTTTTCTTAAAAACAAGAAATACAGAAAATCCCTCCAAAGTTCCAATCATAGCTTGATCAATATTGCCAGCACATACCGACTCTTAAAGAAGGCCCTGCATCATGGTTGATTAAAATTAATGATGGCTATTCTGGAGATGGATGGATAGAATATTGCCATGCTAATATAATCAATGATTAATTGTCTTGCTGCTCCACTATATTGGTGACCTTATATTTGATGTGATTAACTTTTCTAAAGTACAAATGGAGTCCAATATGTCATGGATAGCTCCTTGGCCTAATCTTCTAGAAAACTTGTGACAGCCCCACTTCCCCCTAGAGCGAACCAAAGGGTTCGACGGACCGCCTGCCCAACTCTCGCCGGGACTCACTACAAATTCTCAAATATTAATCCAAACATTCATTCGTAAAGTCATCAATATAAGATATTAAAATTTCTAATAAACACTCACAAAATACAAACTCCAGAATTTCATCAGAATTACATTGATAATAACTCCAAAGTACCATAAATCATCAAATTTATCCATTAAATTCAATCTTATACAAAATGAGGAAATCCTACAAAAGTACTAACTTTCTCGATTCACGTGCTCACCTCGAAACCTGTTAAGGAAAACAAATTGGGGTGAGCTAACGCTCAGTGAGGCCAAGAAAACATGCACAGGCAAATCAAAGCAGTTAAATAAAAGAGGATATAGAGTCTATAATAGAAGGACTCTTGTTATAGAGGAGGCTATACACATTACATTTGATGAATCTAACGATGACTCTTCCAGAAGCACTTGCAAAGATGATGATGTAGGTTTTCAAGAAGGACTTGAGAAACTCACACTCCAAGAAGAAAATAATGCTGAAATGGAGGAAAACTCAAAGGAAAATAGCTCATGAGAAAATCAAATGCTAGAAGAAGAAGACAAGGATGATGATCTACCTAAGGATTTTCCTAAAGTTTGGAAATTCATTCAAAATCATCCCAAGGAACTAATTATTGGTGATCCATCTGAAAAGGTTAAAACTCGTTCCTCATCTAAACCACTAGTTGATAATTTTGCTTTAGTCTCACATGTTGAACCTAAGAATGTTAATGATGCCTTGAAAGATAATAATTGGATTCTAGCAATGCAAGAGGAACTAAATCAATTTGAAAGGAATAAGGTTTGGACTCTAGTTGAAAGATCTCAAAATCATCCTATTATTGGTACAAAATGGGTTTTTAGGAACAAGTTAAATGACAAAGGCAAAATTGTGAAAAATAAGGCTAGATTAATGGTTAATGGATATGCTCAAGAAGAAGGTATAGATTTTGATGAAACATTTGCTCCCGTAGCTAGACTAGAATCTATTAGAATGTTTCTTGCGTTTGCTTGTTTCAAAGGTTTTAAATTATATCAAATAGATGTCAAAAGTCCTTTCTTGAATAGTTTTATTGATCAAGAGGTTTATGTGGAGCAACCTCCCGGTTTTGAAAGTGAAAAATTTTCAAACTATGTGTTTAAACTTTCAAAAGTTTTGTATGGTTTAAAGCAAGCTCCAAGAGTTTAGTATGAGGGTTTGAGTGGTTTCTTGATTGAAAATGGTTTTAAAAGGGATATTGTAGACACCACCATTTTCACAAAATAAAAATTGAATGATCTCCTTATTGTGCAAATATATATAGATGATATTATTTTTGGTACTACTAATGAACGTTTGTGCAAGGATTTCTTCACTATTATGCAAAATGAATTTGAGATGAGTTTGATGGGAGAATTAAATTTCTTTCTCGAACTTTAAGTTCTTCAAACTCAAGAAGGAACATTCATAAATCAAATAAAATACACAAAGGAACTCCTCAAAAGATTTGGAATGGAGGATTCAAAGCAAGTTGGCACACCCAGGTGTACATCTACCAAACTTGACAAAGATGAAGAATGTACAAGTGTTGATGAAAAGAAATATAGAGATATGATCAGAAGTTTACTTTATTTAACTGCAAGTAGACCCGATATTATGTTTGCTGTTTGCTTGTGTGCTCATTTGCAATTTTGTCCTAAGGAATCTCATTTGAATGTCGTTAAGAGAATTTTTTGATACTTGAAAGGAACTTTAAATTTCAGTCTTTGGTATCGTAGATGTCATGAATTTGGTTTATGTGGATTTACGGATGCTGATTTTGGTGGATGTAGAATAGATAGAAAAAATACTAGTGGATTATGCCATTTTCTTGGAAATTGTTTGGTATCTTAGTTTAGTAAGAAACAAAATGCTATCTCTTTGTCTACAACCGAAACGGAATACATTGCCGCTAGTACATGTTGTGCTCAATTGTTGTAGATGAAACATACATTGAATGATTTTGGTCTTTTGTATGGTAATATGCCTGTTTATTGTGATAATACTAGTGCCATCAATTTGACAAAAATCCCATTCAACATTCTAGGATAAAGCATATAGACATAAAGCATCATTTCATTCGTGATCTTGTTCAAAAGGGTAAGATTTCTGTAAATTATGTTTGTTAAAAAGATCAAATTGCTGACATTTTCACAAAAGCTTTGCCTCTGGATCAATTTAAATATCTGAGATAGAAATTGGGTATTTTTGAAAATAATTCCTAAAAATTTTCAATCAAACTTTATTGGACGTCCGATGTCTGTTGAATAGACGTCTGACGGTGTTCTAAGCTGTTTTCTAGAAAATACTATCGGACGGATGTGTTGGACGTTTCATTTCGTTCGGACGTCCAACACACCAAAGGTCGCGTCCTGTAAAGGGCATTTCTTCGCATTTCTCTCAGACAAAACATCTCATTCTCGAACACAAAACTTCTTCTTAGCTTATATTTCAAAACTAAAAATTCACACCTTCACATGAAAAAGCTTCCAAAATTGACATCACAAACGTGTTTGTAAGTCTTTTGCAAACAGTGCTGCATCAACATCTTCTCTTAACAACAACAATTCTTTCCGATCACAAATTTCTGCCGAAACCCTAAAACTGATTTCACCACCCTTTTTGAGCAGATCGGTCACGTTATTTTCATCCAAATAGTAAAATTAGTCCTTGTTATTCCATTTCACATCATTCACATCACTTAAAACACCTGTATTTCACAATGGTGAGAATTAGAGGACGATCTTTTGCTACCGGACGCAAGCACACCCTCAGGGACGAAGAAGTGGAACTTCTTACTGCTAGACGGACTTCCAAGAGGACTAAAAATACATCTGCCAGTACTCAAGAACCTCAGACAATTTAGACAAAATCTCAGATTATCTCCCAACCTCCTCCATTGCCTCAGTTTATCGATGATGAAGCCAAAGAAAAGTTTGCATTGATTTTGCAAAAGGGTTTCATCATTCAAAGGTCAATTAACCTTTCTGAATTTCGTAAGATTGATCTTGAGTCTGTCCTTCGCCTTTTTGAATTCCAGAAATGGTCTCACATCATTTCCATGCCTAATGTCTTTTATCCTGAAATGCTTTACCAATTCTTTGCAAATCTTAGGAAAGGCACTGATCACAATGAAGTCAAATCACGTGTAAATGGGATAGACATTGTTTTTTATCCTGAAATTGTAAATGGTATTTTGAAAACTGCTATTGAACCTGGTTGCCGTAGTAAAATTGCTAACTTTTTCTCTATGAAGAAATTCCTACAGATGTTAATCACTTTAATGCTGCTAAACTGATGACTTACTTTCAGTCACCATTTCAAGTTCCTGCTGATGCTAAATTGGAGGACCTTTCTTCCAAAAATTTGATCATTTTCTCTATTATTTCAAACCTTCTAGTTCCTATTGATGGTCATCGTACTGATGCCAACAAAATGGAATTGTATTTGTTCTACTGCTTTGTTGAAAAAATTTGCATGGATTTTGGTTTTATCATGTTCAAATTCCTGTTAAACTTGAGTACTGATACTCGAAGGAAGCTTTCTTATGGAAAATTTTTAACTCCAATCTTTGAGCATTTCAAAATTCCTATTATTGGATTATATCTTAAGGACACTTTTTTCCTCTGTTTTCACTAAATCCTACTTTGAAAGAAAAAATTTAAGGTTTTTTGATGGGCATTGGTGCACTAAAGAAACTGCTTCTGAGTCTCGATCCAAACGTGGTCATAATACACCTATTACTCCTAACACTACATAATTACTGTGTTTCACTCCTGGTCCCTCTATTCATCCAAGAAAATCTTCTTCCAAAGCCACTTCATCTCATTCTTAAGTGGTTGAGTTGTTAAAAGAATTTAAGGATCATGTTCTTCTTCTCGAACATGGTCTTATGATCACCATGATCCCTGAGCAAAAATTTGAGTTCTTGGACAAGAAGAATCTATTGATTCCCTCAGCTCCTGTTGAGGATGCTTTGCATGCAAAAGAACAACGTCCTGATCCCACTACTGTCACTCAAGCTGCTACGGATTCTCAGACTCCTTATCATGATCCCTCCACTTCTGAGAAGGGCAAAGAACCAATTTTTGCTGAACCTGAAGAAGATGATGAAACTACTGAAGAAGAAGATCATTCTACATTTCGCATTAGCAGAAGAAGATCTGGATCTGTCAAGTTCACTTTTCAGGCACCTTAGGTTCATGTGCACTTCATCATTAAGATACATCTTTCCTATTTTGTTCTCTTTTGACAATGAATGAAGTTTGTAATCTATTAAGTACCTTGCTACCTTCACTGTTGTTCTTTTTACTGTTGAATGTTTTGATTCGATGTTGGATGTTAACTTATTCCTCTAATTTCAGTGTTGAGTTAATTTGTTCCTTTTATGTTGAACATTTAATGTATGGTGATATTGATATGTTTGTATGCTGATAATGTGATAATTATGTTACTATGGTACTAATGTTTGATACTGATGTATGGTGATATTGGTACTGGTCTTGGAACTGTGATATTGAAATTGGGATATTGCTATTGATATTGGTATTGAAATTCTGGCCTTGTATTGGATATTGGCATATTGGAGTTGAATTGGAGTATTGGAGGGTTATGTTGTTTTTCAAACTTTTTTTTTTGAGATGACAAAAAGAGGGAGAAATAATGGTACTGATGGTATTAAATGTCAATATGAACTGGAATGAATATGATTAGAAGAATATGGTTGGATGACTAAGTAAGGGGGAGTTATGGTTGGTTTATATTGGCCAATTAGTTTGAATGGTTTGAATGCTCAATTCATGTTCAAATAATAGGTTAGACGTTTACCAAGTGAGGGGGAGTTATGTACGTTCAATTATCATATTGGATTCAATTGTTTTGTCATCATCAAAAAGGGGGAGAATGTAAATCTTGATTTTGAATTTTGATGTTTACAAAACAATTGGATAATTTAAACTAATGTTTTCCATTTGAGAAATATGACAGCTCAGATCATTGGTGCAAATGGTGGCAAATGAAAGACTCAATCAAAAAGAAGCAAAGGAACATCAATTCTGTTGGACGCTCGATAGCTTGTATTGGACGTCCGATAAATGTTGAAAACTCTCAGAAGAACCACTGTCGGACACTCAAACCTATGTACTGGACGTTCGATAGGCAGGAAGAGTATCAGATAATTGTATCGGATGCATATTATCAGCACCGGACATCCTATCGAATTCAAGAAATATTTCGATCTCTCTGACCAGTGTTGGATGCAGACTACACCGAACGCAGAAAATGCATCGGCCGTCCCATAAACATTGAGACAACCTTATGACGATGGGACCGAACGTAGAATATTGTACTGGACGTCTTATACCTCCAACGGCTAGTTGACTCTTCAGATTCCTTCTATCAGTTGACAACCTTTATTATGCCCTTTTTTGTCCCCTTTAAATAGTCCTTTGTCTGAACAAAATAGACAACTTTTGTACACTTGGAATACAAGTTATTAAGAGTGATTTTGGTTAGAAAATACTCTCCTAGTAAGATTTGTAGTTCTTGAAGTGTGAACTAATGTGCAAGCTTTTCACTTGTGACTGAATTCTTCAATAGTGTAGTTTCGTGAGGATTATCCGGAGTGATTGTAAAATTTCTTGGCTTGACCGAGTGCTGCTTGGGGCAAGGAGGAAGTGAACCTTCCATTGTACACAATATTGGTTGAATTTCATCAAATTGAAGTTGCTTATTTTGAGAATTGTTCTTCAAGCTCAAGAGGAGGTTGGTAGACAATTGGTTTGCATACTCTTATCTCTTTTACAGTTTACTTTACAATTCTTATATTACTTATATCTTCTATTTTTCTTGAATTCTATTGTTCCTTCCTTGATAAATTTATTGTGTAAGAGGGTGAATTTCTTGTTGTGAAAAAAAGGAATATCATAACTTGATTAATTTTAATCAACCTAATTCACCCCCCTCTTAGGTTATCTTTAGGCCTTACATGTTTATCAAATTTGTTGATCTACAAATTGTTTCAACTTGTATGATTGAAATATTGTTGTTTCTTTGAATATCAGAACTTAGATTATTAATTTATGTTGGTCAAATGATGGTATTTAGTCAAACATTTATATTGATTACTGTGGATATGATTATTTTTAGTATCAAATGTGTACAGTTATTTTTGATATATTTACTTAATTGCACTATGAGGAGTTAAACATTGTAAAGCATGCTTGGAACTAATTAAAACAAGGAACAAAATAAAACTAGCTAAGATATGATATTAGATCTAATCCAAACATTATTTTTGCAATGATTAATCAATTGTATTTATTAAGTGAGTGAATATTCTATGACATGTTGAGAACTACATTAAAATTAATGAACCAAATACAGCAAAGGAATGCATAACATTACGGTCAATCCAAACAAAAGACATGGATCAATTTTAAAAAATTCAAAATAAAAAAAAAGAATAGAGAATTGCAAGCTCAATGGAAGGTTAGATTGAAAAGTTGTCTTTTAATATATACACCAGAGGCAAGAGCTTGCACAATGTATAGGAGTTTGGTGCCTATGGTCAAAGAAAATTCTCATTTCACTTAGATTGTTTTCCAATCAAAATTCCCTGTAAAACATAATTCCGTGAGAATCAAATCTAATGAGATGCTTAAATTGACATAAGGAACCCGAATGACTATTTCTATTTTGCAATAAAAAAAATCTATACAACAAAGCTTCCAATTATAAGTTTATGAATAAAAATATAGCTTATCACAATACTTGCAACCATAATAGGTATTCTAAAGAATCATAAGCTTCCATATGAAGTTCTGAACTTGATTTCAATATAAGCCTCTCATTTTGACTACAACACGGAATCCAAAAAGCTTTTCAACTAGTAAACTAAAGGTTAATTAATCATGTAGACCAAAAAATGTAGAATAATACCAAAAGGTGTACGATAATCACATACCAGTCATGTACAATGAAATGTCATTAATTTGAATTATTCAATAATTAAGTTTACGGTTAAATGCACTAAACCTCCCTGAACTTTATATTTTAGCTGCGCATTGCCTCCTAAACTCATTAAATAAACACTTTGCTTTCTATTGATGTTTTAAGATAAAAATACCCTTACTATTTTATTTTGTTTCTTTTTTTATTCATTCCTCTGAATTTTCTTTTCCATTACTTTCTTTTTTTTCACTTTTCACTATTTTCTTTTATTTTTCACTTCTCTCATGTCACAATTTTATTTCACTTTCCTATTAGTGTTTACTATGCCTAATATAATACTGAAATTATGTTTTCCTTATAATTTCATTCTTATTTTATTTATTTATACTATTAGAAAATTCAAGACAAACTATATAGTATAAAAAAACTGATATATGCTTGTCATAATTAAAAAGCGTATATTACTATTAATTTGACTATCTAAAAGGATACTCGCAAACTAGAATTTAAATTACTTAATATTTAAAGATATATCCCAAAAAAATAAAGTAACTAACATTTTTTATTTACTTTGTTTAATGTATAGTTTTTTAACCGTTATGTTATTATGATCTAAATTTGTCACTATTGTTATTTAAAATCAATTTATTCTAAACTCTTGATGTATGATTTAAGTAATATATGAAATAGTATACATGCATAGATAACATACATTTCATTATAGCATAGACTTTGTGATTAACATCACTTCTAAAAACAAAAAGTGAAAAAGTTAGCAACAAATAAAGAATAAGTTTAAGAAGATTAAAATTAACACATAGATAATAATAACAGAAAGAAGAAAGCAACTGGTCACATAAGAGAAGAGAAAAGGATTCAAAATATACAAAAGGGGATAAGTATAAAAATGGCAAAAAAAAAGGAGAAAAAGAAATAAAATAATAATTAATATGGAAGGGGCACTTTTGTCCTAAAACATAATATAGGGGGCAAAGTGTCTAATTTTGTTGAGTTGAGAGGAGTAAATTGCCACTGAGATTAAACTTGAGAAAGGTTAATTTAATGCTTTTAACCCTCAATTTACACATTATATGTACATATACATCTATCAATTGTAATACTCTTTTCTTTTCTTCTTCTATGAGTCTCTTGGCATTTTTACTATTTAATCTCTTTTTGTTCCTAAGTCAGTAAAGCATACTTTTGTCTTTCTTTTTAATCACGTTGTCCTTTAACTAGCTAGCTTTTATTTAATGTGGCCATTTTAGACTACAATAACCAAAGATCCTGATCAATTACTTAAGAATAAAATAATTTTCATTAAAAAAATTCCTAAATGACAATAACAGTATTTACTAATACAATCCATAATTTGTTTCAACCATTCAATCATGCATATCCTACTCAATTAATTCCCCTTAAAAACTAATCAAATGTAAAAACTAATATATCAATAAATCAACTTTCTTAGAAAATGAAATAATAGAGACAGAAGTACCTACCACCAAAATCAATCATGCAACTGAATAGACGTATATCATGCAATCTTTAATATTTAGCAGTAATAATGAAGAGTTGCCTAACTTACTCCAAGTACACCCAGACTTTTTTTTTTCAAAGATGGCTCAAACTTATTCACGCAAAACTGTAAAATTAAAATCAAAAAACTAACTTGATTTGTTCAGAAACAATAAATTAGACTTTTGGATGAAAGCATACAGTTTAGAATAAAAACTTTGATTTAACAAAATAAATCAAAGTAAGAACAATAAAAGGGGGGAACAAGACGCAACTCAACTGAACCACCAAGCATGGCTCAGGCTAGATATAGTGAGATGGGAGAAGAGCAACAACAATTAAAATACACATATACAAGAAGGAAGGTGAAAAGAACCTAAGGAAGAAAACGTCAAATGGGACATAAAACTTATAATTAAATCATTAAATTTCCTACCAAACTAGATTTTTCTTGTTTAGGTAAGAACACAAAAACAGCATAATAAGCGTATTAGTATAAATCAAGGAACAAAATAATAATTACTAATTTAGATCCTTCTTCTTACACAACGGTAGTGTATTGTGATAGTGATCCAATTATGCATTTAATTTGTTGATATTTGATCTTAATTTTGGCCACTTATTGTGCAAAAAATTGGGTTTTCGCTCATATTTGGTTTTTGTGTCCATTGCAGGCACTTGATGCTTAAAGTGGTATTTGAGTGTGAATTTCCAAATATCTTCAGAGAATGATTTGGCAACAAATTAGGAGAAGAAAAAGGGAATATATCTTTTAGAGATATGGAAGGCGCGATTGGAGGGAAAGAAGAGTTTTATTTTTGGGAAAAGTCCAAATCTATTTCCTTGTTTTGTGGGATTCCCAAATCATATGGGATTAATATCTTTTTGTTTCCAAAAAAAAGGGGAAGGCGAGACCAGTAGTTGGTATATCTTTATTTTCTGGCCGAGACGTCTTTTGGGGAAGTACTTGTAGTAGTTTTCCATTTTTCCTTCTCGGCCGTGGCTAGACCAATACCTTTGCTTTCTTTTCCAAATTTCTAGCAATTGTTGACATTAGTTGAACTTGTGACAGCCCCACTTTCCCCAAAGGCTAACCAGAGGGGTCAGCGGACCGCCTGCCCAACTCTCGCCAGGACTCAAACGAAATAACCATAAACCATAGTAAAAGAAACTGACAAATTCTTATAAATTTACAGTCTTCAAAACACATCAAGGTTACGTTGGAACAACTCAAAAATACTACAAACCATTTAAGGCATCCAATATCGTCCAACTTATACAAAAGGAAAAGGAAAATCCATAAAACTAGAGTCCTCGATTTCCGTGCACCCCTTCCGGACCTGTTAAGGAAAACAAAGTTATGGGGTGAGCAAAGCTCAGTGAGGCCAAGAAATCATGCACAAGCAGGGTAAGGCAATAACACATGTTAACAGAACAATAACAGGAAAATAAAACGGAAAATACATACAGGGCGGTATAAACATTACTGGAAAAGGATACAACTTGCCGCTCCATCATTGGTCTTCAGTCCGGACTTTAGTGACAACGCTGACACTCACAACCACTACCTCACGATCAAACAATCACTTTACTCTCACCCGCCTACTTACACCCCGCACGGGCCCGCCCAAAATAGTAATATCATTAAACCAAGTCGGATGAGCTGCACCTCCCGCTTCATAGAGCGGTACATACTACCGCTTGGTAAATGAGTCGAAACTACGCCCAATCGACTTAATCAACAACCGACCCAAACGGGAGAGAGGTACCTCCCACTCTCTTGAGTGTGGTACATACAACCGCTGGTTCTAACAAGTCAAGAACAAGCACAAGCATTTTCACGATTTCAATTCAAGTAAATCAAACAAGGGTGAGCTGTAAAGTACACGCCACAAGTCAAACAAGCATGCCTTCGAATGAAATTCATCAAATCAGGCATCCAAGTATGAAAACAACATGCACTTGACACTCACCGCTAGTTGAGCGTAAGCAAGATAATGTAGAAGTCAAACACGCTCGTCAACGTCCACGGACTCACCTGGAACATGCAAATTAAACCATCAACCCTTTTGGTTTCTATTTAAAGCAATCTTGTCGTAATATCGGAAGAAAACTATTTCAAAGGTGAACCGACGCGACATGCATATGTCCAATGAACTAAGCGCTCATAAATGCTTATAAACACTTAAAATAGCAAAAGAAGCACATACGTGGGCGTTGGGCGGAAAACGGACAATGACAAATCGAAAACGGAAAACACACAGTGGAAGGTGGAAAAAACAGTTTTGACACCTTGTACGCCATCGCCCATAACTCAGGCTACAAGTGTCGGATTTAAGCGTACGAGGTGCCGTTTCGAAGCTAAGAGAACAACCTACAACTTTCGTGAAGACAACATCAACCCAGATTTACTCTATCTAGGCCAAGAATGCAGAAACAGTTTCGGGAATTTCGCCGTCAGAATGCCCGACAGGCCAACTTCAAACGGACGTAACTCAGCGCTCACAAATCGAAATCAAGAAATTCCAGATGCGTTGGAAAGCTAGAACAAAGGACTATAACTTTCGTGTTTTGGGCAAAGGCTAAATCACAAAGGAACGACACCAAAAACGACACCAAAGTCGCTGCAGTGAAAATCCTGTTTTTCCGTTCAATGCCCAAACGAATTTTTACGCAACCAAAACACATTCATGCGAATTCCATCGGCTCGCCTGCGATTACAAACACGCAAAACAGCCCCTCACACGCCACCAAACCAGCACGCACATACACACACTACACACACACAAAACACCAAGTGGGAATTCAAGAGCCCACGTAATCGTTCAAATTTACTCGCGGGTGGGAATTCAAGAGCCCACCAACAACTAAACATGCAATCCAACCTTGATTTCTACCATTAACATTAAAGCCAAAACCCTAACCCTAGCTCATAATCATGGCAAAGCACCCATACATCAAATTCAACCATTCCAAACCATAACATCATTCCATGAGCTAAGAATAAATATGAATCAAGCCAAGAAACCCACAAAATCCTACAATCATAATCTCCAACCAAATTCAAGCTTGTAGGAAACTAGGAGAAACCTTTCTTGATGTGGTTTTTGGTGAAACTTCAAGTGCTCAAGTCCAAGCTTCTCCTCCCAACTCCGAATCGAAATCGTACGGTTGAAAGTCGCAAAAATTCCCCAAGTTTTCTTCCTTTTTTCCTCTCTTTTTTTTTCCCTCTTTTTCTTTCTTCCCTCACGGTTTTCCTTTCCTATTTTCTCCTTGGTTTGGCCGGCAGCTATAAGGCTTAAATAAGCCAAGAGATAACCTCAAAAAGATTTTTTTCACTTGGTCAAATTTAGTCAAAAATATCATGCCCAAAAACCTAGCAACTTAGGTCTTTTTCCACTCTTTCCCTCATAACTTCTTTTCCTATCAAATTAGTCCATAAGGGCTTAATTTAACCTAGCCCATCCAAACTTAATTACCCCTACTTAGGCTACTAATCACCTAGGAATTGTAATTCCCCCTCTTAATCATGCATTATTCCACATAAAATCAAAGAGTTAACAAACTCGTAATTAAACATAAAACTTAGACTCATTTTCAAAACTAGGGTTTTAAGAAATCAAATTGGGGTTTTCCATATTCAAATTAGGGTTTTATCAAAATTAGGGTTTTTCGAAACAAATTAGGGTTTTAAGTTTCAAGTTAGGGTTTTAAAACGTATAAAATGGGATTATTAAAACAAAACACATATAAAAGTAAAACAAGCATATAAACACCTATAATAAACTTAAACAAAATAAAAAGTCGGTACGGGTCCTCACAACCTTCCCCCCTTAAAAGAATTTCGTCCTCGAAATTCATACCTGAATTAGAGAAGAGCTCCGGATATTTTCTCCTTATATCCTCTTCAACCTCCCACGTGGCTTCCTCAACATCATGGTTTTTCCACAAGACTTTCACTAAAGGAATTTGCTTATTCCTCAGCTCCTTGGTTCTGCGGTCCAAAAGCTTTACAGGTTTCTCTTCGTAGGTTAGAGCTTCATCAAGTTCTATATCCTCTGGCTGGAGTATATGAGATGGATCGGGATGATATTTCTTAAGAAACGACACATGGAACACGCTATGAATACTGGACAGGTCGGGTAATTCCAACCTATAAGCTACCTTCCCCCGCTCAAGAATGGTGTATGGTCCCACATATCTTGGCTGTAACTTCTTTCCTTTTCCCTGCCATCAAGCTCGCCTTTAAAGGTAATTCTAAGAAAACTTGATCTCCAACCTCAACTCCAAATCTTTTCTCCTATTGTTCACCGTAACTCTTTTATCGACTTTGGGCTAAAATTCTCTCAATTAACTTGACCTTTCTCGAAGCTTCTTCCATCCAAGGGATTGTAGTTGATCTAGGGCTTTCTTCTCTCCTACCTCATCCCAATAAATCGGGACGACATTTACTAATCGTAAAGAGCTTCATACCTGAGCCATTTGTATGGATGAATGAAAACTATTGTTATAGGCAAATTCTACCAAGGTCAAATATTGACTCCAACTAACCCCAAAGTCTAGAACACAAGTTCTCAACATGTCCTCAAGAGTTTGAATCCTTTCGGATTGACCGGCTTGAGGATGGTGGGTAGTACTAAGATTTAGCTTAGTTCCTAATATCTCCTGATCTTTGCCAAAATCTCGACACAAAATGCGGATCTCGATCGACACTATGCTCACAGGAATACCATGCAACCTTATAACTTCATCCATATACAATTTAGCCAATTTCTCCATCGGTATTTCATGCTTATGGTAGAAAATGTGCGCACTTAGTCAGGCGGTCTACAATAACCCAAATCGCATCATGACCCCTTTGCGTCTTTGGCAGTCCTGATACAAAATCCATGGTAATATCCTCCCATTTCCACACGGTACTTCCAATGGTTGCAATAATCCTGAGGGTTTCGATGTTCTCTTTTAACCCTTTGGCAAAACTGCATGTTTGAATAAATTGGGCTATTTTTTTCATGCCTTCCCACCAATATAGACTTTTCAAATCCGGTACATCTTATTTCCTCCAGGGTGTACCGTATACTTTGATCGATGGGCTTCCTCTAATATCTCCTTTTGAGTTCCTCGCCCCTTGGTACCACTATTCGTTTCGAGCACTGAGAACTCCTTCTGCCCGAGATAAAGTCCTGAAGCTCCTTTTCCTGGACCTTCTCCACCCACTTTGTATCTCTGGGAGCTTTCTTTTGTACCTCTTTAATCTTATCCAGTAATGTAGATCTTAATACAATGTTCCCCAGTATAACCTTGTTAGACTGTAGATGAGGATTCCAAACACTAATCTCCTCTAACATGTGCCATTCCTTTACCATCAAGCCAGCTACTTGTACCTTTCGGCTCAATGCATCCGCTACTACATTAGCTTTCCCAGGGTGGTACTTAATCGTGCAATCATAGTCCTCCAAAAATTCCACCCATCTACGTTGTCTCAAGTTCAACTCTTTCTGGGAAAATAGATACTTAAGGCTCTTATGGTCGGTGAAGACCTCAAATGTTACCCCATACAAGTAATGTCTCCACTTACGTAGTGCAAACACACGGCCTAATTCCATATCATGGGTCGGATAATTTTGCTCGTGAGGTTTCAATTTTCGAGAAACGTAGGCTATAACTCGTTCATTTTGCATTAGCACACAACCTAACCCTTCCTTTGATGCATCAAGAACACCACGCACTCCATTTCCTCCATTGCTAACACTGAGCCTCGCTAACCGCCTCTTCAACTCTGAAAACTCCTTTCACACTTAGCGTCCCATATGAACTTGCTATGTTTCTTGGTCAACTCGGTCATAGGTCCTGCTATCTTGGAGAAATCTTTAATAAATCAATGTAATAACCACTAAACCTAGAAAACTCAATCTCCGTTGGATTCTCGGGTTGCTTCCATTTTGACACCGCTTCCACCTTAGTTGGTCTACAAGGATTCCATCTTTAGAGATTATATGACCCAAAAAGGTCCTCCAACCAAAATTCACACTGAATTTGGCATACATTGATGTTCTCTTAGGGTTTGTAGTACTATCCTCAAATGTCGCTCATGGTCCCCCGAAGTTTTAGAAAATACAAGAATGTCATCGAGCAAACACCACTACAAATTGATCCAGATAAGGCTTGAAAACTCGATGCATCAAATCCATGAATGCAGCCTGCATTTGTCAACCCAAATGGCATCACCACAACTCAAAATGCCCATACCTCAATTAAAGGTTGCTTTGGGTATGTCTTCTTCTCAATCCTCAATTGATAGTACCCCCCTGAGGTCCAACTTAGAGTACACCTCCACCTCAATCATCAAAAAGCTCATCGATGTGTGGTAGAGGGTATTTGTTCTTAATGGTAACATCATTCAGTCCTCGATAGTCTATACACAATCTTAGACTTCCATCCTTCTTTTAACAAACAAACCGTGCACCCTAAGGTGAATCGCTCTCTTTAATGAAACCCTGCTCCAACAAATCCTGTAATTGAAGTTTCACCCTCTCAACTCAGCTGGAGCCATCCTATATAACTTAGAAATAGGCGCTGTCTCCTGAGTCACCTCAATCTTAAAGCTATCTCCCTTCGTGTGGTAAAGATTTCAATTCTTCAGAAATACATCAGAAATTTCTCACCACCGTACATCTTCCAATTTTACCTTATCCCTGTGTATTGATCGAAAAGCTAAGAACCCTTTCGCCTCCCTTATTCAACAATTTCCTAGCTCTGATTCCCAAATAAGAGTCGATGACGCTAAGCTACCCCTTACATTTAATTTTAAAGTTGGCTCTCCCGGTACATGCAATTCTACCATCTTCGTCTTACAATCAAGTTGGGCATGATAACGGGCTAACCAATCCATTCCTAAGATAACATCATAGCCCTTGATTTTCAGACTCATCAAGTCCACTAGCAATTTTCGTTCACCAATCCAAATATCACAACTTCTATAAACCGAGCTAGATAATAATCTCTGATTCCCAGTAGGCGTACTAACCTCTAGATCATATGGGAGTTTTTCAGATTTAACATCTACACCCTCCATAAAAGTAGGATTCACAAAGGAATGGGTTGCCCCGGGATCAATTAAAACTTTTGCTAGACGGTGAAATATGGGAATCATACCTTCAACAACCTCTCGAGGATCAGAACCTCACACCGTCCATAGCATACACTCTAGCGTACCTTCAAGCGATTATCCCTACACCGGACTGTTTAGAGGTTGACTTAGTGATGATTAAGCTACCACCGCACGACGGGCTGTTGGACAGCTTGGCAATCTGATGCTCTGGCCAAATTTAGGCATTTTCCCCGCTTTCCTCCAACAATCATCCAGTGGTGTGGTTTGGTTTCCCACAATATCCACACCCCACCTGGAGGAGTAGACACGTAACCTCCTTGTAGTGGTTCGAATCGACCACGCCACCTGGCAGCCCCTCTTGCCATAGACGCCCCCCGCCAAGCTGGCATTCTTCTACACCTCTCCCAACTTTAGGGACCGGCATGTTTCATCCACAAGCCCCACACCACTCCGCCGGGCATTTTCTTTCTTGGTGAAATGCTTTCACTTGAAGCCTAGCACTTTCCACCCTTTGGGCCTTTTCTAAGGCCTCTTGAACGATACTTGGGCATGCGGCTAGAGCCTCCTGATTTCAACATTAAGCCCTTGCACGATCGCCTAATTCTTTCATGATCCGTGGTACCAACTCGTGCAAATTTGAGAGTTTCAGAACTGAAGTTCTCAGAATCGCCACACTCATTGTCCCCCCCAGCCCTAATGAAATCATCCTCTCTTTTCCTTGGATCATGGAGGCAAAACTTTACATCAAATTCCCTTTAAAATTCCCAAGTCCATGGGTCTGCTTCTCTCCCATTTAGCCCTAATAACATTCCACCATGACCTAGCCGAGCCCTCAAATTGAAAAGTAGCAACATCACTGCCTCTCCTCAAGTATAGTTCAAGACGGCAAAGATGCCGACCATTCAACCAGCCTTCTGCTACATCGAGTCCCGCCTCCTAGAAACTTAGGCGGCGGAACTTAAGGAAACGCTCCTGTGGCTCTATCCTTCCATGTTCGTGGCCTAGAGGTTGATTCTTGCTGTCCAAGACCGATTGTTGGCACCTGACGCTCAAGAATGTTCATCTTATTGATAGCCGTAGCCATCTCGATCTACATTTTCACCTCATCCCCTTCCGTCCTACCTCAAGACCTGCACTCTCGAGGGTTGAGGTTCTACCAAGGCTTCCCTCGGCTCGACCTCGACCTCGACTCCTTTGGCTTCCATGGTCTTAACAATGTCTAAATGCAACATGAAAGTCATTATTCGAGGAAAATGAAATTTTAACTAATGATCAACATTGAAACATTAGAAAATAATCATGAACATATATTCACATATCAAAATTTACAAGTAGTTAGCAAGTCATAGGACATGTTCAAAAATAGCCCACACATGTCAACTAGCACGATCCACAGACATTGCTCAAAAAACAGCACACACGCGTCCACAAAAGAGAGGACTAGTTATACAATTAAACCACGTGCTTCACGTAGCCTCACCCCAACTAATCCTAGTCAAAACAAAAGTCACAATATCACACCCCTAGTCTAGCTCTCAGCCGAGCCACTAGTCTGAGCCTCCTCAGCTGGCTCCTCCTCCATTGGTTCCTCTTCGAGGATCTCGACCTTCTTCCTCCATCGCCTTCTTCGGAGGGTTCCTCGACCTGCTCCCACTCAACCGCTTCCTCGAAGGGTTCTCGTGTATTGCCGAACCCTCATCCCTCATGCCACTTCCTCCAACTCAGCCACTTCCTCCACCTCTTCCAGCAGTAGTATCACTCGGGATCCTAGTAGCCGCACCCTCGTTGATCACCCTAGTCAACCGAAGTTGAGCCTCTCGACCTCGCCTTGAGCTGCATGAACCCTCTCGCTCAAGAAACACTTCATCCTCCAGCCCATGATTCTAATTCCCTGGCGTTCTTGAGATCCGCGAAACCCTCATTTTCACCGACTTAGCCTTTTCATTCAATATGCCGGCTTCAGCTCATTGTCGTGTAGACAACACTAACTCGTTAGGGTAGAAAATGTCTCCCTATTGTGGACATCGGGAGATCTCCTTGGTGTATATGTCAATAAGAGGCCCTCCTCCAAGCACCAGCACACTCGATTATTCGCCCTAGCATGTGCTACATGACCGTGCTTTGGCCACCATTAGCCTCAGCGGCCACCACTAGCCCCATTTGGCTCGTCCACCATTACCTCCTCCATACCTACAAACAACCATAAACCCACGGTTAGAATCTTAAACACTCATTACTCAAAAAAGTAAATTGCCTAATAGGTTCTAAATGGATCTCAAACCTGTGCTCGATACCAACCGTGACCTGGTGCCCAACTTTCCCTAAAGGCTAACCAGGAGGGTCACTGGACCGCCTCGCCTCGCCAGACTCAAACAATAAATAACATAAACTATAGTAAAGAAACTCAAATTCTTATAAATTTACAGGTCTCCAAACACATCAAGATTACGTTACTGCGAAACTCAAAAATACTACAAACCATTTAAGGCATCCAATATTCAACTTATACAAAAGGAAAAGGAAAATCCATAAAACTAGAGTCCTCGATTTCGTGCACCCTTCCGACCGTTAAGGAAAACGAAAAGTTTGCTGGGCGAGCAAAGCTCAAGAGGCCAAGAAATCATGCACCAAGTGGTAAGGCAATAACACATGTTAACGTAATACAAACAGAAAATAAAAAAAACATACAGGCGGTATAAACATTAACTGGAAGGATACAACTTGCTTCCATCATTGGTGTTCAACCGACTTTAGTGACAAGCGTTGACACTCCAACCACTACCTCCGTAATCAAACAATCACTTTACTCTCACCCGTCTAGTCTACTACCCACCCCGTACTGCCCGCCACAAATAGTAATATCATTAAACCAAGTCGGATGAGCGGCACCTCCCGCTGCCCATAGAGCGGTACATACTACCGCTTGGTAAATGAGTCGACGAGACTACGCTCCAATCGACTTAATCAACAACCGACCCAAACGGAGGAGAGGTTTTCTACTCTCTTGAGTGTGTACACATACAACCGTTGGGTTCTAACAAGTCAAGAACAAGCACACCATAAGCATTTCAACGCACGTTTCAAGTAAGTCCAACAAGGGTGAGCGGGTAAAGTACGCGCTCACCAAGTCAAACGTAAAGCATGCCTTCAATGAAATTCATCGTCAGGCATAAGTATGAAAACAACATGCGTAACTTGACACTGCTAGTTGAGCCGTAAGCAAGATAATGTAGAAGTCAAACACGCCATTTCGTCCAGCGTCCACGACTCACCTGGAACATGCAAATTAAACCATCAACCCTTGGTTTCTATTTAAAGCAATCTTGTCGAATATGCTCGAAGAAAACTATTTCAAAGGTGGTGAACCGGCCAGACATGCATGCCAATGAACTAAGCTTCATAAATGCTTATAAACTTGCAAACACTTAAAATATGAAAAGAAGTCACGTATGCATTGCTGGTAAAACAGGACAATGACAAATCCAGCGGAAAAACCACCACGAAGGTGGAAAAAACAGTTTGACACTTAAATGCCATCGCCCATAACCTCAGGCTACAAGTGTCGGATTTGAGCGTCACGAGGTTCCGTTGACTAAGAGAACAACCTACAACTTTCGTGAGACAACATCAGCAGATTTACTCTATCTAGCCAAAACGCAGAAACAGTTTAATTTTTACGTCAGAATGCCCGACAGGCCAACTTCTAAAGCGGACGTAACTCAGCTCACAAATCGAAATCAAGAAATTCTAAATCGTTGGAAAGCTAGACAAAGGGACTATAACTTTCGTGTTTGGGCAAGGCTAAATCTACAAGGGAACAAACACCAAAGCGACGACACCAAAGTCGCTGCAGTGAAAATCCTGTTTTTTTCGTTCAATGCCCTAAAGCAATTTATACGCAAGACTCAAAACACATTCATGCAGAATTCCTTCGCTCGCCTGCGACATAAAACCACGATTACAAAAACAGCCCCTCACACGCCACAAACCAGCACGCATACACACACTACACACACAAAAACCAAAGTTGGAATTCAAGAGCCCAATGTGTCGTTCATTTACTTCATGGTGGGAATTCAAAAAGAGCCCACCAACAACTAAACATGCAATCCAACCTTGATTTCTACCATTAACATTAAAGCCAAAACCCTAACCCTAGCTCATAATCATGGCAAAGCACCCATACATCAAATTCAACCATTCCAAACCATAACATCATTCCATGAGCTAAGAATAAATATGAATGCCAAGAAACCCACAAAATCCTACAATCATAATCTCCAACCAAATTCAAGCTTGTAGGAACAGGGAAACCTTTCTGTGATGTGGTTTTGTGCTGAAACTTCAAGTCTCAAGTCCAAGCTTCCTCCTCCCAACTCCAGTCGAATCGAACGGTGAAAGTCAAAAAAATTCCCAAGTTTTCTTCCCTTTTCCTCTCTTTTTTTTCTCCTCTTTTTCTTTCTTCCCTCACGGTTTTCCTTTCCTATTTCTCCTTATTTCGGTTGGCAGCTATAAAGGCTTAAATAAGCCAAGAGATAACCTCAAAAGATTTTTTCACTTGGTCAAATTTAGTCAAAATATCATGCCCAAAACTAGCAACTTAGGTCTTTTCCACTCTTTCCCTCATAACTTCTTCCTATCAAATTAGTCCATAAGGGCTTAATTTAACCCTAGGCCCATCCAAACCAATTACCCTAGCTACTTTACAATCACCTAGGAATTGTAATTCCCTCTTATATCATGCATTATTCCACATAAAATCAAAGAGTTAACAAACTCGTAATTAAACATAAAACTTAGACTCATTTTCAAAACTAGGGTTTTAAGAAATCAAATTGGGGTTTTCCATATTCAAATTAGGGTTTTATCAAAATTAGGGTTTTTCAAACAAATTAGGTTTTAAGTTTCAAGTTAGGGTTTTAAAACGTTATAAAATGGGATTATTAAAACAAAACACATATAAAAGTAAAACAAGCATATAAACACCTATAATAAACTTAAACAAAATAAAAGTCGGTGCGGGTCCTCCGCAGAACTTCTACACATACAAGTTTGTTGCTTTCTTCATTTCATCCCAGATTATATGAAACTCCACATGGTTAATTTCACGGTCATCATGAAGGCATGGCTAAACTATCCCAGGTTGAGAAATAATCAAGGTTTGGTTGCATAACAATTGTGAGATCTTTGAATTGTTATATTTTAAATTCTGGCGTCAGTTCCATGGGTATTTAGTTATTCTTTTGTTTTGGTGGATTATTATTTTTTGGATTTATTGATAAATAAGGTTCAAGTTGTTCGGTGCAGAATGGTATATAGCCAATTAAGGTGTGTTGTGCTGTCAGCTTTAAGCATCTTATTTAGGCACTGACACAATTTCCTCATCGCCACAAGTGATCTAATCGTAGCCATGGTCGCGGGGAATAATAATCTAGTTTAAGCAATCTATGCGTGTGTGTAAAGTTTGTTAACTAGAAGTGGGCCCTCTTAATTCCTAAAACGCAGACTACATTAAATCCCTACCCAGAGCCTCTGGTGTCAGTTTAATTCTTACGGGGTGGTTTAAGAGCGCTCTGCACACACCGATATTAAGGAGAGATTGGCAGTTTGGCGATCGCCGGCTGCTATAACCAATTTATTTTGTGAACGATGAATTTTTTGGTATCTAATGATTAGTTGCATGAACTGTGCCCAGATTAGTTCCTTTGACTAGGTTGTGTCCATTAATTGTTTCTGTGTTCTTTAATTACTACACATCTTTAATTTATTTATTTGTCCTTCCTAAAAACCCCTAAATTCCTGTAGGAAATAAATCACCTAACCGTGAGGATAATGCACTTATTTGTCATTATACTTGAATCTTGGTTATTTTAGAGTATTATTTTATTTTTGATAGTTTTCACACCCACCAAATTTTGGTGCCGCTGTTTGGGAACCGTGCATTCTTGATTTATTTCTCCTCTCTTTTTTTTACCAGTTGATGGCTGCTGATTTTGAATATTTTGGTGATAGACTGACTTTGTTCCTAATTGTTAATGAGAGCTCCTCTATTAGTGATCTTTGTTTTTAGATGATTTGGCTTCTCTCAGCCACAAAATTGGAGTGATGGAAACCACAAGTCAACACTTGTGGAATATCGATTGGATCATCAGCGGTCGGTGCCAGCCACTTCAAGATGACTTGGATACCCAAATTTGTGATGTTGGAGTATTTCAGGAATTCTATCTCAACTGATGTTTGATGCATTCAAATATGTATAGTCAAGAATGGTTGGGACTACGACTACCCCCAGCCTTTATTAACTATGTAGTGAAAGAGGCCAACATCTCAACCCTCATCTTCTGGTGGGAAACTCCTTGGAAGATCTCATCAGTTTAGCCATAGTACCGCCCAATTCCAACAAACACTGCTTAGCATTTCAACTGAGACAAGAAGACAAGTATTCCCATAATTTGGAGATAAATTGTGTCTACTGGCATCCCACAATGAGCCAATTGATGTCTCAAGGGTATTCTGAAGTATTGCACTCAGGAGACCATTGTCCAATTCTAAGACCAAATATGAGTGCAATTACCGTCGAGAAATTAGTGATAGATAGCCAAAGAGATCCAAAGGGAAGATCTAACTATGTGGTTGAAGTTGAGAAAAGAAACAATGGGACTCAGCCTCTAATCTCTCTTCGATTGCCAGAGTCCCC
>CM023101.1:21150290-21550448 GCA_013103745.1 Gardenia jasminoides
CTGATACTTCCAGATTCAGTTGTGTACTTTATTTTCCTCATTTTGTCATTTAAAAGACAAATTTTAAAATAAGATATAGATGGAATGTGAAAATATACCTGAAAAAATTCTTCTCTAGAGCTAAAATTAGTTTTCTCTAAGATAGAATAAATTAAGCATGCCAAATAAATAAATAGCGTTTAGCGTTTCAAGTTTAAAGATTTTCTAAAAATTCGTTTAAATGTAATTATGAATGATATGAATAAATTAATAATAATAATAACATATTAATAAAGAAATATTAAAGTTAATAATATCAGAATAGAATTGCAAGAGGCTGTGCCATTTCTCCCCCTCCTTAAAATTTTGTCCTCAAAATTCATGCTTAGATATAGATTAATGCGTGGGTATTTCCTCCAGAGATTTCTTTATGCAACACTTAAATTTCTTGTATGACGGCCTTGGTTTCATCCACAGTAATTTTCAATGAGGGTTTACTTGTTTCCTCAAAATTTTACTGCTTCAAACCAGGTAGTTAGGGTTTCTCCCACCTTTAAGTCATGTACTTTCGACGCAGATTTTTTTTAAACATTTATTCTTAACCAAAGAGATTTTTCTCAGGTTCTGAGTCCTTTACTACATACTGCAAGTCTCCTAGAAATCCCACCTTGAGCACCCTAGTGATTACTCTCAATGACCATCAAGGTGAATTATCTCAATTAATTTTCTTAAACCATCTTAGGGCTCATTTGAAAAGGAGACCACTCTTAAACAACTCATAGCAGCCTAAGGAGACTAAAGTTTTAAATATCATTTAAGAATTAAACCACCGGGGTCTATTTTTCATCGTGAAATCAAGCTTCGGATCAAATCAATATTTCCGGAGTAGAACATGATTTTAAAACATCTTTTTTTCCAAACAGAAAATTCCTAACTTTTTTTATATCTATACGTCGAGAAAATTACCATTTGTATAGAATAGAATCAATATACTACAACTATTTAAAGAGACATTTTCTCAAAAGCTCAATTTGTAAATAGACAAACTTGACCTCAGGAATAACCTGCCAGAGCAAATGAAAAATGGAGTCGAGGTTTGACATATTTGGTAGATTTTTTTAAACCTTAGTGCTTATAGGAGTTTGAACAAAATCTAAAATTTACAAGTTGAAAAATTCTGTCAGATTTCAAATCTAACATACAAAACCAAATTCTAATTTTATTTTACAACTACTGATGTCAAAATTTTCTAAAATTGCCTGATGCTCCCTACTAAGGAGATGTCTAGTAAAATGAGGTTCAAGAGGAATTATCTTTTTTTTTAACTACTAAACTCATTGAAAGAGCCAACATGAACAAGAGATCATTTAAACAATGTACAAAGGAAATTTGTAGAGACAAGAGGCTAAAAGTGGTTGAAGAAAGGATTGCCGGCGGTGAGGGGGTATTTCTAGAGATTCTACAAGATTCCTTTCTCCACAACTATAATTTATTATCTGTACATGAAACCATAATACATAACAAATACGACATAGGTCAAGCTATTTTACCTACTCAAGATTCACCATCAAGTTTACTACAAGTATGGAAAATCTTCAAATCATCTAACCCACATTATTGGGTTTTCAAATTCCTTGATAACTAAACTCCTTCTAGCCGCGTCGGTAGCTTTTAAACCATAATTTATAGGTCTCAAGTTCAAACTCTTCCCACTAGCGCATAGGTATTTATCTAGACGATCGTCAAGGTAAATTATTAAACCTCTTGGGATTGGCCTCCAGGGTTCTTTTCTCCGGACCTGGTGGGTTGGCGGTGGTTGGTTGAATGAGTTTTGTGGAGGAATAGTGATCTTTTGGCTACCTGTTGGTGGCGGATGACGTTTGGGGATTTAGTGGCGAGGGAGGTACTTTGAGGGCTCTGCCTCTCTCTCTCTGTGGGGCAGCACAGGGAGGGAGAGATAGAGTTTTGGGTTGGTGATTTTCACCGAAAGATAAAGAATGAATAAAGATAAAATATATAAACAAGACTCTCTTTTCCCTTTCAAGACATTTTCCTATGAAGTCAAAATAAAATGGTAAAATGAAAGTAATTGAAGTTTTGTAAAGGATGAGTGAGTGGAGATAGTGCAATAGCCACCCTTCAAACTATAAATGACTCTAATGAAATCCTATCTTGTTCACTAGTTACTTTTCTCCTTAACTCCCTTTAATTCCAATAAAAAAGAACAACACTTATACAATTATCTTTACCTGTGAAAGCTAACCTAGACTTGACTCTTGATTCTCTCACCTTTAGGTATGTGACCTGCCCTGATTCTCAACCTCGATCTAGGTTGCAGCCTGATCTCATTCACAGTTTGCTATGGTGGATGGACACTTAAAGATAAAATGTGAGAGAATAAACTAGATCAAAATACATTTAGCAGGGTAAGAGAAATGAAATGAGGGAATATGATAGATTAGCCAAAATGGGGCAAACAGAGTTAGCAGATTCAGTTTTTTGAATAGACCAGGAAGGTACCTAGAACACGCCTAACTTTCACACTTACATACATATATATAACTCAGAGATAAGTCGTGGCATATACAAAAGAAGACATACCTAAAGTCAGCTTTGCGACCATATTACCACAAAAAAATGCCACAACAAAGAGGCGATAAATGCTTGTATTACACCCGCCAGGGCAGAATACATACGATGGTTTCTCTTCTAAAAAGATTACAAAACAATACTATAAGTAGATGCTACAAAATACAAAACAAAATAGTCACATGTAGTAGCAAGCACTTAGGCCTCACAAGCCCTCTTCATCTAATCACTTACAAAACCTTACAAAGACTAAGACAACCAGTCTGGTTCGCCTTTGGATTTTCACCCATCCCTACAGGGGGAATTTAAAATAAACAATATCAACATTTGGTTGTACTAATCATTACATCAAATTTACCATGGTTCAAGACTCCCATAAGATTGAGTATAACTCTAGGTTTCACGGCAAGTTCCTTATTTGGTGTTTTGGGGCTTCACACCTTAAACATGCTCCGCATACTCCAACCTCATACATGGGATGGGATTTTTTTGTAATCACATGGCGACTCGAATTACCATACTTGAGTCCACTAGATTTTGATTTCCTTCTTTTACCTTCAACAACATATTCATCTTGGTTAATCTCTTCTGAAAACCTTCTTAGCATTGCAGGAGGGTTTCCCAGCTGATTTCTTGAGTGTTAGGAGTGTCTAGAATTCAATTTGGGTTGTTTGAGTGCACCGGATCAAATTTATGTTGCATTTCCTCTGGTATGGCTTCATATTTTCTTCTTCATTTCCCGCGTGCTTGCTTATTAGCATCAGGTCTTTTCTTATTTTCTTGTTTCACATGTCCTTCCCAATTTATGAGTTCCGTGCAAACCACAAATCCTTCCGAAGAGTCTCATATCTTAAATTGAATCCCTTAGAGTTAGCCATGTCACTAATTCCTTTAACTCCCATTTAACTTTTGCTGAAAACCAAAGTCCTTGAGTCAATATTTAATCACAATGGAGCTCAAACCATTTTAAAGCTCCAATTCTTGAAATCCAATATAAGGTTTTCAGACTTCGGGAGTTGAATCCTACTAACCATCGAGTCACAAATACTTACTACTTCACTATTCACTTAACGCTCCAACTACTTCACGGAGTCGATGCTAAACTTTAAACCTAAGATACACTAGGGAGTCCCAGAAACCTAGAATACATTACCACTTATAACAGCCGCGCCCTCTCAGGGCCGAACCCAAGGGTATCAAGTGGTACATGCACACTTAACTCTCAAGGTTGCAACACACCAAGAGCCCTCAAGCATGTATTATAGATTTCCAAGAATAATCGCACTTCCAGAGATCCTCACAAAATAATATGCAGCCAAAACAAAGTATGGTGAGTTCAACAGCCAAATAATTAACTTACAAGTAAATCCTCAATAATATCTAATAATACTCTTCTTATCAATTTAAATTTTAATAATCTTTACTTAATTTAATATTCAGCCTATAAAATTATGAAAATCCTACAAGGTAACTAAAATCCTGCGATCTCACGTTTCCCATAGACACAGTGGGAAGACAAGCTGCAGGGTGAGCTACTTCAGTGAGACCAGGAGAAACATACAAGCGGCAATGGTAAGTAGGAAAACCAGCAAATTCAGATATAAAAGCATAAATCCAAACATTCCTTGTACTATTGTCTTAATTTCACGGGAATTGTATTCTCAAGAATCACACTACTACGAGCTCACATGAGACAAAAAAGTCTTGGAAAGGTTGGGAGGCAGTGCCTCTCTATCTCGGGTGAATTTGCTTGAAACCCACGTTGTCCAGTTCATACGGGAAAATGCAGTCTGGTGGGATGGGCTCTGGGGCCAGTTTCCCGCGGGTGTCGGTTGGGGTCATTCCATCCCAGATGTTGACCCTCAGTCCAACCCAGCAGGATAGGTCGTGGGGAGCTCCAGCCAACCCTCAGTCCATGATTCTAGACCCAGGAAACTAAATGACAGGTAAATTTAAAGGTAAAAGCTACAGTGATGCGAGCAAGATCTCTCACAATAGATCAAACTCTAAAGCAGACTCTAAGTTCCTGCAAGATTTCCAGAAATAATAAAATGCCACGGCTTTCGAGTCCCAAAGAGGTCAGAGGTTGTCCATTTTAACTTTTAATTGATGAATTATTCAAGCGACATTCATTTCAGTCAAGTCAAATGCCAGTCAGTCAAATCAAGTAATGGTCATATACGGAGCAAGTCAAAGTAAAAGAAACTGGCCTTGCGATAAAATTACACTCGCCTCAACGGTTATATTCAAATAAAACAAGTCAAGTAATATGCAGTCATACGCCGGCCATTCCCGCAGTTCGCGGTTTAAGGCCAAAGCATACAAGGTTTGGGATAGCGTGCAGGACAAATGCGGTGGCGCCATTGGCGGTGTGCGGTGGTGTGGTATGAAAGACTCAAATCAAGGCTGAAGACACAAAACGGTGCTGGGTGGCGAAAACCGAAGGGCGAGCGACTGCCACCTGTGGACACGGTTGAAGAGAAATTACAAATAGGTTTCCCTAGTTCCACCGACAAATTTATCATGAAAATTGAGTTGATAATTTCCTAATTTGGTTGAAATCTTTTTTAGAAAAAATCATAACTCAAGTTTACAGGTGGAATTTTTTGCTCATTTGATACGTTTAGAACCTCTTTAAGCTCTAAAACTTTCAGAGGTATCAGAATTAAAATTATGGACGAAATTAGCCCAGATTTTCCGTTAAACATTCTACTACAGTAAAGAAACGAGGTACTGATGGAGCTGAGTTATCAGAGCATTTTGAGAAAATTAGTCAAAATTACGAGAAATTACAACCTCAGAAATTCATGCTATTATATAGTATTACATAGGAGTTTCAACAGCACTGGAAGAACTCAATTCCGACATCGAGCCTTGAGGCTGACAACAAGAACAAGTAGCATGGGCAGTTCAAAAAATTCTGGTTCTAGAAACCTGGCCAGATACAGAGCAGATTCCAGAGCTACATTTGAGAGATTGAATTCTACTAAAGATCGCAAATTTAGATGCACTAATACACTTCCATATAGGCTGAGTTCATACAAATTTCTGCTTCAAGTTTCTCAGGAGATGGTTTCTAATCCTTACAAGTGGACTTAGCAACCTTGATTCATTCCTGCGGGCTTCTCTTCTTTCTTTTCCATTGCTTTTAACGCATCTAAATCACCCACCCAAGAACATTTGTTTTCCGAACCTAAACCCCAAGTATTAGCAGCCTAAGCCCTGGCTGATGATCAAAATGGGTACAAGTTTGAGCAATTTAGCACTAGAGTAGCCTCAGGCTCGGACAGCATGCCCTGCCGTTTTCCAGTTTTCCCACATGACTGTTTAACCATCAACTTTGCTTAATCTAACAGAAGAAGTTTGGCAGGGCAGATTTAACGACAACGCAACATTTTGAAACATCAAATTCAGCCCTTAGGCTATCCGAGAATCAGCCACGGGGAATTATTAAAAGATCAGAATTTAAGCCCCAAATTCCCTTCTTGGGGTTGCTGTAGGGGTTTCTCCTCAGGTACAAATACACCATTTCCAACATATATACGTTCATTGCATGTTAATCTTGCTAGAATCTCTCCATCCTGGTGTAGGTCAAGAACTCCCTTAGTCAAACTAATGCCCATCAAGGACAGTTTGAGGTTGGCATCTTTAGGGTGTACAGCCAGCGCAGGCTCGTTTTCGTCGGCGTGCGTCAGGGTTCAACAGCCTCTCAGGCTCCCAGTCTAGTAGGCGTGGCAAGGTGAGTCAGTGGACTGGGATGGGGCTTTGGATTGTTTGCTCGCCAGGTTGCGGTCACCCAGGAGAGGGTAGACTTGAGCCACAAGACCTCCTCAAGCTCTGTTCAAACTCAAACTTATTACCCAATTAGTGCAGAGATTTTGTATTTGGGATTTTAAGTAGAAAAATGGGAGAAGATTTTGATGGAAGAACAAAGAGAGAAGGAGAAGGAAGGAAATTGGGTGAGAGGGATAGGAGAGAGCTGCAGCAATTTTGAGAAAAGGGGAATTAAATGGGGCAAGAAAGACAGAGAACCTAAACTTGTCTTTCAAATCTAAAGAGAATCAACCCTGTATAAGTAATGCCAATTAGCTATTTTGGAGGGAAATAGTACCTCTCGTTTACCTTAGAGATTAAAGAGAGCAATTTGGTAGGAGGGAAAAAAGAAAGGAAAATTTTAAGGAAACTAGGAGGAATTAGTTAAGAGGAATAATGATTGGATTTGAAATTCTAAGTTTAATAGAATTAATCAAATCTTAATCCAAAGGTCTCAAAATTCTAACTAGTCACTCTATTTCTGATTAACTTCTAGTCAACAGGTGCATTTCTAACCTACAGGTGACAGTCATCCTTACGATTGAGAACCCTGTACGTAGCTACATACGAATTTTATCTCGAAAAACTGATGTTTTCCTCATTTCTGTATAATTGCTGAGGCAAATTTTAAAATAAGATGAATGGAATGTTGAAAATATACCTGAAAAAATTAATATATATATAGAGCTAAGTTAAGTTTTGCAAGTGATAAATTAAACATATAAATAGAGCCAATAAATTGAATTTTCATTTAAATTTTCTAAGAATTCTTTTAAATGTAATTTTAAAATAATTAAATAAATTATGTAATAATAATAACATTATTTGAAAATATTAGTTGTAATAATATAGAATAAATTTTTAGTACATTACAACAGATACTGCGACTTGTCTCAGGGCTTCCAGAGTGCCGACCCATTTTCATGAGGGTACCCGACCGTGTCAATATACCAGCGTCTACCGACCCGAGTCCTGGACCAGTGGGTGGGATGAGTATTGAGCTGATGTCCTCTTCGGTATGAATGAATCTTGATCTCTACCAGATCATTCAGACCGCGCTCAATATCTTAATTCAATCTGGGTTGAGTGCTTGATGGGATCGGAATGATATCGATGGTTAACCCGGTCAGCGCTAAAGAACCATCGATGTCGCCAGATGGATTATATTTTTTTTAACCCTACGTCGGCAGGTGTTCTGATCTTAACCGACCTGGTTCGATTTGGTCGTCGGTCAGATCAATATTTGAGTAAGAAAATGGCTAAAGGTCGGTACCCACAATGTCAGTTACTCACGAGACCCGATTGGTTGGAGACTAGGCGGTGATGGGTCGGTCTGGGCTACCGCGGTTGGGGGACCTATCTTGTTCACTATTTACTTATTGTTTTCGCGTACTATATACCTACGCATACCGTGCATTATCAAAATATATGTAGAAAAGAACAAGTGTATACTTAACTCCCTCCTCTCGCTTTAAAAGTACACCCAGCCGTACACTTGGAGCCCGTTGTGTGCTACCACAATTAGCATCACCCATTCCCGGAATCCCGGCTTCCGTGTATTGGCTTGACTCGAATTGGCGCCAGTTAAAGTCGAACAAGTTAATGAATATAAGTGCATGTTAAGGTTTACTCATAGGTGATATACACGCCTACTTACTTTTGAGTGTTGAATTCGAAAGTTGGGAGCAGGAGAGCTGCATGACAAGAGATTAAAGTTGTATCGACAATTGGCACGGACAGTATCTTTGTGAAGATGTTACTGTTCCCTTGTCCGCCTTAGTGGGGCTCATTGATGCGATGCTGTGTGATCCGTTTAGCGGGGCTTACATGACAATATTATACGATCCCGGTTGCTTGGGCTTACATGATACTACACATTTCATCCCAGTTATGGGCTTAATACTAAATGATTCAGTACCTTGGGGAAAGAGTCTTACATATTAAATTAACTACTACAGGTTACCTCTAATTAAACAATTGGAAGAGCTTTATCTGCTTATTTCCTTTCAGGTGCTTTAGTTGGTGGCTATGATTTTGGCGGGAAAAGCCTCTCTGCCAGTTAATCTTTTGTTATGTTAAGTACTTGTAAATTATTGTTCTAGAGTTTGGGCACCGTTTTAGGTTTGTAAAATGGATATGTATAAGTTAGTTTTCCCTAAGCATGGGTACAATTATTTTATAGGTATTGCTGTAACTTGTTAGAGTGATTGAGACAGCGGGAGTAGAAGCGATCCTAACGGCCCCTCACAGTTGCATACTTTGGGAAAATTAGGCCTCCACACCTTGTTAAGATCTAAGTTAGTAAACACCCAAGCACTTATATTCTCTCCACGAAAGTAGTAGATATAGTTGGTTGGTTGTAGTTTCATACCTATAACTTCATTGAGTTTATTTTAACTTGTTTCTCTCTTTTTTCTCTATGAAAGAAATAGGTTAAGGAGATTCAAGAGTTATAAGAGGAATTAGCGAAAGTTAAATGACTCGTCATTTAAATGAAACTTACTTACCTGTGACCATTGCTTGAGGGGTGGTGTGCAAGGAGTTATACCTTGGCCAGTCATTTGGAGAAAGGACATGATAAACTTGACTAACTTTTAATCTAAACGCAGCAATGGATTCCCAAGAAGCTCTAGAGATTCTCAAGGAACTCTCTAAATTAACTCTCTAATTTCTGTAATTTGCTTTCTTTCTACACTACTAATTTGGGTTAATCACCTCTTTGGATGGTTTTAATAGCTTTCTTGTTTACCCACCAATTGGATATGTCTTGACCACTATAAGCGGTCGGTTTTAATTACTTAATCGCCTTCTTCCTTAAATTCCGGTTCCACTACCCACTTCTCTCCTTTTTATTTTGCACTTGTTTTTAGATTCATTGGTACCACCTACAGCTTTCCTTTCCTTTAGTACCTTCCTTTAATTGTTTTCACAGATAAGCCAAAACAAGTGGGTTAAACTTTAGAGTTTACAAAACCATAGTTTCGTGGGGTGACACCTTATTTTCCTTATACTCAATAAAATGATCCATTATACTTGCAGTGGCAGATGCTCTAAGATTTTAAATTTAAGTAAGAACACTCTATCAAGTTAAGTATATATCAACATTCTAAGAAAAGTAGCGGGCGTTTGTGCTTAGGGGCATCTGGCGGTTAAAGACGGCTTTCTAAGTCTGGGCTAGTTGAGTTCCGGGTTGTTTGGAGGTGTTAGGGTGCTCCAACCGATCAATCACCGATAAAGTCGTTTAGAATTAGAAATATCTATCGAGCAAACCGAAACTTACATTATCTCTTCTTATTGTATTTATCGCACTTTATATTTACTTAGCCTTCATCCATGTGTTTAATTGTATGTATATAAACGGATGTCATTACGGTTTCTGTCGCTAGTTCAATCAGATTGAACTCCATAACTTTAAATCTTCAGCCGTAGTTTACCATTTCATAGTTTAAAATGACAAAATCCATTACACATATTTATTGTATCTTTGAAATTAATTAATAAATTGAGGGGGCATGCAAAGGTGAAAAAGGAAATAAGTTAGGGTTGCAAAGTCAAATTTGGCTGCAATGTGACATTATTTCCCATGTATTCATTCAATTTTCTCAACCACGTTGACAGATGTTGAATTTTTCTCAAATGTTTTGGTGGTATTGTGGTATTTGATACATGAAGAGGCATGAGATGCATGATGTTGGTGGTATCTAATGATTAGTGCTCTGTTGAACTTTTATAAAGGGATTGGGTTGTCAAATTAGCAATATAGTATCATTTTTTAATACAAATGTCGTTTTCTCAGGGTTATTCACTTAAAAGCTAAACCTCTACTATTAAATATTTGACAATCGTTTTCAAATTCAAACTATACCGATAATTTGCTTACCACGAAATTAGGGCCTTGTTTGATTTGGGTTTTTCTTAGAAATTTACACTTTTACATTTTTTCGCGTGACCAGCATGGACAAACAGAATTTTAAATTAATTCCACAAATTTTCATTGGTCTATAAACATTATTTTCATGGCATATTTCTATCAATCAAATGGCCTGTATATCTACATGCCTGTGGAGTTTTGGTTCTTTGTAATTATATTTCTCAAGTATCATTCAGGAGTGCTTGTAGTAATGGAATATTTGAGTGTCACCGACCAATCAAATGACACTATGTCACATACTTCAGCGACTAAGCAAATTTGAGATAAAATATCCCAAATATTTATTTCTTATTAAAGAGATAATATTTAGGTTATTTAGTCCTTATTAGTCATTATGTATGTCTTATATACTAGAGCTAGGTAATTAAATCTAGCCATGTCGTATATCTCTGGAATGATATGGGTCCAATTAAGAAAATACATATGAGGCATTACCTCCTTATAAAGAAAGGATAATGTTACCAGGTAAAATTTCAATCCACTTATATATGATTGTATATCACTTACGAATAGTAAGGTGAACATGAATTCTCAACTCTATCATATCTGCAAGTATAAAATAGGGGTCTCTCATGTAAAGTAGACATCATCACGTGTAGAGGTCAGGCATCAGGCATCACCGCGTCTCAAGGATCTTCTTAGAAGCTTCATAGACAAGAGAGAGCTTCTTCAAAGTCTTCTTCATGCTCGAGGACTTGAATCTTCGGTTTTCAAATTTTTTATCATATTAAGATTTGAGACCTTGGTGTTCATCAATTCTTCAAATCTTCCATTTCTGAGATTTGAAGGAAGTCAATGGTCAATCCAAGATCCAAACTTCCTGACCCACTTGGATTATGACCGAAGAGAAGAATGAAGAGACTCTCTACAATTTTGAAAATCTGAGAGATTGCTTTTCCTTCCCTCTTTTTCAATTTATATTTCATATTTTGTGGGTATATTTTTCTTGTCTTTTTTGTAGACTTGGAATTTTATTGCGATTACAAATTCAGCCACTTCCAGGGTGGGACCATCTCTGCCCTTTCATCTCTTCTCACATATTAAGACTACCTTTCTCGATTAATGGCACCAAGAACAACAAGTCTGGCTTCTACTAACTCAAAGTAATGATGCAAAGTACTCATAAGCTACATATCTTGCTGCAAGTGCCGTCTTGTTGGCCGTGAGGGAGCATGGCGAACTTCCCTTAAGATGGCATGGGGAGGTTCCATGCGTAGCTCAATCTTCCAGTTCAGCGTCCTGCCAATGTTTTCTTCTCTATATTTGGGCTTGATGATGTTGCAGTTTCTAATTGAGAGACCCTCCTTAACCAGAATTTGGATCGCGTCCATATCTCATAGAGCAACAATCCAGAAGTTCCTCATTGGGGATTCTACCGCCTGCTTCTACACATAATACACATCGCGGTGACAAATACACCTTAAGTCTTGAAAGGAAATAAGTCTTAGACATGTCAGATGAGTGGGAGACAATGATGAAACGTCAAGGGATCAAAAGAATGCTCCTACTTTGACATAAAAGATGGCTCTGGAAGGGAAAGCGCATGAATTTGAGGAGCACCAGGGGCTCCCCTCATCTGAAGACGAAGAGAGAGGTGAAAGAGGTGTTATGTAACTGCAAGACTGAATTCACAATGGAGCAATTAGATGATTTGGTCTCAGGAAAGTAGTCAGGAGACAAAGAAAGCAGCCGAAGTCAACTTCACTTACTCAAAATACATACAGCTTGCTAGGATTGACAGCTAATTTGATGCACGCTGGACCCCGTATTACTAGGTTCTAGCAGTTCAGTGGAAAGGCAATCAGAAACAACATGGCCAGGCAGAGCCTTGCAGCAATCTGGAACATGTGGTGACTTACTAGATCAAACAATTTGATGATCCTCTTTGAAAGGCAATGCATTTGGTGGAGTACTGACGTGTGAATGCAGGATTCCCTTCAGTAGTTTAGGGAACAACTTGAACAACAAGAGTTCCAGCCGCTTTATAGCACTCAAAGAGCTGTCGGTGTATGCTACAGGTGACGCGCAGTAATGGAAGAGCAGGAGGCAGTGAATAGCCTTCTGTGATGGGTGGGAAAGTTTAGTCTCTATTTTGTAATGATATAGACTCTCACGGGAAGCCACTTGAAATGTGCGTAGGGATACATTTGGAACCTAGAAAGCTACATTTTGCAAGGCATTACGTTTTCAAACACGTTGAGGTTAGCTGCGCGGAAACTCATGATATGGGAGTTAAGTATTTACATTACATTACAGGCCCATTGGCCTGCCCGTTCAAGCTCACGTGCACCGACCTCCGTGCGGAAACAACAGTGAAGGCAAGAAAATAAAGAGGGGGCAGAAGCCTCGCAAAACTCAACAATAGAGAGTCCTTGTATAGCAATAATCGGCTCTAAGTAAGAGATGCATACAATTAGAGTCAAAAGTGTGATAATTAGTTCACCTCCAAAGAAAGTAGAGCAAACGAAGGCCCTCACCAAAAGAAAGTAGAAAGGAATATCCTTGTAGTCTGAGAATGTTTGGTAGATATTCTCAAAACAAAAATATTAAACTTCCTGAAATAAACACTGATGAAACTTCGGTCAATTCCGTTGATTGGTGTGCTTAACCCATGCGGCGGTGGGTGAAATGTCCACTCTTGCCTAGGGTGGCATAACAGACAAGGTCTGTTGGGTTACAGCCGTTAGGGAAGGATTCTCGTGAGGAGATAAAGTGTCTATGAACTGAGCTACCATGTAATGTTTGGTTCTTTGTGTCTACCAGATGGGGATCCATTTCAAATCAATCTGCATCAAATATTCCATCTATGAAGAAGAAAAATTAAGAAGTTCACGCGAAATACTATTGGGATGATGATGAGAGGGTGGACTCATGGCTCGAAGAAAAACTCTACCAAACCAAGGATGAAAATTACTTCTTGGAGGCGCGTCCAACAAAACTGGTGACAAAGCGGCGAAGTCGCGACAAGAAAGAGAAGAAGCGACCACGGTAGCTAGCCTCTTCAAATGACCCATACTCTCTTCAAAAGGTTGACGACGTGACATTGAAAATTCATGCAAAGGATTACTTCAACAATAGTAATGCGTTGACTACACTCCTGTAATATCATCAAGCGGGAGATCTCAAATCACTTAAGGTGTGGCGTTCTTTGCAGATTTTGAGGGAAAAACTCAAAGTTCTTGTGAAATGCACAGCTGGTTGTACGGCAACTGCTCCTTTGATAGTGATGATGCGACAATTGATTTAGGGCCCATAGTGACCCTTGTTTGTAGCGGGGTGGGTGCATGTTGAGGCAAAGAGATGAATCAGATACTCATTTGATGGAGGTTCTTTATCAACGCGCTATATATACATCGCGTACTATGAAGAACTTGGGATTTCAATTGATAGATTATCCAAAAGCAACCTCGCCACTTGGTCAAGGATTTAATCCTTGGAGGGCAAAACAATTAGCCTTATAGGTTGAATTGCGCGTGGCAGTTGTCTTGGCGCACTTTTCATATTGATTTTGAGGCCTCATAACATGTGCTTTTAGGGAAGCAGGTAGATTCATAGAAAGCGAGATTATACCATCCAACTTCCGCAATGCTTTAGAATATTATTTAACCGTGATAGGTGTAGTCAAGAAAGTTATTCGTAGAAAACCAACATGAAACGAATCACACTGCGATGCAAAATTGTCGCCAGAGGTAGCAAAGAAAAGAGATTGGTAAGGAAGAAATTCAGAGATTCCAAAGCACCTATTTTGTGTTGCGTTCCAAGATCGAGGAAATGAAGAACAATCTCAGCACGCCAGGTTGCGCGCGTGAATATCCGCTCACCAAAATTGAAGCTATCAGAGGCGAAATCATTTTGAAGGTTGTCTATCCAAAAGAAGAACCATTAATTGGAACATAGCTTATCGTTACCTGACTTCCGGACACAAGAAGGGTTTTGATCAAATACATATAGACTTCTAGCTAAAACAGCTATAACCAAAGCAGAGAAAAAACCTTAGGCAAGTTACTCTGAATGACGAGAAAATCCGCAGTTGACCTCTACTCAAAGAATGCAAGAAAAGGGTTAACATAGCATTGAAAACTTCATTAGGTGATTGGCTATGTAGCACTTTTTCCCATTCACATAGCAATCAAAAGAACAATAGTGCATTGAATGTGGATGGAGAGGTCATGAAGTCGAAAAAAATCTATTTTTTGATAGATTTGGAAGCAAGTGAAACCGTTTGATGTTCGTCGGCAGCTCTAACTAAAGATGCAGTGACCTATCCGTGAGATTAGGCATCAAAACAGAGCAACAAATTCTAAAGAGAGAAGATCACATTCCAATAAAAGAATAGTTCGAACAAGCGGGTCGCAATTTCTTCACTTACACACTCTGGTGATTTGTTCAATGCTTAAGAATTGGCGGTCATTGATGAATGGGATCAAAGCACTTCCACCATCATATCACGTCAATGATCAGAAGGAGAATCACAGGTGATACCTCTGGCGAATTTGGTAGGAACAAAAAATACAACTGATGTGCTAAAAGAAATTAATCTTGCTAAAGTGAAAGATCCCATCTTACGGTCTGCATGGGGTGCGTGGGCGAGAGAAGAAGTATGTTGTTTGCTGCACCAGATTTCAAGGATGTTTTTTGCTTAGATTGCAAAATGCTTGGTTTTAGATCCAAGTTGCATTTACTGGGTTTATCCCAGCCAGGCCCGGATGCAAGACTGTTAAAACCAACTCAGAGCGCTTCGACCTGGGTGATTTCTCCCGATAGAAGAAGTGGATAAGTTGATGGGAGGCCCCGGATTCTGTAAGAGGAGGGTGGAAGTATCCAGTTGGTTTCAAATTATGGATTCCGTCGAGGAATGGACAGGAATTCGGTGTGTAGACTTGAGATCTAAATGAAGCTTGTGCCAAAGATGATTTTCCACCCCATCAGGAATTAATTGATGCCACAATGGTCATGAAGCACTTTCGTTCTTGATGGATCTTCTTGGTATAATCAATCTGCATGGCGGCAAAGATGAGTAGTTCACGCCTTTCCACACCCCCCCCAAAGGCATTTATTGCTATAAAGTGATATTTGATTAAAAATGCCGTTACATATCAAAGGGCAGCAATGCAAAAGATCTTCAATGAAATGCTACATCGAAATGTAGAATGCTATGCGTTGATGATCCGTGGTAAAATCAAAGGGTGAGAAGACTACATCAAGATCTTGAAGAGTTTTCAACGCATAGCCGAGATATCAATTAAAAATGAATCCATTAAAGTTTGCATTTGGAGTGGTTTCGGGTAAATTCTTGGGTTTCATTGTCCATCAACGTGGAATAGAGGTCGATCAGTCTAAAATTGACGTCATTATGAAAATGCCCGAATCTCGTAATATTCAAGAGTTGAAAAGTCTTCAAGGAAAATTGGCATATATCCGAAGGTTCATCTTCAACTTGGCGGGGCGATGTCAACCCCTTGATTAAACAATGAAGAAAGGGGTACCTTCGAATGGGATGAAGCATGTAGAAATGCTGCGAGCATTAAAACTTATCTAATGAATCCTCTCGTGTTGGCGTGTTTCAGGTTCCCTGAAAGCTATTGATCCTCTACATTTAGCAAGGAACAGTCAATTGAGGCTTTACTTGCTCAAAATGATAAAGGTAAGGAGAATGCCTTTGTACTATTTGAGTCAAATGATGACTATGGCAAGCGAAAGTTGAAATATTCACCTATTGAGAGTTGTGCTTGGTACTCATATTTGCTATCAAAAAGTGAAGCATTACTCCAAGCACATTCTATTCGGACTCATATCTAAAGCCAATCCCATCAAGTATGTTATGACAAGGCCTGTATTGTCAGATCGTCTAGCAAGGTGGTAACTTCAATTTCAACAATTTGAAATTATTTATGTACCAGCCAAAGTTGTCAAAGGACAAGTATTAGCCGACTTTTGGCTGATCATCCCTACATGCCGAGTGGGGTTGGTGATGAACTTCCGATAAAGTATTTATGGTTCCGAATCACCAAGGTTAATGTATTTCAATGGGGTTTCTCATTGTCACGCGCAATGGGCGGCAGGGGTGCGTCTTTACACTTCACAAGCGGGGCGTCTTACCATATTCTTTCACTTTGACACATCAATGCTCAAACAATGTGCGAATATCAAGCATTAATTCTTGGTCTCGAGATGCTTGTAGATATGAAACAATTGCATCTTAAGATCTATGGCAACTCCAAATTAGTAGTGAATCAACTTCTGGGTATTTATGAGGTAAGGAAGCCTGAATTGGTCCCATATTGGAACTATGCAAGGCAACTCATGGGATATTTGGGTAATGTTACCATAGAGCATATTCAAGAAAGTTCAACCAACAAACTAATTCTTTGGAAAAAAGTTAGCTTCTATGCTCACTTTACCTTCCCTGAATCAAATTCCAATATGCCAAATTGGGTCGCACCTCCAATGTCGATGAAGAAGACCATGATGAGGTGGAAAACGTTTACCATGTTTGTGTCTACGAAGTTGAAAAGGAAGATTGGTGTCATCCCATAATTGAATATTTCAAGCATGGGAAGCTGCCAGATGACCCCAAGAGTAGGGTTGATATACGTCGTCGAGCACCCCGTTTCATCTACTACAAGGAAACACTTTATCGAAGATCATTTGACGGAGTGTTTCTACGATGTCTTGGAGAAGATGAAGCTACACAAGCAATGGAGGAAGCTCACTCTAGGATATCGGCTAATGCTCATCAATCCGGTCCCAAATTATATTTTCAGCATTAAGAGAATGGGATACTATTATGATGGTGAAGATTACATTGACTTTGCAGGGAGATGTCAAGTATGCCAATTTCATGGCAACTTTATCCATCAACCTCTTGAACCGTTGACATCAAGCTCGTAGCTTTTGGCCATTCGGCAGCAGGATTGGATATAGTTGGACAGTCTTTCAAAATCTTCTTGTGGACATATCTTTATTTTGGCTGCAACAGATTACTTCTTAAAGTGGGCTGAAACAGTTCCTCTAAAGAAAGTGAAGAAGGAAAACGTTATGGACTTCATCTGCCTTAATATCATTTATCGATATGGAATCCCGTGTTATATTATCACCGACAATGGCAAGCCTTTTTGCAATGCCGCAATGAACAACCTTTGCGAAAAAATTCAATTTCAAGCGGTACAATTCTTCTATGTACTATCGTGCAAATGGACTTACCCGAAGCATTCAATAAAACTTTGTGTAACTTGTCAAGAAGATTGTTGACAAGTCAAAAAGAGACTAGCATTTTGAATTGGGGAAGCTCATTGGACGTATAGAACTACTTTTCGAACTCCTAAGCAAGCGACTCCATATGCACTTGTCTACGGTGTTGAAGCCGTCCTTCCACTTGAGTGTCAAATACCTTCTTTAAAAATTGCAATTCAAGAAGGATTCAATGAGGAGGACAACTTTCGCGTTCGCCTTCGCCTTGAGGAGTTAGAAGCACTCGACAAGAAGAGATTGGAAACTCAACAACGAATTGAGTGCTATCAAGCTCGACTTTCAAAAGTTTTCAACAAGTGTGTCCGCCCGCACTCTTTTCAAGTTGGAGACTTGGTGCTTGCTATTCGAAGACCAATCATCTTTACTCATGGCGGACAAAGAAAGTCTGCCTCCAAGTGGGATGGTCCATATGTTGTCCAAGAAGCATATTCAAATAGCTCGTACAAATTGACTGCCGATGATGGACTAAGGATTGGCCCCATTAATGCAAATACTTGAAGAAATACTATGCTTGACTTGAAGACTCCATGGCCGCATGAGTCAAAACTGCGCATGTTGTTCTGGCCCATGAACTAAAAGCGTGAATGGCAACCACCAATAGTGTAGCATGTGGTTAAACTGCTGAAACACTCCAACAAGTCTAAGGTGGTAAACAAATAGACACTCCTGACCCACATGAGGTTAACCGTAAGCGTATGCTGGCCGACTACGGGAACTGTCATTAATAGCTGATTCCCTTTTGGGATCCGTGAGGCGTTTAGGGGCAACCTTGTTCAGTTACACCAAACCAAATTTTTTTCCTCATAAAAAAATTCTTTTGATGAAGAGCTTGAATTTTAAGCTTGTTTTTATTTTTTATTTTTTTTCTTCTTCTTAAAAAAAGAAAAAAAAGAAAAAAATCATCTCAAAGGAAAAAAGGGTCTTATTGCTTAAAAGAAAAGTTTCACTACATGAAAAAAAAGAGATGTGATCCCAATTCTAAAATTCTTAAAAAGAAGTTAAGACTAAATATCAAATTTATGATCTATTACAGCAGTTTTGCATGACTCAAGAAAAGATTTCATGTCTTCTAATTCCTTTGATGCATCTTCAGTCAGGATATTGGCGTTCTCAATAGAAGAAATGTCATCATGGACTTGAGTTACTTTGGTCTGGATTTGCTTGAAACTTTCTTGCTTCTGGTCAATGGTGAACAAATCTCCACACTTTTATACAAACCCAAGTCAGCAAGTTCCTTTTGAAGAAGTATCTTTTGTCTTTGTGCCAATTTGTAACTTTTCTTCAAGACATTGGATGTTAGAAGTCAATTTCTTCTCTGCTCCCTTAACTTCCTTAAGTTGAGAAGTCGCTTTAGAAAGAAGCTCTGTATGCATTTCTTTGCTCATCCTTTCCCATGATGATGATGATATGGAAGAATCATATGCTTCACCTTTCACAAATAATTCTGTCAATAAGTCCTTCAAGGAAGACCATATGTTAGGTTAAACTTTGGTGATCTCTCCAATAACTTCTTCCACTTGCCCCTCTTCAATGAAGAAATTTTGCTCTATAGGAGTATTGAGAATTTGCCACGAAAAATCCATCATCCAAAGACTTTGCAAATACTTCTTTGGTGTGTTTGAATCAATTTTCGCCCATGAAATTCTCACACCAATGCCACTCTAGGCTTCAAACCTTTTCAATTTCTTAGGTGTGAATTGGCCAACTCTTGATTATGTATTGACAAGGCACCCATTGGTAGTAAGTTGCTTTGGACCATTGTGCTTCCATTGATTTCTCTTATTTGAAGTCATGCTAGTAACTTCAATAAGTTTGGTCGTTCTCCGGTTCCTTCTTGGCGAAATTCAAAGCAAAAAGCGGGGCTGAAATAAGAAGGGCAAACATCAAGAAATAAGGAAAGGAAGATAAGAGGTACTATAAGTTTATATATATTACCTTAAGCGGCAATACCTTGGCCAATGATGATTCAAAAGAAGTGTCCTCCATAACGGAAGACCTTGACCTTTTCTTTGACCTGTTCCAATGTTAATCCTGGCTGCTACTACCACTTGTCGATGAACGGATCCCTTCTTGAGTAGATCCGGTACGCTTATCCTGAGTTACTTCCTTTCCAGTGGACTGGACAAAATTAGGATTGTCTAACACCTCGATTTCAACATCTTCTTCCATAGGAGCTGCCGCCAGGGGTTTTGGAAGTGTCAATCGCGTCTTCAGAGGAACCACCTGTTTCATGCCTTTTGTGGTTTGTTGAGAATCTCTAGAAGAATTGCTTTTCATGACAACGCTTTTCAAACGAGTGTTAGGAGTTTTACCCTTCGACAAGGAAGATGTAGTAAGGTCCATGACAATCTCCGTAGCTTCACTATGATGCATTGGCTTATCAATAGATGTAGTCATACGCTTCTTGGATGACTGTGAAGGAATCTTGACTATGATCTTAAGAGAGTCGGAAGGAGCACTATTTGATCGTGTTGACCACCAGCTATCATAGTCCTTCGTGACCAATGGGTGCTTTCTCTACCTGGGTATGATCATCTTAGAGCCTGTTTGCATGCGTACCGAGGAATCCCACAGTTGAATAGTTTCGCCCAAGGTGTAGGTGTGAGTGATCTCCTTCAAATTGTTTGGAATATCCTGACAAAATCCAAATTGCCTACTAAATCTACAAGGATTGAATCTTTCAATAATGAAAGTATTATCCTTACGTAGAGTTAAAGCGAGGATCGTTGAGCCGATGAAGTAACTTCAAGTCTTGATGACAAAGGGCCATCATCGGTCAGCGGTTTTCTTCATTCTCGGTCCAGCATAGCTTGGAGGTGTCAATGGATTTACTCCTTTGAAGATTTCCTCGGCCTTTTCTCTATCATAGAAGATTGCCATCCGCTTACCATTAAATCTTGTCATGTGATGACCGCTCACCTAATTGTTTTCATGATATACGTTAAAGTATTGACCAATCCAAGCATAGACGTAATGGATTGAAAAAGCAACATCACATTCTCTTAGGTTAGGGGCGTGGATGATCTCCCTCAACCCATGATATATGCTAGCAAGGAATGGGATTGCAAGACAAAACTTTGTCCCTATTGCCATTAAGCATGCAACTTTGAAGCCACTTGGACGCATACGATCAACTTTCTTGCTCGGTAAAAGAAATTTGCAAATCCAGCATGCTATGAATGCCGCTATGTAGGTCTCTTTTCTCAATGATCCTTGAATATTCAAGGTGTCAAAGGAAGGCTAAAGTCATTCGGTGTGACAAGATGGTTGGGCTCACGCACTTCGGAAGGATTAAGCGTTGTTTTGGGTTTAGCGTAGTCTTTCTCACTTACCTATCGAGGAGCCTATATCGAGCCCTATATCTTGCCTCCCCTTTGAACCAGTGAATCAATCTTTTATCCATACATGCCTTGGTCATTTATCCAAAGATGAAAGTAAGCTGGAAGGAGATGCTTACAACTTGCAGGGAGAAGTAGTTTTCCTCGTTGTATACGTGGAAAAGTTCCGCTCAAGGGATAACTTCATTGAAGAACGTGCCATCAACTGATATGCCACCAAGTCGATAAAGATCCCAAAGTGTGATGGACATATCTCCTATAGGTGTATGAAGTGTGTTCATAAAAGGATACCAATATTTGAAGAAGACTAGTAAGATGTTCTCGCAACAATCATAGGAGAATCTTGACGCATAGACGGCTTCAAATATACCGGCACATGTTAGCACTTCCTTATATCTTCCAAAGGTGTCCTCAGTCCATTCCCAATAATGGGAAGTGTAGCACACCTCACTAAAGAAAGATGAAGGAACTCTCCATGTAGCTTTGTCGATATTGAAACTCACGAACGAAAGCGTGAATTTCGCTATCCCTGGATCTCCACTATGAAGTGACGAGTTTAGCACAACGACTTCTTCTCTCTTTGGTGTCGCATAATAAGTCGACAATGCTATAACCTCTTTAGTCCACTTGCTAGTCTAGTCTCAAGATACATGAATGCATCAAGAGGGATGAAAGACCCAGCAAGGCTGCCGAATGCCGATTTATTGACATACAAAGATAAGCTTTTCGATTGAGAGCCTCCACGTTCATCTGTCAAGGTGATATGTGGTAACGGCGTGGCGTAATCCTTGATTTGCATGGTTGCTAAAATTTCATGGAAAAAGCTCTTAAGTCAATTTTACAAAGTTTTGGAAGGTGCAAGCAAAGACAAAATTGATAATTGAAAAAGAAGGTATTGGAGTTTATGTTACTAGAACGGTTATATATATCAAGACATGAGCACAATGAAGTCTCACCCATGGTGAACAAGTCATGCACTAAAAGAAAGTTCATCTAGTGGCCATGGTGTTAATACATTTGGTGGCGAAACTTCAAGAAAAGTCTGATCAATCAATCATGTTGTGATAAAGAATATTTTCTCAAGCAAGCGGCAAGGTTCTTGACCAATAAAATATGTAAGGATCATTTACAAGATTGAGAACTTCGAGGGTGATTGCAAAGTCAATGATAATGTACTTGACAAGAAAGCAAAACCAACAAACGGCAACCAATAACTTGCTAGCTAACGATGGCCCCGGATGATCACGATTAAGAGGAAAAGAGCAAAGCTCGTTCTAAGTTTTTTTTCTTTTGACAGTCTAGATCTTGGCTATTTATAGTTGAGAAATTGTTTTAAATCCGAGAGAAATTGAGTCAAAATAGAGTTCTTCTCCATACGGGTTTGGTTAACGGTTGGGCTTATGAAGGGATAAGTTACGGGGTGAAATCCGATCCAAATTTGGTTTGTGCGTGAGTTCATACTTGTTAAGCTAAAATTATTCTATTAGGATTTGGAATTATATAGTGTGATCGATTCTTGAAGTTTTGAAAGCAGGTTCTATCATTTTGATTTATAGAAGTTATGAAGATGACTTCAACATTGTTTGTAATACTAGCTATGGGACACCAAGCTCGTTGATAGTTTGAGACCAACAAGGAATGGGAGTAATTAATTTATGAGTGGGTTGCTACTTGAGTCTTTGAATTTGATAAGGAGGAAAGTTCTTGAAGCGGTGAAATTTCACTGGCATTCACAGATCAGCATACACATCTCATTGTCAAAAATGGAAACTCTCTAAACCAATTAAAATTCTAAGAGGGAAAAGCATTTTGCATGTAGAGGGCCATGCACGTGGGGATTGAGATGTGATTGATCATGTTCCAACTCTTGTAATGGGGTGCCCTTGCAATTGGTTGCTTCGAAAGTTGTATCAAGAACCAGCCACGATTGGAGAGTAAAACCAAAAATGATTTGATAAGGTCTCCTCTTGGTTGGTGCTGGATATCCCAAGTCCACTCAATATAAATGACCCTTAGCAGTGGTCTCCTAATAATTTTGACAGTAAGAGCTCAAAATATTTTGCATGGCTATATGGTTGGCTTATGAGCCACGACAATGAAATCTGTTAGCTTCGGGTCTTAAGTCTGCTTGCTAGCTTCATTTGAAAATCATGGCATTGAAAACAAATTGAAGGAAGATGTCGAAACCTGCCTCTTCAACCTTTGGCATTCAAAGACAAGTTTCGAGGGGGCATTTGTGGACAATGAAATTTTAATTAATTTCCTAAATTTTCATTGGTCTATAAATTATCATGGCATATTTCTATCCAATCAAATATTGCCATGTGTTATACACACGTGGAGATTTGGTTATTTGACGGCCAATTATATTTCTCCAAGTGTCAAATTGAGGTGCCCTGGCCAATGGAAATATTTGAGTGTCTCGACCAATCAAATGACACCATGTCACATGCTTCATGACTAAGCAAATTTGGATAAATATCTGAATATTTATTTCTTATTAAAGAGATAATATTTAGAGTTATTTAGTCCTTTTGTTTGTCTTATATACTGCAAGGGTTCGGCCAATTAAATCTCGCCATGTCATATGTCTCTACGAATGGGCCAATCAAGAAAATAGATGTGAGCATTATCTCCATATAATATAAAGGGATAATATTCAGGTGGTACAATCCTTATATGATTGTATGTCTTGCAAGACAAGTAAGATGGTGCATAAGCTCTCAACCTCTATCATATCCTACAAGTATAAATAGGGGTCTCTCCACCAAAGTAGACATCACATCACGTATTGAAGAGATCAAGCATCAAGCATCATACGTCTCAAGTCTTCTTAAAGCTTCAAAGCCACGAAAGCTTCTTCAAGTCTTCTTCATATCGAGACTTGAATCTTCAAGGGTCTTCAAATTTTCATCATATTAAGATTTGAAGCGTTCTTCGTGTTCATCATGTTCTTCAAATCTTCCATTTCAAGATTTGAAGAAGTCAACGGTCAATCCAAGATCAAGCTACGAAGCCCTTGGATTAGCATTCGAAGAGAAAAATCGAAGGAGACTCTACAATTTTGAGGAAATCTCAGAGATTGTACTCACTACTCTTTTCAATTTATATTTCATATTTGTCGTATATTTTTCTTGTCTTTTTGCAGACTTGAAATTTTATCGCACACAACCACATTTTCCAAACACCGTTTTACCTCATGTACATTAAATCATTACAGTATATTTTTTTTATGAAATATACAAAAAATGACAATTCAGATAACACCTAAGTCACTTGACATTTGCTTTCAGCAATCAAGGAAGTTCTTCGAGGTAGATGTTATCAGACGCTTCCTAACATGCTAAGTTATGAAAATTGGAGAGGATTTGTTAAGAGTCTATGCCACCAACTCTTGCTTATTTAACTTTGCCAAATAAAAGGAGTAAAACATGCTTGAACACTAATAATTTGAATCTTTTTCCATGAGGGCGTGGTTATATTGCATGGAATTACAATTGAAAAGTTTTCTTTTCCTTCTTATAATGTAGATGATAGTATATTATATTTAGCTTTGAACATAATTTTGTTTCTAATTGATAAGCCTGTGTATCAAACATAATGTATAACTTTTTACTTAAGAAAAAAATCTAGATGCAATGAAGTTACGGACATATCATGGCCACATATTTACACTCAACCACAAATCAAGGTATGGGTTGCCGAATTGATTAGCAATCATTATTTTAGTCACTGATTATTTGATTTCTCTCTATTTTTAGTTATCAAATGGTCTGAATATGTTAAAATCTAAATCCATTAACTTTAAATGCTGAATTGGATTACCAAACAGTGCCTAAGACTCACAGGCATCTGTGATGCTAGTATGACTCTTTACTTTATGTGTTTTGTTAACATGTTCAGTCCAAAACTGTCAAATTTCAAAAATAACTTATCATCTATCTGCACATATTTATCACTCCTCTTGACTAATTATGTCAACATATTTTCTGCTACCAACTAACATAACATTAGTGTCATAACCTTCTAGCAAGTAATAAGGTTGATTTTCTACTATTCCTCTTTCCTTTGGAATTTTGACTTGTACCGTGCAATCTTGAAACTCTCACTTTGTTTTCTTGTGCTAATATGAATCATAGATGGCATCTAAAAGATAGGAAACACTTCAAGTGAAAGGAAAAGGAAAGAATAGTTTTTTTCAGCTCCTGAGATGGACAAAATCATAGGTGCTTGAATTGACATGTGCACACTTTTTTCAAGATATATGGGGTTAAGGCCGAGGGTATGAGAATAGCTATTGAGCCCAATGCTAGATTGGAATGTCAATTAATATTGAGGAATTGCTCGAGATTGATCTACAGTCTTTGGAGGATTAAGTGCTAATGTCGATGATGTGAAAACAGGTGTTGGGGAGGTATCAAAAACTGAAACTAGAGAGAGAAACTAGAGGAAAACTGTACGGAACTCCAAAAGCTCCATCTAATAGAGAAGGAAAATGCATATCCGAAGGAAAGACTGGATTCTAATCAAGAGGAGGACATTGTGAGGAGAGGCCAAAAAAAGTTTAAGCGCAGATCTATAGGGGAGATAGTGGAGAACCCGAGTCCAAGGGAAGAATTAGGTGGAGGTCTCACAAGTGTAAGGGTTTTGCCCCTGTGGAACTCCTCACATGGGAGGCTGATCCTTTATGGACACGCTGAAAGGAGTCAAAGAAGAGCTTCTATAATGGTTCTCAAGAGGAAATGGATAGTGCGAGAAAGGTCAAGAAAGTTGGATCCAAAGAATGGAAGCAAAATCGTAGACCAAATTTGGAGAGTGGATGCGAAAGAAGAAGAGATTCGGAATTTTTGGAAACCGTGGAAGAGGAGTCTTCTGATTAAGGTACTAGGGAAAAAGGTGGGCTTCAAGGTACTAGAGAAAAGGCACCGTGAGGTATGGGTGCACTGGGCAGATTTTAACCGTTAGGGTTTGAAAATGGCTTCTTCCTTGCAAGGTTTAGGGAACAAGATGGATTACCAAAAGCTGAGGAAGGGACCTGGTACATCTGGTCACTATATCACTATAAGCAAATGGCGATCGAGATTCCTCACCCCATGGTGCAGATATAAAACCAATGGTCTCCGGGTAAGACTTCCGAAGCTTAGTTGAATATTACGATAAGGGGTTTTAATGAGGATTGGGAACGATTGGGAAAGCCCTAAGATTGACCAACAATCGCTCAAAAGAGGAAAATATGCAAGATTATGTGTGAAGTTGATTTAAAAGAGTGCTAGTTCCCTTGTTCTGGGTGGACAAGGAACAGAGTAGAGTATAAAGTCTGAAGTAGGTGTTTGAATGTGGTCAATTGTCTGGGTTTGCGAGAAACCGTGGAAGGCAATAATCTAAAAGAATGAAGATGATAAGGAAAAACAATGGAAGCAGAGTGAAGAGGCAGAAAATAATCCGTATAGGCCATGGATGATTGCAAAGAATAGAAGGGGCAGAAAGGAACAAAGGCCTACGTTGGGAGGAACCCATATGAAATTCAGAAATGAAGCTAATAAGGAGAACTAGTCAGCAAAAAACCCAATGGGGGGGTTCAAGAAGGTTGGGCCAGAGAATGGGCCTAAAAAAGGGAGTGGGTCTCGATACCCTTTTTGATGGAGCTGAATGTGACGTGGGACGTAATAGAGCCAAAGTGATGAATACATCCAAGGTGAAAAAACAAGTCGGGGCCAGAAATTATTGGGTCAAGGTTCGAGATATTATCGGGTCTCAATAGAGGAGATTTGGAACAAGGGGATAACAGCTCAAAGGAAGCTCTAAAAGATATTATCAATACAATACACAGCCCTCCACATGGACTAGTGTTTAAAGGCAATAAGAAGACTACGGGTAATCACAAAGGAAAGGAGGTTGCGCCTACACATCCTAAAAGCAAGGATCCTAAGAGCAGCCAAGGCATTCTGAAGATGAGAAGTGCATGACAAACACAAACTTCAAAAAAAAAAGAATTCACAATATTAAAAAGAGGAGAGAAATCGATTGTTTGGATTGAGGAACATAAGGCAGACATCAAGGCAGGAGGGAAGGGCATCAAAGCCACTATGGAACCCATGGTCTCTCAAGATAGTAATCCTACGCGAGAACCATATCCCCTGTTAATGGAGAAAGAGCGTAAGATCTCAAACCCGGAGACAGGAATGTAATCATGGAAGAAAGAAAGAGAATGGCCCATGGAAGAGGGAAGCTAGATTCCAACCCATTCTCGGAAGGGGCCATAAACTTGGAGGATGAACGTGGATCGACCGGAAAGAGACGCATGATGGCGGATGTGGAGAAACATTGAGGAGAGGAGGAAATTGTAGCCGCGATGTGTTAATGGATAGCATTCTTATGTGGAATTGTCGCTAATACAAAAAATTTTGGAGAAATTTAAGGAACTACAAAAAAGAGCGTAAACCCAATGTCTTGGTTCTAATGGAAACTAGAACATCCAGTGCGAAGGCTGACAGAATATCAAACACTTTTGGTTATGATTGCAAGGTACTTGTGGAAGCAGCAGGTTTCACGGGAGGCATTTGGATGTTTTGGGATAGTTCAACAGTAGATGTAGAGATAATTAATACCAATTGGCAGTTCATAAATGCTTTGGTAAAAATGGGGAATGGTCATGAATGGCTGCTCTCGGCCATATATGCATCACCAGAAACAAGTTTGAGGAGGGAGTTGTGGAAGTATCTCAAAGATTTGGGGTCCAAAATCAAATTTCCATGGTTAATTATGGGTTATCTCAATGAAGTGGTCTCAAGTGAAAAGAAAAAAGGTGGAAAAGCATTCAAAGGAAATTATGAAAATAGCTTAATAAGCTGCATTCGTAGTTGTGAATTAATAGATGTAGGTTTTAATGGCCCAACACTAACGTGGTGCAACTATAAGGAAGGAGATGCATGGGTAAAGAAGAGGCTGGACCGTGCACTATGCAATGAAGAAGGTTGAAGTTCCATGAAGCAATAGTGTACCACTTAGCAAGAACACATCTAGATCCACCAACCTTAATGCCGAGACTAGAGAAGCAAAAGGGAGGGAGAATTAATCAAACACCCGTGTTCAAAATGACTTGGATGACACACACCCGGTTCATATCCGAGGTAAACAAAAAAGCAAGAAAAGGATGGATACTTGCTAAACAATATAAGTGTGCTCACGTAATGTAAAAGTGTGGAATAAGGAGAATTTTGGGAACATCTTTCACTGTGAAGAAAAGATGCCTTAACAATTGATTGAATTGGCATGCTCACAAAGGAGTCCAAATATTTGGAGAAATTGGAGAAGGATTTGGTTAATAAGTACAATCTAATATTAGAACAGGAAGAAAATTTTGCATCAAAAGGCACGAGTATCCCGGTTGCGGTTGCAGTGATAGAAACATCTAAGTTCTTTCATCTTTCCATAGTGATTAGGAGGAAGAATACAATCGCAAGCCAAAGATAAGGAAGGGAAATGGCAATTAGAACCAGAGGCAGTAAAAGGAATAGTAATGGAGTATTTCAAAGAGCTGTACACAAAAGAATCACACAACATTAGCAATGACTAATAAGTTTATATGCATCTGGAAGGCATGAGGAAGAGTTTAATGAGACCAATCGAGTAAACAGAGATCAAAAAGGCACTGTTTGAAATGAATGCAAACAAGGCTCTTAGGCTTGATGAAGTGCGTGTAGGTTTTTATTAAAAGTGCAGGAAAGAAATCTCCCCTTCTTTGGTGAAGTGGATCCAAGAGATATTCAACAGAAGAACATTACCAAAGGGGGCAAATGGGACACTAATTTCACTTATCCCCAAAGTAAAAAATCCGGAAGTGGTGGCCCAGCTGAGACCAATATCACTTTGTAATGTGAATTACAAGGTGGATGCTAAGGTGATGGTGAATCGACTAAGGCCCCTAATGCACAACTTGGTGGGTTCTGCGCAATCAAGTTTCATTCTAGGTAGGCAAACAAGTGATAATGTAATCATTATTCAAGAGGTAATTCATGCCATGAGGAAATTGAGGGGAAAAAAGGGAGCAATGATCATCAAAGCTGATTTGGAAAAAGCATATGATAGAATACGGTGGGACTTTTTTGAGCAGACATTGGAGATGACTAGGTTATCAGGAGAAATGATCAATCTCATCATGAGTTGTGTTAAAGTTGAGACCACGGCAAGCACGTGGAACGGGTCAAAATCGACAGCTTCAAAGCCAATATGTGGACTAAAGGTGACCCTTTGTAACCTTACCTATTTGTTCTTTGTACATGGAAAGATTAAGTCCATATACGCCAGGTAAATGGAGGAAAACACCGGAAGGGAGTCAGAGCATCCAAGAGTAAGCCCATCATCTCGTACTTGATGTTTGCAGATGATTTTCTTCTATGTTTGGAAGCATAAGTGGAGCAAGCTCGTACAATTCAGAGGATAATGGACGATTTCTGATAAGTCAATATTTTGCATGCTTTTAATAGGTTTAATTATGTAGTTTTTGTGTGTTTTTGGTATTTTTGTAGCTAATGAACTAGGTTTAGTTAATTTTGCATTTGATGGCTCAATGATGAAAATTGAATTTCTATGGATTAATGGGTGAAAATTTCATGTTTTGTAGGATTGTCATTCCAATTATCAAACGAGGACAAAATGAGAAGAAATTTCCAAAAGAAGCTTGGACGTAAAGTTGGGAAATTGAAATATCCGAAGCTAAAGAAATTCCAAATTGAAAAATGGAAAATACAATTGGAATATTAAGGAATCAAAGGTACAAAAATTGGAGCAATTAATGCAACAATTTCATGACGAAAAATCGAGTTTTGCAAGTTTCAAGGAGATTCATGAAGTCGAAATAATCGGCAACAGTTGACAAAAATGTTTATTTAAGTAATCCCTCTCACGAGACAGTGGAAGTAAATCCACGGCTATCCATGATCCTCTTCCTCATCGGATCCACCTCAGATCCTCGAAGTGACCGCAAATGAAGATCAATTTCAGATTTTCCACTCAATTTTTGACCAATTTCAGCCAAAGTTATGTGAAGAATTTTGTGAAGTTGAAGAAACAACTCATGACCAATCAAAAACACAACTTTACAACCAGCCCATTTATTTGAAGATTAAAATTCAATGGATTTAATGCATGAAGACAAGAGATTCATGAAGCAATTTCTTTGACTTTCAAGGCCAAACTTTTCTTGTATTCATATGATAAAGTCTTGGAGTTTATGGATGAATTCATCTATAAATAGGGTCTCTTGTGAGACAATGAATGAGAATGCAGAGGAGAGAGGAGGAGGCATGTAGTCTCACTAGTTCATTAGTTTAGTATATAGTAGTAGTAGTATGTTTAGTTAAGCCTCTCAAATCCTTAGAGATGAATATTTGTTTTAGCTGCTATTATGAAGTAGTTGAGTTATTTATGTCCTCATTGATTTTGCTAGTTTAAGACTTGTGCTTATGCTTTATGGTTGATTAGCTACCAACTATAAATGATTTGATGTTGATGAGCAATGAAAACTTGCCTTCAATAAGATTTAAGTTCTTAAACACTAACTTATATTCTCAACAAAGTAATGTAATATACTTGGTTGGTTTTGGTTTATATACTATAACTTCATTGAGCTTATTTATCTTGTTTCTCTTTTTCTCTATGAAAATATGTCAATAAAGATTCCAAAGAGTTAAGGAATTAACGCGATTCAGTGACTTGCATCATCTTAAGTGAGAGTTTATGCACAATTTTCATGACCATTAACGAAAGTGATGGCATTCAAAAGGAAGTTATACCTTAACAAATCATTGGAGAAAGGACATAATAACCTTGACTAACTTCTAATCTAAACATAACAAGGGATTCTAAACTCTAAGATTCCTCTTACTTAACTTTCTAATTTCTTTATTTGCTTTCTTATTATTTTCTTGTCTACCCTACAATTGATGCTGTCTTTGATACCTAGCGTCGGTTTTAATTGTTTAATCCTTCTTCCAAGGACCATGCACCAGCTTCTCCTTTATATCTACTTTGACGCTTCTAAATAATGTAGAGCTGAAAATCACCGCACTTTGACACTCTTCCTCGTAGGCGATCGACACCTATATTTCTTATACCAATAAACGATCCCAGATACTACCGCTGTAATATAAGGTTATAAAGGTTATTTAAAATTTGAGGAGTAAAGAAAATCCCTATCAATTTCTGTGGGAGTTCTGGACAAAAAATCAGTACCACTAAATCCAAATTCTTCTGCTCTTATAATGTTCCGAGCAAATTAGTAAAAGAGATAAGCAGAACTACAGGAGTATCTAAGACAAGGAACTTGGGGAAATACTTGGGGATGCCAATCCTTCATGGCAGAGTCAATAAGAGCACATATCTGCATTTGCTTGATTTGGTTAGAAACAAGCTTGCTGGCTGGAAAAGGAAGAACCTATCATTTGCGGGAAGAGCTACATTGATAAAAGCTGTAATGTCAGCAATCCCGATGTGCTCAATGCAAACGTAGTTGTTACCAGCTTCAATACTAGACGAATTGGAAAAGTAAGCTAGAGGTTTTCTATTGGGAGGGGTAGTGAAGAAGGAAGGAAAGTGCACCATGTAAACTAGGAGATAGTGACTCAGGAGAAACAAAGAGGAGGGTTAGGAATCAAAAGGCTAAGGAAGGTCAATCGAGCAATCCTAGCCAAATAGAGTTGGAAACTAGCGAGACATGATGAGTCATTATGGAGTAAGGTACTTAAAGATAAATATTGCAGGGGCCAATATACTCTGAATTTGAAGAAAGGCGCAAGCTCCTCACATGTTTGGAAGAGCATAATAAAAGGAAGTGAAATTGTAGAAAAAGATGCCAAATGGAGAATTAGGAATGGAGAAGAAGTCAAAAAGAAAGTTAAGAATTACTGGAAGGAATATGGTTGGGATTGGGAACACCTTCAAGCCTTACGACCACTGGAACAAATTCAGAGGCTAAGGAGTAAATAAGTCATACAAGGAGCCCATAATCCTATGTGCTTTGCTGGAGTAATGATACAAAAGGACAATTTAGCACTAAAGCAGCTTACGAACTGGATTGGCAGCCAGAGGAGCAACAAGAAGATTCATCAAACTGGAGCAAAATCTGGAAGCTAAAAGGTCCGGCACGGTGGCAATTCTTAATGTGGATGATAAGACACGGAAAGCTGCTAACACAGGAGGAAAAGGGAAGAAGGGGTTTGAGTACTGATGTCTCTTGTCCAATATGCTGCAAATCGACAGAAACCTAGTTGCATGCGATTTAGGATTGCGAGTGGATAAGAAGAATTTGGAGACATTTTGTAAGCTCAAGTAATTGGGAGCAATTTATGGAAAAAACTCTTCCTGATTGGTTGGACTGGAATTTGAAAAAGAAGATTGGGCTTGGGAGTAGCTTGGAATGGAGTATGCTGTTTCAAGGAGTAGAGTACATGGCATCCATGTACTGACGAGGAATGCATATGCTGTCAAAGGAGAAGAGAAAGGGCTAATGGTAGAGCCGGGGGTGGTTCTCAAGCAAACGGAACAGGCGATAGAGGCACTGATCAGGAAAGAAAAACATCAGAACAAAGAGGAAAGGCATATAAGGTGGGAGAGACCACCAATAGACTGGAGCAAGCTGAACATTGATGGAGCAGCAAGTAGTGTCACTGGTAAAGCAGGAGTAAGAGGGGTGCTTAGAAATGGTTGGGGAAGATGCAAGAGGGGCTTCATGGTAAACTTGGGTAAGGCTAATAATGTGGAAGTGGAACTTTGGGGCATCTATAAAGGATTGGAATTAGCTTGGGATCTAGGGGAAAGAAAGATTATAGTGGAAACGGATTCTAAGACAAGTCTTGAAATCATTCAAGGAGGAGACCAATTGTCACCGTATTATAATCTTATCCTACGAATCAGGAAACTTTTGAACCAAAATTGGGAGTGCAAGCTTCAACATACATGACATGAAGGGAACAAATGTGCCGACTAGCTAGCTAAGAGGAGCTTAGATGAGGAGGCTGAATGGAAGGCAATGATAGAGCCATCGGAGAAGCTGAAAGAGTTATTAGGTGCTGATATTTTAGGCGTTACATCCCCACGTTTTGTCCAATACTAAAGGGTCCGACCCCTTTCCCTTTGTTAAAAAAAAAAAAAAAAACAGCTGTTGGGCCCAATGTTGAAATCAAATTGAGGAGCCTATTAACATTCAGCAATTGTTTGAGAGATTGATCCATAGTCTTTGGAGCTTTAAGTGATGAATGCTTTGTTGGCTCGGCTGACAATCATGGTACAAAGAGAAAGTTCACAAGTTATCCAACACTCTAGCCTTCAGGATCAATGATAGATTCATAGATAGATATCTAACTTAGAACCCTCAATGTTCACAAGTTCTCAAAACTAGTTTTGTCATATTTGAGGCAATATAAACCTTAAGAATAATATTTCTAAACACGCCTCGAGATTTTCACACACAGCCTTTTTATTTTAGTGAAAATTTTATTTTGTATAAATTTTTGCACTTCAACGAGCAACATTCATCAACAAAATCTTCACTGAATGTGGCAACTACAAAAGTATAAAGGTCAAATATAAGGGGTCACTCGTGGGATTTTGTGAAGACATATAATTTTGTACCGTCCAAATTTCAGTCCTTCTCTCCTTTTTTCTTTGCTTTTCTTTTTTTTGGTAGTCTTTCTCAATAATAGTCTTCCTCAACAGTATTGTTCGTGAAAACAATGGTCAAAGAATAATTAATCCCCGTTCCTTACATTGTTAATTTTCCAGTATCAGTCAACAAATAATTGCTCAATTGTAGCTAGGAGCATTGATTTTGTACCATATACAGATGTCAGAATTATATGGACTGGATGCTCCAAATGCGACTGAGATCAAATGTAGCACGCCTTATGGTCAAAAGAGGACCACTTCTTGTTATCTATATCTGTCACAACCTCAATTGATATTTGTAGAAAAATGCTATTTGTGATCATTTGCACAAGGTTAGGAAGAAAACTACAATGAATGTGATTAACGAAGCCAATTGGAAATTTCTACTAACAAAATGCATTAGAACTTTCCCTTCCCCACTCTTATGTATATCCGAAAAGGAAGTATACATGATTAAAAAAAAAAAAAAAGTGATCATTTTACAAAAATTTCATATTTACTATAAATTTGTGGCAATTTATGGAAGAGTCATAGTTTTTATGGCACTTGGAGTATATATCATAATTTTTAGGCACTTTTTCTGTAATTGCCATTTTTATGTTGTCAGTTTAAATAAATAATTAAAACGCATTATTAAATTGACAAATGTTTATAGACGTTTGTTATGCTTCACAGTCTACTGTCAATTCGTAATAAAAGTACATCTTTTTCTATTTAGCAACTTTGCATATCTAAAAATCACATTCAAACACTCGGTACTCTCTTAATCAATACATCTAAATATAAAAACGAGAACAGGAAGAATTAATTAATTAAAACACTTGCTACATCGTTTTTAATATATCAACTATTTTTTAGCATGATGATCAACTTAGGAAGAATGTATTAGCTACATGAAGGACAATGGTTTTAGTTAGTCCTTCGCAAGAATTTATCATTGTAACTTTGGTTAGGAACTTTCAGAGCCAACAAGTGGTATTAACTTCTTTTCGAGTTTTTTAGTTGTGTTTCTTTTACAACTAACTTTGCATTCGTGCATGAGAACTACAAACCATTTGCGATGGCATATCAGACATGGAGAACTACAAACCACCACATGGTTGGAATAGTTCATCGTTTTACTGGCTTGGGAGGTTCATTTTGAGATTTCATTTTGTGTTATCAGGGTTTTGCTTTTGTTGATCACTGGTTTGAGGATTGGGATCTTGAGATGAAAAGAGTAATTGATTCTTCGCTGGGAGTGCCTACTTGGGCTTTTGTGAATTGAGTACATTCGGGTGAAAAGAGCATAGGGCTTTAAGTTTGTTTTGCTCTATAGTATGATGGTTCTGTGATCCAATTAGTTTGATTAATCAAATATACCCTAATTTGTGATTCTTGGTATTAGTGAATCTTTGGCTTGGGATCACAAGGACGTCGTATATGAATTTTTCCTCTTCTAAATAGTGGCGGAGTCAAAATCCAAAAGTGAGGGGGGCAATCTCTTATAATGCATAACATGAAGTAATAATATATTTAAAACTAATGGATGTCTATGTTAAATATTTTTTTTTTTCATAAGTTTAATACACTTTAAAATTCATGTTGTGCTTGAATTCAGAAAATAAAATTTATTTTCTCTATTTGCATTTCAAAACATTGAAAAAATTTATTCTTGAAATAAGCTTTATAATTAATTTTATGTAGATTCAAAATCATTGCGAATGAAAATAACTATAAATTTTTAGTTGTTTGAGGGTCGATATAGATAGAAAAGAAGATTCACTAAATTTTAGTGGAGGCATAGAGGAAGTTGCATGACGAATTTCGAAATTTTTTAAACTTAATAATTATTTTTTAAAATTAAGCGAGGGCAATTGCCCCACTTGAATTGCCCCTACTTGATTGTATCTAGATCCGGCTGTGCTCCCAAGGCATTTTAGAGAAAGTGCCACAGCAACAAACTTATTTTGACAGATGCCCACCACATGTAATGGCCAAGGATCCACCATCTTTTGGAGCTCCTTATTATGATCTCATGGGCTTGTGCTGCTATGTGTTTGTTTCTAATTTTCTACCCAAAGATGCTTCTAGTCAAAATAACTAGCTAGCACCTAGATTATATCGTACTAGAGTACATAATTCCACATTTCTGATCTTTTGTTGAGATACTCAATCTCGAGCAGCTTAAGGTCGACACACGTTTGGATAGTAGATTTTTTGGGATAATTTGTTGAAAAGAACTGTAGCACTACTGTAGCACTTTTTTGATATGATGTATCTGAGATAAAAAGGTGATTGGAATTTGTGTCGATGATGTAAGCAAAATTTTTTAGGCAAATATAAGCAATCCAAACATAATTGAATAAGGATGGCAAAGACCAAATAGCATCGACAGCCAACACAAACTTGCGCACAAACTTGCGCAGGATCCCAACACAAGAAATAAAATACCGGCCGACATGCGCAAAAACTTGCGCACACATGTACAGGCCAATCAAGTTTATGGGGATGTTTCAATTGGTGAGACAAAGTCACAATGAAACAGAAATAAGTAATAATTGAGTGACCAAGGGATTTCTTCTGAGTTTCTCTCCTTTCTTACCCGAATCTCTAGTCTCCATTTTCAGCAAGAACCTAGAATTGATTTTCTTCTCGAGTTATGGATAGGGATTTCCTAATTGTTCCCTGATGGGGAGCATGTAATTCCAAATTATTTGCATTGGATTTTAAGGAAAATTTGAAGGTGTGATTTAACTTGCGTTTTATATCTTTTTTTACACAGACATCTGATAATGGGTTAATTCTAGTTTATGTCTTATACTATAATCAAATTCTCACCTTGATTCCTAGACTTCAAATTGAAAGATTTTATTTCCAACATTATGAAATCTGTGTAATATAATTAAAATCTATTTCACTTTAATCCTTAAAGGATACAATATATTGTATTTTATCCCTAAAGTGGGGCAAATTTCATATTTAAATAGAATCAATTATATAGTTTATGCATTAAAGTAGGTAGTTCTTTAAATGGGATAGATTTTACAGTTTAGAAACTACATTATCCCATTTTAGAGTTTAGAATCCAATGTGGAAATATGCCTATAGTTGAAAGGTGTAAAATAAAATTAACACTATGATAATTAGGGTAAGTTACATATAATCCCTCTGTGATTTTACATAATGCTAGACGACCCCCTAAGGTTTCAAAATAGCCATATAACTCTCTTATGGTTCTATGTAATCTGGAAAATGGATGGAATATGTTATCAAATATGGAGATTTTACTATATGTGATCTAAAAATGCGTGTGATGAAATCATAATATCCACTTAACCCCCATATAATCTGTATAAATATCCACTTTATTCCCTGCAGTTTTTATATTTATCTATGTGACCCCCCTATGGTTTTGTACAAGGTGGTTAAGTTGTCGGTTGATTAAGCATTTAAGTAAGGGTACTACTGGTATTTCAAGTAATAATGTTACATAAGTTATTTTTTGTTAAAATTTCAGATTACATGAAACCATAGAAGCGTGAGGTGGACATTTTAAAATATTAGAGGAATTATGTGATACTAGATGAAATCACTGGCGGTTATTAGTAATTTACCTTGATAATTAGTGCTTGCAAGCTGATAAACCATTGATTCCATCATTAGGGTACCGTCTCAGAATTAGCAAAAATAAAAACTGATACCAATTGACATGGTAAATATTAATAGGGAAGAGACATAATCTTCTTTATGACTATATCCTAGAGAAAGTAAAACAAAATCTGAGCATACTCAATAATAGAATTTCAGAATTTGCATTGGAGGAAAACGTAGTGTAAAGCACATTTGCATGTGCTATGCTCTAATGGTATAGGGACATTAAATTGTCTTCCACCAAGTAACGAGACAGTGGAATTAACAATCTATTACCATTCTTCCTGTTAGGTTTTGGGGTAGCAGACGCAGCGGAAAAATAAAAATTTTTAAACCCCAAACACCCACCAGAAATCACCGTAGGTTCATATATGACTTGAAGAGGGAGATGAACATGGATTACCTTAATCCGTGTGACGTTTCTCTGACTCGTTGGAGAAGATGAAGACTCCCTTGAGCAGTCCAATCGTCCTACCTCTACTGTAATCCACGCGAGAATGATCCTGAATCGTCTCTACGACCTGTGTGTGAGAGTGAAGAAGGTGCTAGCCTGTTTTTTTTCTCACTCAAGCTCTCAGGATTTTTCTCTCTATGTAAGGTTTCAGAAAAACCTAGCCTCCCTATTCTGCTCTATCAGTATAATAGACGTATCGTATATTCTGTTATATAGATAGGATGGAGAGAGAGAAAGGATAGGGTCAGGTTGTTTTGATTCAAAATCAAAACACCGTAACATCTGATATCCTTTTGTTATCTGACAAATATAGGATAACTATTTTATCCTATTTGCTCAAATAGCTCCGGAATTTATTATTCCTTGTAATTAGACCCCAAAAGCTTTTATTTTCAAGTCTCTACTTGGACACACAATTTTAATCCAGAATTCAGTCTCTAAGCGTGTGATCCAATATGTTCCAAATACACTGGTAATAATTATGAATTATAATTCTCAAGAAGAACTAGATAAAATAAACAACTTTATTTTATCATTAATTACAATAATTAATTCATTCATAATTATAGATTGTGAGCGGTGTCTAGCAACACATCACAACCACCCAAGTACTCAAAATTAGTCAAGGAAATTTTGACCTAACATTTCCATGGCAAATTACTGTGTAATTATTATCCTTTCACCATCGATATCCTATTAGTCAGGGAATAAGGAACAAGTGCCAATTCCCTAATGACTAATTAATTTGCTAGTTCCCAGAATTAACCCTAAATTAGGTTAACTTGAAGACATTTTTCAATTAAGCTAATGTAGTAGACTATTAAGGTTAATTTCCCACTAGAGGCCTTTCTGGATATCAACTCCCACTATCAGAGTGGTAAATTCTTTCTTGATCACTCACTATCTTTCCATGCTTCACACTACCCCCAATTTCTATTCTTTAAGTCACTCTTGGTGAGTAACAAGTAATAGAGTCAAAAGGCAGTGATTCACACTCAAGATACTATGGTGATCTCAAATCTAGGATCACTTACACTATTTCCCATAAGAGATTCAACCTTTGGCACTAGATAGATATGCTAATGGGATTTCTGTGTGGATCACTCCAATGAATTTGTACCTTACAATTCATCAACACATTAGCCTATGTCTCCCTATACTATGATTGATGAGAACAACCACTACTTACACTAAATAGAGGCTAACTGTGTACTAATCTTTCCGTATTAATGATGTCCTGTCTCATTAATACTATGACTAGGGAAATTTAAGAATATATTACTATAAATGTGATTGATATCTCATAGTCATCAACTCTTGTGACTACCATCACATCAATAAATATTTTAAGGACTTTATCAGTTGAATTTAATATTTAACAGATAAAATGGAAGTTCATAAATTACAAAACTTAATAAGGAATGTATTTAAACAAAATGATTGTTTTAGGGCATACATTCCAACACTTCCAAGATCCACGAGTAGCGGAGACAAGTTCACGATAGAACGTCGATTGGTGAACTTTCCAACATCTTTTTGGTGGAGCATTATAGTCTTGTTTAAACTTTTATAGAGGCATAATAATGTTGTTCTGTTGTGTTAAATCGGACTAGACAGGTCATTCCTAAAATCAATGATAATGTAGTCGTCTTGTGTTAAAATTGTTGGACTCTAATGAGCAAAAGGTTTTTTCCCCCAGCTATTCCATTTTGATAAGAAGCTAGTGCATACATTGTGATTTGAAGGGGAAAAAAACTTTAATAAATTATGGGTGCATACCCTTTAGAATTTAGGAATAAGTGAAAGGAAACTATATCAAGTTTAGATTAAGCAAGCAAGCAAGTTAATAAGTGTTGTAACCATCAATATTGCAACCAAATCAACTTTTATAATCTTCCTTTTGATAATTCCTGCTATGGCGATATACTATGCAAAACATATGAAAATTTTGTACCGAAGCTGTCCATCTATCAATAGTTGTTTATATTTCTTTTATTTATTTATTTTTGGTTTAAGTGCTGCGTCAGAATCTCTATGTTTCTTTGTGAACAACCCCAGCATTCTTTGGTATTTTAAGTTCCAGAACTTAACAGATGTAGAACCAAAAATTTCACAAAAAAGCTATAGGAAATATATTTCATAACATCCTCTTGAACCTAGGGCTCTGATACCGGATGTAGAACCAAAAATTTCACGAAAAAGCTATAGGAAATATTTCATATAATCAATGTATATGGGATAGGGAGGCAATTTACACATATGCAAGTATGTGTGGAAGAAGAGAAATAATACTAACAATATATCATTAATCACACATAATAACAAGACTCTTAAAATTCACTCTTCTCAACTAATAACAATAACAAGGCTCCCTATTTATAGACTAGATGACTTGGCAATCAAGTCTTACAATCACAAGAAGTTTCCTAATCAAATACTAATTTCTAAACAATAAAACTACCATAACTTGACTCTATTAGAATTACCAAAAACCTAACTTGACTAAAACACTGCTAAATAATAATATAGAAATTTCTATTTTTGAGACTTGATTTAATATGCCAACATAACAGATGGATAATCTTGAGCTCTCTATAGCTAGCATAATTTGCAAGAACTCTACTAATCACATACACAAGAAGCCATCGTATTTTAAGATACAGCCAAGGAATAGTTACACAACAAGCTACCGGAGTTGGCCCATTGTTCACAAAAGGACTTTTAGAATATTCCCCGCTATCAAATTCACGACTCGAATTCTAGATCTGACAACTGAGAATGAGTAGAATGCGAAAACGGGTGGGAGAGTTAAAAAAAAAAAAGATAATAAAAAAAAAGTTACATAACTTTCCTCAATCAATCGTTGTCCTCCAAAGAACCAAAACCACGATTTTGCTGGTCAGATGTTAAATGGCTAACTAGCTAATTTAGTTTTATCTTTCTAAAATGTCTTAATATTTTGAAAAATTCCCTGAGATATTAGTTGTAGCAATTTTACTACCTTGTGCATCCAAATTTAGGCTTATCGGCAAATTGGAGAAGGAAGGAGGGGAAAAAAAATTGTGAAGGGTACAGTGAAACTGGCAGACACAGTGTTATGCTAACTCTTTGAATTAATTTCACATTGCATCCTCAAACTTATATAGCCTTTTCACTTTACACTCCAAATTTTTAATTTTAGATATTTTGCACCTTAAACTCTCAAGTTTGTTGCATTTAAGTCCAATGGATGATAATGTAAGCAAAATAAAAGGCATTGAAACCCTACAAATCAATAAGAATGTACTAAAAGTATCAAAATGAACTAAAATATCACAATTATAACAAAACTATACATTATCTTAATTTACAATATCTTTTATCTTATTAATTTTACTAACAATATTAGTAATTGCAATCATATAGATCAGTGGTAATATATTGAAAGTGGTCAAAAAGAATTAAGGGATCATAGATAGAATAAAATGATATATTGTCATTAATTTGCATAGCCCTTTATCTTATCAATTTTGCTAACACTGTCATTGATTGGATTTAAATGTGATAAAGTTGAGATATTAGGTTGCAAAATATTCAAAATTGAGAGTTTATGGTGCAAAGTATTTAAAATTAAAATTTATGGTGAAAGTAGAAAAGTCATACAAGTTTGGAGGTGCAAGGAGTTAATCCTAACTCCTTTAAATTCAATCTAGTTTTGGTCAATCAATAGGGTTCCACATGTGTTGAGCATGGTTCTAAAAGTTGATTTTTCTTTTATATTTTTAGGTGATTTGAAAGTTGAATCGCAACAAGATAATGTAGGAAAATGTTATTTGCAATTCCAATTTTGTTTATCACACTCTCACTATCATTTTAATCAAATAGGTATTCATTTATTAGACTATATGATAAAAGAAATTGTGGGAGTGCAAATAACAAAAAATAGAGTACAAATAATATTTTTCATAATTTATTGCTACATTGAAAGGACGTAATATGCAATTAGATGAAACTTTAGGAGGGTAATATTGCAGTTAACCCTCAAAATACACATTTACAGGTAATTGGTATATGTGTGATCAAACCATTATTATATCAATTTTGTCATGGGTTAAAAAAAAAGTGTTCTGAAAGTATTGATCACAGACCAGATATTCTGAAGTTTGAAATACAACATAAATTAGTTCCTGATTTTACCCTCTTAAACGGTGGTAATACCCCAATTTCATCCTGTTCGTAATTACTCGCCCAATATTCCTATTTTCCCCCATTTCTTTTACTTTTAGTTCTCTCAACTATGAGTAGTTTTCATTTTCTCAAAAATGAAGTGTTCTATTAGCATAAACGAAAAACAGTTGATATTAACGTAATAGTGAGATTTGTACCATTTATAGGATGATCCAGTAACTATTGTGGTAAATAAAAAGCAGAAAATGTTTCGGTTGGAAATGACTAGACTTTTCTACACTTTATGCTTGTTTGGCAGTTGTATTTTGGGAGTTTGTATAAAACTCTACTGTACTGTAGAAGTTGTAGAAAAAATTTTTGGAAGTGAAATTTTTTATATGTTTTGGGGGTGTTATATTAAAAATTTTGGGAGCTTTTGAGGATTTTTGCAGATAATGTAGGAAACAAACAAATTTTATACAAACTTGCCAAAAATTTGCATTAAAACTTTGGAAGTTTTTTAAGATTCCTGTAGCACAAGTAGGTAAAAAACAAGTAGCATACAAACTTGACAAAAAACTCCTGTTTGGTTAGCAAGTTTTTTACCTAGTTTGTATAAAACTTGTTTTTTTCCTACTTTAGCTACAGGAACCCTCAAAAAACTTCCAAAATTTTACACACCTAAAAAACTTCCAAAATTCTTACACATCAAAAAAACTACACAAAAAAACTTTTTTCCTCCATCCCTTTCCTTTTTCTTACACAAAAAATACATACAAAAACCACTCATCGGCATAGGCCATCGTCCACCGACCATCATCATGACCCTCTTTCTTTTTTTTTCCTTCCTTCTTCTTCCTTCCTTCCTCTTCTTTCCCCTCCCCTCCCCACACCGGATAGGTTCTGGGAGAGGGAGGGAGACTGATGGAGGGGAGGGAGGAGGGGAGGAAGGAGAAAAAAAAAGAAGTAGTCACGACTGGGGAGAGGGAAGAAGAAAGAAAAGGAAAGGGAAAAGAAAAAGGAAAAGGAAAAAGAAAAGGAAAAAGAAAAGGAGAAGGAAAAGAAAAAAAAAGGAAAAAAATATCACAAAATTTTACATTCAAAATATTTCTATAAACTTCTGATTATTTCTAAAACAAAAACTCATTACCAAATTGGCAAGGCTTTCAAGTGAGTTTTGGATGTTAAAAACTTTACTATAACTTACTGTAAAAATTGTAAAAAATTTTTTTGGATATGTAAAAACTTTTGAAAGATTTTTTTTTCTTTTTCTTTTTTGTTTTCCTTTTCACACTAGCCGAAAAACACGCATGCCAAACACATCCTTAGTTGCCAAACAATTCCTATCAACAAAGTATCCAGTCACTTTGAACCGCATTAATGGCAAAACGACTAACTGGTGCAGAAAAACTGATGGTGGGGTTTGTTTCCACTTTTTGCACACTTTAGCTACGTAATCATGACTTTTGGAACTCTTTTCTCCTCCTTCTCTCTAGAATTCTTCTAGTCAAATCTTCTTCAGCTCTCCTATGAGAGAGAAAGAGAGAGACCAAATATGGTCTTTCCTCATAAGGGGCAGCCCGCTTTCTAATTTTGAATTTTCCTTATTTGAATAAATTCTTTCTTCGGGTTTTTTTTAGTGATTCTCTCGTAAAATTTTCTAATGAGAGTTTCTTCTATCCTAAATTATGCTATGGGAGTTTTATTCTCTATTGAATTTTTCTTTATGAGAATTTTTTAGGTTTTTGTCCTTTTTAATGAAATTTGAGATTTTAAAATCTAGGATCCAGTTTTTCAAGTCTACAATCTCTTCGTTATTATATCATCTAAATTTCTCTTTGTACTTGATTCTGCTTTAATCAGATGTGATTATCAAAAGACATGCACAGATGTATTGCATCATAATGATTCATTTGGATTATGATTCATTTGGATAGAAGTTATATAGGAGCATCATTGTTATTTTTATTTATATTGATTTCTTATATCTGCTATATCTATTGATTTTAGATCCATATGTATTTGTATTGAAAAGTACTTAATGTGTTGTATTTTGTAGCCATTTTAAGGAGTTTTGAACCATATCTTAATCAAAATTAAGATTTGAAGATATTATTTTAAAAGTTAATGCTTGACCATTTTTTATCAAATGTTAGAACTTTTGTCTCTTTCTACTTGTTTGCTTGATTGATTTTGTAGGAAAAGAGGTGAAATTTTTTAAAGAAGAATGGTTACCAAAATAGATGATGGAAGCAAGAAATATTATGCATGGAAAAGTGAATTTCGAGATGAGGGAAGAAACTTCACGAAGTTGGAATGGTTTCTTCTGAGAACTCTTAGTCAGATTGTTTTCGGTCTATCTTTCAGCAACCATGCATAGAAACCCGTCATGAATACTCACGAGTCCTTCGAGGTTTCATCTCCTGATACTCCAGCCGAAATTTTTAAGGGATAATTTTGGAAACCTCCCTTTGAGGTTTTTGACAATTTCTTCCAATTTTCTTGAGATTTTAAAATTTCACATACCTCTCTTGAATTTACTATTTTGGCAACACAAACTATTCGATGGTCAAAATTTTTGAACGAATAATCCAAAATGCTCCATGAAATTGTGAAGTTCATTTTACCTTCTTATAAAATTCTTAAAAATATTTAGAACATACACAAAGTCTCAAAATCCATTTTTAACCCTTATCTCTACTATTTTAAACCTTTCATATTCCTACGTCTCAAATTAGTGCAATTATCACTATAACTACCACCACCATTAGTCTTTAAATTCTAAAACCTCAGTCTACGATACAAAAGAAAAAAATAGTCAACATTTTTAAAGTCCTACATTAATGTAATATCCTATCCCTTAGATGTTGGAGTACCAACACCAACCCTGTCCCATGTTCTTTTCAAACCCTCAACTTACATATTCATCTCTAGATTCTTCAAGAAAAACCAAAATCAGTCTGTAATATCTTAAAATCACGTTCAAGATATAATTGGTTTTTCTACAAGTAAATCCTATTTTTGTTTCCATTAAAATGTCTAATTGTGTGATGTATTCATATGCACAAGATTAAGAGCAAATTGTTTAATGGCATGAAAAATATTAATATGTCAAGGTTACTATAGTCATTTTAAAAACTTCAAGAATACTAAGTGAAATTGTTAGAAATTTCGAGGAAGGTTTCTAAATTTATCCCAATTTTTTAGCAAGTTGCACAAGTTATGCAACTTCTTGTCCTTTGTCTCAATTTTCTTGATTGTTCGGGAGATTGAGGGGACATCTTGGTGGTTTGAAGATCAAGATTGGACAACATTAATAGCAACTTTATGTCCCTTCAATTTTGAAGATTCCATCTTAGTGACAATTTTTAACTTATTAAAACCATGTTCAAGTTGAAAGACACAAGAAAGTTTGTAGAGAATTTTCTTTATAAATAGGATCTCTTGCAAATATTTCTAAAAACTTTAGAAGCATAGAAGAAGTATCACAAAAATGTAAATTTTCATTAGATTTCCTTAGCTCATTAACTTAGTTAAGTATAGGAGTAGTATAGTTTTATCCAAACTTTGTTCTACATAAACATGGATGAAGATTGAGGAATGAAGAAGGAGAGGTTCATGCTCACATGTGACAAGAGGTTTAACCCCTTCAATTCTTTACTACTTGTATTTGATTCTCATATTTAATGTTAATACAAGTTTGGTGTTTGTTTTCATGTTCTGTTAATATTTATGCCTAGAGTTATGGACCAACTATCTATGATTTGTTTGTGATATTTATTTGGTCAATTAATGCAATTATTTTGGATAAGTTATTTAGCACTTTTACTTTTATGATCGTAATTAATTGGCCATTAATTGTGATTATCTCAAGGTATTAAACTTAAACTAAAATTGAAATTTAACACTAGTTCAAGAAAGTGCTAAATCTAGGGAGTTCATTCATGAAGTAGATGAGCATTTTTGTGACTTTTTTTCATGTAACTTCATATAATCTAATGAACTTGTAACTAATTTTATAACCACTAGAACAGGTTTGGATTAGTTATGAATATAGTTGATTCACTACAAGAGTAGGTTTCACATATATTAGGAAATTATGTCATAACTTAGCCAGGATAACAACAATGATCCAATTAGTAATTTCACTTGTAAGAGTAATTAGGAGTTCCATGACCCTATGAGTTTTTTATTGTTATTGTTACTACATTTATTTCATTTTTGTAATGTAGATTTAATTTCTTGCATTTGTGATAGTCTAAATAATAAATGAGTTTAAAAACTAGCAGTAGTTGATCATCTTTCCCTATGAGATCGACACCTAGTATCCCCTATACTCGACAAGCAATCTGTATATTTACAGAAAATGGGGTATTTAGGCCTTGTTTGGATTGGAGTTTTTCACCAAAAAATTTTTACATTTTCCGTGACCTCATTTCTCAAATACCTTTTTATCTCACATAAATCACACCGCTACAATATATTTTTCCATGAAAAATCTAGAAAATAGCAATTTAGACAAGACCTTAAATTTTTAAAATTAGATGTAAAGGAAAAACCTTGTCACGTGTCATGCTTTCGATGTATTTTCTGCCAGTAGTGCAGATTTATTGAATGAAATATTTTTTATCCAAAAAAAAAGCTACAGGACAATTTCATTATATGTAGTTTGCATTGTCATTATAATAAACTTTAAAAGTAGATTTGAGATCACCCTGCATGTTAAAAGGCAAAAAAGTAGACTTATAGCTTTTAATATGCTTTATTGTTGTTTATCTAATTTAGTTTCTTTTCATCTAGCTTTAAATATTTCTAGCAAAACAGGCAAAAAGAAGAGCTTAATTCCATTTTATGCCCTCTCAATAATCAAAAATTCAAACTTTGCACCCACAATTTTTGCTTCATTGGACACTAAGATTTTAGATCCATCTGATTTTGGTCCAACTGTTAATGATATTAAGAAAACAATTTTTTTCTCAAATAGCACCCTGGAGCTATTAGTTAGCTAGCTAAATTTCACTTTGCACCCTAATTTCTTATCTATTTCTAATTTCTATTTTGTGCCCCATACTAATTTTTGGGCACATAATACCACATTATTTGGTTTTAATCTATTGTTACATTCTTCTCTAGTTTATTATAGACATGTGTAAATGTTTACCTCATCATTGTCAAATATACCTAAATACATACATATATATATATATATATATATTTGTATGGGGATGTGTGTGTGTGTGTATGTACGTATGTGTGTGTGTGTGCGTGTGTATGCATATGTATGTGCGTGTGTGTGCGCGCACACACATTTACAAACTATTTATGAATATAATTTTGCAAACCTAATGGTGATGAGGTTTATCAAATATTAGCTATAATTATATATGCCTATTGCACATGTAAAAAATTATAACAATTGATTAAAAATACTTGAAATGCAATTTGTCTAAATTATTAGAGTTCTAGGGTGCAAAACAAAAAAATGGGTAATAAGTTTAGTCTGCAAAGTTAAATTGGACATGTTGACCACTAGGTGTGTGATATGCAATTAATTTTTTTTTTAGCAGGACAATGTGGGATTTAAGATGTATGGAGGGAGAAGAAGGATTTGAAACCTAGAACTTGTAATTCTTGGAGCATTAAGTTAATCATTAGAGAAAGGCCTTCTCGGCATCAAGAACCTATAATTAGTTCTACTTTGTATTATTAATCTAGAATGATACCATTTGTGGCACCCATATTAGTTCCTAACAGCGTGACACTACGATTGATTTAGAATTGATTGCAACTAAAAAGAGGAAGAAAAAGTTTTGGACCCAAAGTGGAGCCAAGTGCTAATATCAAGGTGTTAAACACTGTTGACGATAAAAGTATATGGTGTGAAACAATAACTATTGGAATTGTCGGTGCAAAATGCATTTTATCACTATCATCGGTATAAATGAGGGGGAAAAAACAATTTACATGCAGACTTAAAAAGAATACACGCACGCAAAAAAGAAGACTGAAGGCTAAAAAAGTCCTTGGATATTTACTCCAAAACAGCACAAATTTCTTTTATTCCCTAGACAATTTGAACATAAAACCTGAGTTGATTGCGACCTGTGATCAGAGAGGAAGGGGAGGGGGATTGTTGGGAGGGGGAAAGAGGAGGGAAGGGAGGAGGGAGAAAGAGAAAGAGGGAGAAGGTGGAAGGTGGAAGGAGGGGATGGGGGTGGTGACGGTGGAGGAAGGAGAAACGGGGAGGAGAGGAAGAAAGGGAGGGGAGGAAGAGAGAAGAAGAAGGTGAAAGGAGGATGGGTGTGAGATCCCAATTTTCCCCAAATTTTGGAAAATATTAAATAATGTTAATTATAGTAATTATTGTTTGCCAAGGTGTTTATATGGTTTGTTTTACTTCTTAAAGTGTTTGGTTTTAACTATTTTGTTTTACAAGTTTGAAAACCCTAATTTGAAATTAAATCCCAAATTTGTTTAAACCCTAGTTGTACATTAAACCCTAAATGTACAAATCCTAATATGTTTCTCAAAACCTTAAGTATATGTAAAAATCACAAGTTTGTTATTTCATAACTTTTATATGTGATTGTGCATGCTCATGAGAGTTAATTACTGTACTTGGGTGATTAGTGGTCTAAGTAGGTGAGATTAAGCATTAGTAGCTTAAGTTGAATTAATGGTTTATGGAGTAAATTGATAGGAAAAGAAATCATTTGGGCAAGAGTGCAAACCAACTTAAGTTGCTAGGTTGCATTGGCTTGAGATAATTGACTTGGACTTGGACCAAATTTTGACTAAGCTAAATAAATATCTAAGAGACTTAATCTCTTAGCTAGAAAAACAGCCAAGAGGGTCGGCCAAGCAAGGAGAGAAGAAGGAAGAAAAGAGAAGGAAAAAAAAAAGAGAGAAAAGGAGAGGAAAAAGAGAGAAAAGCTTGGGGATTTTTGCCAATTTCAACCATCCAACCTTGATTGAAAGTTAGGAGAAGTGGATTGACCTTGGGAGCTTGCAACTTCATCAAGAACATAAGCCAAAGAGGTACTCTTCCTTTATGTGCAAGCTGGAATTTGGTTTAAATTGATGAAGGTGATGGATTTTATGAATGTTCTAACTTGATTAAAGATCCTAGTTAGCTTGGAAGATGATTCCATGGATTGGTTTTATTGTTTTGCTTGTCTTGAACCTTGGCCAAGAGCTAAGTTAGGGTTTCTTATTTTTCAAGATTCATTGTTGGGAATTGATGTCTATGTTATTGTTTTGAATAAATTGGAGCTTGTTCTTGCTTGATATAATGAATTGATGGTGTAAGCTAGTTGATTTCTTGGTCCAAGAACTTCGGCCAACAAGAGGTACTTAGGGCTTATTGGTTTAATGTGTTTAGTTGCTTCCTTTAGTGTGTTATGTATGCAATACATGTTTATTTGAAGTGTATTTGGCGTTGTGTTTGTTGAATTGGCAATGATGAGAGGTCGAACCCTAGTTAGGGTTAATGATCATGGACCACCTTTGTGTGTTTGGTAGAGTAAATGGATGATTAATACTCCATTAGTAGTACATTGATGGGAATTGATTAGAAATGCATGAGGTGTAGCTGAATTGGAACCAATTTGAATGAATTATGAACATTTGGTGTTAGGCCGTGAGTTGTAGACAGCCTTAGTGTGGAGTTAGGATGTTTAGGAGCTGAATTTTCATGTTTATTATCGCATTCGAGTCATTGGAATTGCATGCGCGTGAATTGGTTTGAATTCGATGCATTTGGGCGCAAAACAGAAAACAGGGGAGGTTAAAACAGCAACTTTGGCTCTGTTTTTCGTGTCGATCCTTTGTGAATTGGCTTTTGGCCAAAACATGAAAGTTATAGCCCTTGATTCTAGCTTTCCAACACATTTGGAATTTCTTGATTTGGATCTTTGTACACTGAGATATGGTCATTTGAATCCAGCCTGTCAGCAAACCTGAGATTGAGAAACTGGAATTGTTTTCGTGTATTTGACCTAGAAGGAGTAAATCTGGGTAAAAATTCCCTGCATGAAAGTTATAGCTTGTTCTCTGAGCTTCGAAACGGCATCTCATGCACTTCCTTCTGACACTCGTACCATGAGTTATGATCAAAATGGCAAAAGGTGTCAAATCTGCCTTTCACACCTTCGAGTGTGTGTTTTCCGTTTTGATTCTAACGTCGTCCGTTTTCGTTCGAGCGCCCATGCATGTGCTCTCTTTGCTGTTTGAAGTGTTTTTAAGTGTTGTTTTGGCATCTTAGTGATTGTTTGGATAATTTTGTGGCTCGGTTTAAACCATATTCAAACCTAAATATCTCACATCTTGTGTGCTATTAGACTTGGATGGCGGATACAAAGGGGATCCGAGAACGGACACATAGGGTTTGCTTTGCTTGAAGGTGAGTGATCTTTGCATGTGTGTGACTTGAATGGTCTTGTTATGTGCTCCTTGAATGTTCACTACTTGTTTAAGTGTTAAGTGTTTCTAAAACTGCTCAAATGTAAAACTTTTCTCCGTTATACCATTTGTTAGACGAGTGTGTACTTTATCGCACACGGCCTAGTCAAATGTGACATTTTACTGTTTAAATTGATTAATTGACTGTTATTTGATTGCTTATGCTTGAGTGTAAGCCTTTGGCTGAACTGGGCCCTTGCCCATCGTTACTAGCCTATTCGAGCCAAAAGCGGATCCGATCGGGTAGGTTAGGAACCCTGGGCCACTGTTACGGTATACTCGAGTATTACCACTGGGTGTTATAAGGAGGAGTAGGAGGTTGATTGACCTGCTGATGAGATGGATTGCAACTGCTCCTAGTGGACACCGTATCCTTTAACTGAGTGTTTCTTTATTTTACGTGTTTTATTGGTGATAAACTCCCTAACTGATTATTATTGGATTCTTCGCTGCTACTCTATGAGATTGCATGTTTTAAGATTGCTCACTGGGTTTTTAACTCATTCCTTCCCAATTTGTTTTCCTTAGCAGGGTTTGAGATCGAGAGCCTCCAAAGACTGCTCTAGGTTGATTGTTTTGGAGACTTTAAGTTTGTATTTTGATGTAATCTTTATATTTTGGATTGTATTTATGGAATTCTGAATGGATAAACTTTTGTATCTGTAGTTATAGTTTGGACGGTTATGGTTCGCTAAGGGAGTTTTGGGGTTCAAATGTTACATTTGACTGGAGGATATTAGAGTTATTTTATTATGTGAAGTAATTGCTTGCAATTGAATTGAGGAACTGTAGTGAGTCCCGGCGAGAGTTGGGCAGGCGGCCCGCCGAACCCTTTGGTTCGCCTTAGGGGAAGGTGGGGCTGTCACAATAGGGGTGGTGGCAATGGAGAATGGAGAAAGAGGGATGAGAGAGGAGGAAGGAGGAGAGGATAGGGGTGGTGGCAGTGGAGGAGGGAGAAGGGAAGGATTGTTAGTGGTTCTGTTAGAAAAGATTTAACAAATTTTTAATATATCTTAATAAAATTTTAAATTTTTAAAACATCTCCAAACACATACACAATAACAAGTTGTTGACTCATTAAATAAAAAATATTTAATCCATACACGTACAGATTAATGCTGAAATTTATAAGATAGTTCCCTAAACTCTTGTATTTGTATAATAGTTAATGGTGTAAAAAAAAGTTGAAGAGAAACAGTTCTTTAGCGTCAAGTTTATGCTTTACAACTATATATATTGTATGTGACGTTCACATTGCATGTCAACTTCCAATTGGGAAATACTTTTATTGAATTCTGGATTTTCGAGTGGAGAGATACCTTAACTTCAATTTCGAGATAGTTTACACTGTAAAAATTTTTATCTGTCCCTCCAAAAAAGAAAAATTACCACTTTACTCCACCACTAACATGTTCGACATACGAGCTGTAAAAGACTAGCAATAGCATTAGTGTTTTACTACAGCATCTAGTTTTAACTTCTCATCATCTTCTTGGTAGGATCATCGTAACATTTGGAGATACTAGAAATTGAGGCAAAAAAAAAAAGATATTAGAAATTGAGAAAACAATATCATATATAAGTGACTACAAGAACTGTCCCCAATAGCTGGTTTAAATCTTTCTGGGCTGAGCTATATATCCACAGTAGGAAGTTGATGTTCCAACCATCTTCCCAACCGATAAACCAGGTGCATGACTTCCGTGTTGATTAATATAATTTCAAGTCCTTCTAATATATGGAAAAACTACAATGTGTAATAATTTTTCAACATAATTTATTTGTTGACAAATTATTGGTTAAAAGAACAAGTTGCAATGTGGAAACCAATTTGCTTGGATTGCATTTTTTACAGATTAGATTTCCGTGCAAGTAGTTCTTCTCACAATTTTCAATCACATTTTCACTTTACATATATGACATCCCAAAAAAAAATTTTACTATGTTTTTCTCCAAAAACTCTCCAAAAATGCAATCCACATAAGTGTGTAAGCAGCAACAAGCTAATTTAAGAAAACGTGACGTTCACATGTGGCGAGTGACACAACTAAGGATTTAATGTGGAATTAATGTGAAGTATGAGGTTGCAAAATAATTATTCCAAGTATATCATTGCAAGTCTGATAACTTAAATTTTGGGATAATTTTAGAAACCTCCCCTGAGGTTTCTTATAATATCACTTAGCTCCCCTAAGGTTTTCAAAATTCCACTTACCTCCCTTATCAACTTGACAAGATTAAATATTCTTATCAAAAGTCACAAATTGATAGCATTACCCTTGATCTTAATAACTATTTAACTAAAAGGCCAAACCAAAAATAAAATTTTCAAACCAAAAAATGTATATTAAAAAAATTGTCATCTAATAATGATTCATATTTCTCTACATTAAGATCATGTTGGAATAACAAAGGACATGGATATATTAAATCTAGTCAAAATCAACCACTTAGGAGAATTTTGTTGACTAACTAACATTTTAAAAATTTTACGGACAGTTATAATTAAGGAATTCAAAATATTTTTTTTGGAAAATATGTTTTAATGCATGATGTAGTTCAAGTTGTATTGATAACTAAAATAATTTTTTTATACGTATAAATTTTTTATGGTATAATTTCTTCAAAGTATAAATTTTGCTTTTGTTTCAATACAACTAAAATAAATAGTTTAAGTCAAGAAATTTACACCTTATAAAAAATTTAGCCGTGATTTATTTTTTACTGTTGTTGTAAACTTCATAAGTAGGATAATACAAGGGTAGTATTGAAATAAAATTTTTATCTTTATTGCATACAGTGTTATAAGAAATGTCAATTCAAGGGAGGTAAGTGAAATTTTGAAAACCTTAGAGGAGTTCAGTGATATTATGAGAAATCTCGAGGGAGTTTTCTGAAATTATCCCTTAAATTTTTGCTGTTGAGACATAGAAATCAGAAAAGCACTATCTGTCCTTTTCACCGAGGAAATTGTAAGGCAGACATTTCATTTTTTTCCTTTTTTTGGTAGATTAAAGTTTTGATGGGTTCGACTCCGATTACCATCACAGATTAGGACAAGTCTCAGGGACCATAGGTCACTTATAGAGGTACTTACAGATCACCCACTAATACAGCCTTCACATTGACAGTGGGATTCCAACACATAATCTTTTGTGAGAAAGTGATTCGTGCTTACCAATTGAGCCAACTTGTGTTGGCCACATTTCATATTTTATAAGCCATGTGAAACATACATACTTACTCGTGACCTGTGAATTCCAGGAATATCTCTAACTTGTCAGATTTGGAAGTTTTGGAATCTGACGCAATATTTGAATAATAAATGTGGGTAGGGCCGTCCACGAAGAAATAGCAGCAATTCCGTCGTTCCAAAGATTGTGTACAAATTTCAATATTACATGATTTGAATGACCAATAAATCCCATTAAGTTTTACTTAGTTCATTGAGTCATTAACACATTGTTAAACTTAGGTCTCGTTTGATAACTCAATTCAGATCTTAATCTTAATGACTTCAGACCTTAATGGTGTTAAGACTATTTGATAACAAAAAATACTACATCTTAATGATTAAGTGGGTCTGAATTGTCTAGCCAAAATGGAGCCCAAAAAATAAGTGATAAGTTTATCACTTATCACCACTTAATAAAAAGTACGCTCAGATATTAGGGTTTAAGTACAGTTTTTAGGACATAAATAACCCTTATCAAATAAAACACAATCACTTTATTTTTTTCCTCTTCTCTTTCTTCTATTGTCTTTCTTCTCTCTCATTCTTTTCTTTCCATCATCGTTCTCAGTTTATCAACCTCTTTTTCAATTTTTTTTTGTCAGCCTTCATTCTTAAGAAATTTACCCATTGAAGCATTCAATTTTTAGCATAAAGATAAGTATTAACTTTATGAATATGCTTTATTTCTATTGTGAGCATATTTCTATTGTGTAGTTGTTGTTCATACTCATATTCAATAAAAATCTATGCTTCATCTATGTATTTGATTTATACGGTTAATGGAAAAATAATCTTCCATGATAGAAATAGAAGCGTAGGCAATACAAATTGATTAGAAAAATAATCTTTGAGAATGAAGAAATTGTGGTACAAAATGAGCAACATGCTGAAAATAACCCAGAAAATACAGAACACGGATGAGGATATCGACAAGTTAATCAAACTTTTATAATCAACTTACGTAAGCAAATTAAAAATCAACATTTTTAGCTTTTTTTAATTAATTGTATTTATAACATTTGATAGACTAGCATTTATATTTTATCGAATAAATTTGTATATTATAATTTTATTTTCATTTTAATCTCATTCTTTTTCTTTTTTTATAATAGTTCATTCTTTTTCTAATAAATAATTCTTATTTGTTTTGATAATAGCTCATTCATTTTTAGTTCATTCTTTTTCTAATAAATAATTCTTATTTTAAATAAAATTAAATCATATGTACTACTAGTAAAATATACCAATATATATCATTTATAAGCAAGTCAATATAAGGACAAAATTGTAAAATAAAAGAAATTTACCATTCAGTCGTCTATAATTATCAAACAGGCAGAATACGTTCAGTGTTTAGATTCAGACAAAAGTTGTATTAGATTCACCACTTAATAATTCAGTGACTTAATGAATTCAGACTTCAAATTTCAGATTTAAGACTTCAGACTTCAGATTTCAATTTTATCAAACGGGGCCTTAGTTTTATAATTCATAATAGGCTTAAGAGTTTGCTTACAGAAAATGACTAAAAATCACGACATATCTAAACAATAGATACAATTATGAAAATCTCTAAAATTAAGACAGTATACCACCTTTTACTTTGTTTCTATTGTGTAAAATCGTTTATCATGTGGAGTAGCATTTTCCTAACCTTAATAAGTCAAGATGTTATATATATATATATATATATATATATATCAGAAAGCAAAGTAATTTGAAGAATTGATTGGCTATTTTATCAACGTGAGCATTTCATTTTTCTCCTTCCACTTACCGCTAGAACAATTTGTGTCTTTCATTTACTTGTTTTAACTGATTAGTGTCTTAATCCCTATTGCTTTTAATTTAATACGACTACTAGCTTTTCAATTTAATGTGATTAATTTTGATAAGATGTATAAATAGCTTTGCAAGGAAACTTGATGATATATATTGTAGGAAAAAAGAAAAAGATAAACTAACTTCAATTATGATAGTAAAAAGTACAAAAAGAAAAAAGAAAGCTCCTGAAACTTACATAAGATCAGAGTGCTAAAGAAAAGGAAACTTGTGCTTATAGAGAAATTATAACTGGCAATATGTATGCTATACACTTCCAAATTACATACACCTAATAACCAATGGTAATTGAGTGTTAATCTAACCGGGTGTGTGTTTCGTACCGTTTCGGGAAAAAAAAATAACCAATGGTAGATTCGAGGTAGAAGAACCTAAAATAAAGAAAAGTAAAGTTGACAAGACAAGAAATAAAATGTATTTTGGACACTGACTATTGACTTGGATTATGTGCCTCTTTGGGTTTTTACCTTTTTGGTAATGGTAGGAATGGACAAGAGGTAGAAGTGAATCACGGGGTCTGAGGTCAAAAAGCATTCGAAAGGCAAGGGACGATGCTTGTCATCATTCGTAGAAAGAAAATTTGCAACAAAATTGTTCATTAGGGTTCTTGTATTCTGGCATATAAAAAAAACGTGATTCCGATGTTAATTTCATTAAAATTTAAATTTTTAGCGCTGAAGTATACATAACTAATAAAATAAATGGTGATGTTAGAATTTTATAATAAATTCACATCGTCTTTAACTTGTTCTCGTACAACACAATAGACAAATCCTACTTTTTAAAGCATGTTTTAGGGTCATTATTCGGCAAATTGGTAACTATAAAGTGTAAGAAATGGATTTGAGTTTCTCTATTCACTCCATTGTTAAGGCCATCTCTTTGTCGGATATGTGTTCAAAGCATACACCTTGGTGATTTAATTCAGGGGAGTTCATAATGATTAGGTGAAGGCGTGGAGCGTCTATCGAGGTCTTTGAACATTTATCCAAACCTAGTAATTATTGGTTTCAAATAGGTCCTCAAATGAATTAGATTGATACTAGTATTCTGCATTGTGTTATACTCGAGTTTATATTTTACATAAAAAAATATTATTATTATTTTGTGAAAAATAATAATAAAACTTTGTGGAAAAAATTATATGGAAAAAAAGCTAAAAGTTCACAATAGTGTCAATTTCCATGAAAATGTGTTATTTTAAATAAATATAAAGGAAAATTTTCCCTACTCAAGAAAGGTCGGCAATGGCCCTACCTATTAACTTGAGAAAACTATGAAATTGTATAGAGAAATAAGCTTAATAGTGCCATAAAAATGGTAGCTAGTCACTAGTTAATCATTTAGAATACACACAATTTTGTGCTGTACCAAGTTTCAAAAACTGGTACAGTAGTTAATCATTTAGAATACATTGATTTTAGGACAAAAAACTTGGGTGGCTATTAAACTATTATTCAGATCAAACTTTGGCCATCAAACAAATTTTATCATTAATTGTGTGAGGACCCGAAAATTCATTTTTATTTGACCAATTTACGTAATTAATTATTTATTTTCTCTGAATAATTAATTTAGATCATTTTAATTGCAAATACGCTGTACGTTACTTCCTTTTATTTTAAAACCATGTTTAACCATCAATTTAAATTATAAAATTGTAAAATTTCATATTTTCATAAAATTACTCCATTAAAATTAGTTTGAATTATTTGAATGTCGTTTCTCAATTGTAACGGCACCAAAAGTTTTAAAATGCATTTTGTACATTTAAACTATGTTTTTTATTTAAACTGTTTTGAATGGTTAAATTTTGCACTCGGGTCTAGGATCGACTACTAGACATAAGTTTTGAATGTTAGAATATGTATTCGGAGTATATAAATGAGAGAAACTAGGATCGTAATATTTCGTCGTGTGATTTTACCTCGACGCGGCAAAAGTGGCTTTACGCCAAATCACCCAACTTTCCCTCATTTCTTCCATTTTCCACAAAAGCCCAAAAGTCAAGAAACAACCTCAACCACTCATTTCTTTCTTTCTTCTCCAGAGAGCCGGTTCCTCCCTTCTTCATTTCTCCAAAAACAGCCGCCTCTCTCTCTTCTTAATCCTCTTTTTGTTTCATCAAAACCACCAACACAAAGCCACTATTGAAGCCATCAAAAGCTTGGGGACTTTGTTAGAAACCTTGGAGGAACTTCAGTCCAGCTAGGAGAGGAGAAGGAGCTGGTTGTTGAGCTTGAAAGTTGAGGTCTTGGGTGAGCTATTCCATCTTCCATTCACTAAGTTCCTTGATTGAGTTGAGGTAATCTTGCTAACCATCAAGAACTTTGCTCATTTGTTTCATTTCCAAGGATAAGAGAGCTTGTAGCTCTTTGAATTAGATTTTATTGTTGATTGGTCGGAAGTGGGCTCTATGAAATCCCACCACATGTGAACTTGGGGCTGTTGATGATGTATTGTGTGTGTGTGAGGTGTTTATGTGGTGTTTAGTTGCTAGAAATGAAAGGGGGAAAAGAAGAGGAGAAACCAAGAGGAGAGGAATGCTTGCTGCCCTATTTTTGGTTGCTTTGATCGCAGCCTTTCCATGCAAATTTTTAGCTGAAATTTGGTAAAAACGTAGCTTACATACTGAGGTTGTTTCCTGCAAAATTTGGTGTTTTTATAGTACCATTTTGTTGCTCAAATAATGTCTCAAAGTTGTTCTTTGAATCTGGAATTTCCGGAAAATTAGGGTTGGTCATGCAGCCTACTTACAACTGTTGTAACTTGGCGTAGGAAGGTCCAAATCGAGTTCTATTTGTTGAGTTTGAAACTAGAATCTGAGTTCTTTTAGCAGTATAAATTTCAAGGGCTAGTTCGAATTCTGTAAATTTTGGTGAATTTTCAAAATTAACTGAAAATCAAGACTGTTATGTCATGTTTTCACTGTAACAGTAGTTTTAAACTGAAATTTGATTGGTTTTTGATTTGAATCTTGTACAAGTGTCTTTTAAGAGTTTTATTTCACTGAGTGTAGTTTCCAAGGGTATAAGATTCATAAATTTTGGACTTATAGAACTCAAGTTATGGTTTTTCAAAGAATGCTGCGAAAACTGGAAAACTTTACCTCTATGCAAATTGCCTAATTGCTGCCCTATTTTTGGAGCATTTTTATTCAAATTTTTGCAACCATTTTTCTTCCATTTGATAAAGGGATGCTGCTAGAGCTTTTGTGTAAAAATTTGAGTGATTTGGGGCTGATTTAGTTGAACGAATTGTTTGCAAATCAAAGAAGGAAAAAAATCTGGCAGCTTAGTTCTGAAATTTTTTGCAAATTTTGGCCATCTATAAAGTTACCTTCTCGTCTGAATTTTTGGCTCAATTTTGGTTCACACTCAGTTCACATAGTGGCATTTGAGTGTACAAAATTTGGTGATTTTCCAGTAGCATTTCAATGCCCAAATGTTGTCTCAAAATTAGCTTCTCAAATCTGGAAATGTTCCCGTTAGCCATTGCGAACCCCTATGTTTCTAACGGCTGTAATTCCTTGCTCAGGAGTCGGAATCGGGCGTTGTCAGTGGCGTTTGAAACTAGAATTCACAAGCTTTCTAACGGTATATGGCTTGCATGTTAGTTCTTTCTGTATCGATACCAGCGAAGCCACAAAGATGGCTGTTTCACAAGACTGATCTGCCTGTTTTTGTTCCTCGCGACTTCTTGTGTCGCACTTTTGCCTACTTTACAAAATGAATCTTGGAGCGAGCCCTTCTAGTGAATTGTAGTACTCCAAGCCTAGTTTCCATAGCCATAGGTCTTGCCTAATTTCGATAAGTCTAACAGAAGATATGGTCCGAAAAAGAAGTAGTGGCAGTGTGGTCTTGGTGAATTTTAGTAGTGAAGTTAAGGTTTTAAACTTTAGTTATTTTGGCTAGTGATTGATAGTGGGATTTTGGCTCAGGTGATCAAGACTTTGCCGAGGGTGACTCGACTACCGAGGTTTAACCTTCTTGCTCGTTTGCTTGTTTTACTGAATTTCGGTGAGTGTTCAAGTACATGTTAATTAATGTGTTAAATAATGTAAATGATTTGAAAAGCATGCTTGTGTGCCTCGGTGGGCGTGTACTTTATCGCGTTCACCTTATTGGAATTTGCCTCTAAGTGAGTTCTACTGTTTAAAATATTAATTGATTGACTGTTTGAACTGCTTGTTTTGTTTAGAACTGCGGGGACGCCCAAATCCCATTGAGAATCCCTTCACCTTGTCCGGCAACAGGGGCTAGGGCAAGGGATGGATGAACCATGGGTTATTACTGTTTAAATCACGTCGGTTGGAATGAGTCCACCGACTATGGCATACTCATAGTGGGTTGCCATTCACTTTTAGATGTTGCAGTTCGGGCCCGGTCAAGGGGGTGTAAGTAGACGGAGAGGGATCAAAGTGGTGAATATGGACTGTGAGAGTGAGTGGTTGACGGAGTGTCAACGTGTGGCTTGAATTGATATTTGTGAAGAAAATAATTGCAGAGAATTACGGAAATGTGGAGCTAGCCAACTGTATCCTTCAAATTGTGCTGTTTAAATGTTTTATTAATTGTTTTGCTCATTTACTATTTCATTAATTTATTTAACTGCTTTAATTTGCCTGTGCATGTTTCTCTTGACCTCACTGAGCTTTGCTCACCCCATAAACTTTGTTTTCCTTAACAGGTTTTGAAGAGGAGCTCGAAATTCGAGGAATTTAGTTTCTTTCGTATGATTTCCTCACTTTTGTATAAGATTGAAACTGTTTGTGAAATTGATGGAATATTATACTTGAGGTTGTTATTTTTATAACTTTGATAAAAATTATGGGGCTTGTACTCTTGAAAGTCGAACTAGTGATTTTGATAGATTTTAATTATGGTTTTAAGAATGAATGTTTGTAATTACATCTGATTTTAGTGAGTGAGTCCTGGCGAGAGCTGGGTAGGCGGCTCTCGGATACCCTAGGGTTCGCCCTAAGGAGAAGTGGGGTCGTCACAAATTGGCTACTAAACTAACTAATTAGCGCACCCCTGGCCATTTTGTAGATTATTAGTCTTAATTTCAAAAATAATCAAAACACATGGCAAAATATGGAGGTATTTTAATCCATCATTAACTAGACCTAATAGCCCTCGTTAGTTTTGATATTAAACATATACCCAACCGTGATTATTGGAAGAAAATATAGGAACTTAATTTGGAATCCTACTACAATTCGCCACGTGTTCTCATTATTTAGGAAAAAAAAGTGATTATCTAAGGAAGAAAATTATAGTGGACAAACATTCCCCTATAATTTACCACGTGGTCTGATTATTTTTCAAATTAAGAACAATAATCGACAAAATGGCTACAGGTGTGCTGATTAGTTAGTTTAGTAGCCAATTAGTGACGAAAAATTATTTAATGGCTAAAAGTTGATCCAAGGGATAGTTTAATGGCCACTAAGGTTTTTTTCCCTAATTCTATCAATCTCATATTAATGAATATGTACAAATATTGTTTTTCCTACTTAAATATTCATGCTTGTAAAACTTCACAACCAATTGCCAAGAAAAAAAAAAGTGACATGAGCTAAATATGAGAGTGAAAGTCTTAAAAATTTAATTAACCATTTTGACTCTCCTAAGTGGCATGCCTAATTAAGAGAATTCATTGGCCATTTGGATGCTTGGATTTTATCCATAATTATATCCATTTTTGCTCTAAATATAATTTTTCTCTCTTTTAAGAATATATATGTTTTTTTAATAAATTTGTGTAACCCTTTGTATCAATACAATTTAATTTCACTTTCTTTAATTGTTATATCCATAAATTTATTAATGCTACTAGAAATTAAATAGAGAAAATTGTAGTTATGATACCTGATATTTGGGGCATTGATGGTTTTAGTCCTTAAAATTTGGACAAAAACAAATCTCATTCTAAATGCTTTAATTTCTGAGTACATTTTTTCCAATTGACTAGTTTTGACAATCTATTATCAGAATTCAGTCACGTTAGTAGCAAGTATTGGTGGCTAAATTTTGAAAAGAATTGAAAAAAGGGAAAAGATATTAGTGGCCATAATTTATAATTAAAGGACAGTAATTAGTTGCAAGTTGAGCAATTAGTCTTTACTCTTTTAGCTATATGACTACTGTCCATACGAGTAGTTAGTGCCCTTTGATCACAAATTATGGGTTACAAACTTTTCTTCCCTTTTTTCTAATTTTTTTTTTCAAAATTATAGCCACAGGCATATGCTACTTATTTGACCAAATTCTAGTAATAATCTGTCAAAACTAGTTAATTGGACTAAATATGCTTAGAAATTGAAACATGTAGAACTAGATTTGCTTTTGTCCAAATTTTACAAACTAAAACTGCCAAAGTCCTAAACATTTGGTACCAAATTGCAATTTTTAATTAAATATTCCTTCATGAAAAATTATGTGTGGCCTATTTTATATTTAATTTGGTACAAATATATAGTTCTAGGTTTATGGTCATTGTATAAATTTTAATCGTCTCAAAAATATCTATCAATTTTTGGGTATACATTGTAGTATTAATCAATATTATTACATTATAGTAAAAGCATGTATAGAAGTTTTTAAATTTTGTTATGTTTAACTAAACACTTAGAATACAGCAATTTTCTTTCAAAGAATATGTAAGACTATTGACTTAATTATTCATACTGTATTCACAACTAATTAAAAAAAAAAAAAAAGAACCATGCTAGGCATGGGCTAAATACTAGTATAATTCTAAAGGAGACAAGGAACTTACATTGACATTGGAATAGCTTCAAATTTAAGAGCAAAAAAGAATCCAGGATAATTGGAAAAACAACAATTTTGTGAGTCCAAATTGATACATCTAAAAAATTAAGGAATTACCTTCAAAATGACACGAAATTCGATCCAGAAAAATGAATTTAACCAAATCCTAAAAATTGAACTATTTCCACATTGTCTAGATATCCTTCAACAAACTTTTCTAATGTTTCTCATTTCCTTGTACGCGCCCGCAATTCATGGTGTCAACGGAGAAACTCAATTGACTTTCGCTGGGGAGTCATTGAAACCAATTGATTTAGTGAGTTTGGTAACATAATGGAAAATTTTGATAACCCAATACGCTTTCGTTTTAAATTCAAAGACCAGGACACTCTACCTAATCTTTATGAGCTTCATAGATGTAGCAAAAAGATAGTCTTGAGCATGGAGTCAATGGAGGAACTCAAATCAATTTCTTCTACCTTACCAATTTGCTGGAAAATTTCTTTAGCTTTTTTTGTCTTTCTTTCGTTAGATTTGAGAGTTTTTTTTTTCCAAAGTCAAATCTAGATTTTTTTTTAAAGACCTCTTATTAGATTTCAACTAGAATTTGAGGTTGAACTAATCAAGCAGATTGGACAGTGTTGACATGCACAAATATTCATTGGCTTAGAGGTGATTTATTTGAATTTAGAATTCATTGCAAGTTCAAAATTCAAAGTGTAATCTTTATTATTTTTCAAACATATTAGATCTAATAATTTTTTTCCAAATTTGTTATTTTTCTGATATGTTTCAATATATTTTCTGCCATTAGTATAGATCTTATGAAATAAAATATGTTTTTTATTTTATCAGGAAAAATAAAACGAGTAGACATGCAATATTTTGTTATATTAGATCTAATGATTTTTTTCAAATTTGTTGTTACAAATTTTCTTTGAAACAATGATGACAAGCATTGTTCTTTGCCTTTAGAAAATGATTATCAACTTAGAACCCTTCAACTTACTTGTATCTCTTGATGAGTTCCTACCAATAGAAACCAATAAAAAGCAAGAAAGCTAAACCCGTGCCTCAATGTCCAAGAAGTTGGGGGAGACCAGAATTTGTGTTCTCAGTCAATTGTCAAAGTCCAAATTACATTCCCCTTTATCGTTACGAGGTAGGACAAGACCTGTCTAATCAAGTTGGCCCTTAAAGGAAGGAGCTGGACCACTCTTGTAAAGGCCTATCTAGATCCTTCCGTCATCAACCTATCTTTAGTTATTAGAAGTACATAGTAATTATTTAGAGGTCTATATAAAATTTCTAGATAAGCATTTTAATTTTTGTTCAATTGAGATGTTAGTGGATGAAGTTATTTAGAAAAAGGAAAAATCAACAGAAGTAAATCTATTAGTATAAAAAAATAAAAGAAAAAATATCACAGTTTTTTTTCCCCTCCAAATCCAGAATAGCTGCCTCAGATAAATTGCAAACCTATAAATCTATTTTCTCGAACTGTTATCTTTTCGGTAATGATTCAATTATCTTAACACAATTTCAGCACTTTTGCTGGTGCACGTTTTACCTTTCCTGGTATATACTTTTCGTCACATCATTTCTGGCCAATATACAATTTCTTTTGGGTTCATTAATCTTTCTTATTTTTTGACACGGTAGCAGAAATTATTTAAGTAGAGTAGTTTTACGAACTAATTCCATAAGAAATAACTAAGGGCTGATACATGATCAAACTCCCAAAATAATCATATTCAACAATCATAAAATATCAAGATTCCGCAATCAACAAATGTGGGGTTTTTTTTTTTTTTTTTAACTTAAGGGCAAGCTAGATATCCTTATGTTTCCTTAGATACCTATCTACCCATCTTTGTTTATTTTCTTTTTACTTTTTATAGAATTATGTATAGCCTACAATTGTGTGATTAATACAATAGTTTACAATTCATCGAGATTACAAATTGATCTACGCTTGGAGGGATAAATACCCGTCAAGAATACAATCTAACACGTATTTTGTAGGACAAATACTAATGTAAAATTCGATTAAAGTCCACAATTCATGAGGACTGTATAATAGTTTGATTATAAATTGAATGACAAGTAAATTTTCAATATTCAAGAGCTAGAGGAATTATTTTATCAGAGAGAAAAATTCAAGTGGTAAGTGGCACAGGAAAAATGAGATGCTTCTCTTAATATAGTGTGCATGTTTATTAGTTTAATATGTTTAATGATCCAATAGCCAATAGTCTGAAACTTGTCGAATCAAATATTTAAACTGCTTTGTTCTTGATCTGTATCAAATCCTTGACTTATAAAAGTTTTCTTTAAATTTTTTAATTCTCTGTGGAACTCTTCCCCAGATTTTGTAAAATAATTAGTGTTGAACAACTTCCGAAAAGTTTAATAATAATTTAGCATATTTGGAAATTATTTGAGATAATTTTTTAAAAAAATACTGTACCATTTTTTTTTATGTAATGTACATGAGAAAAAAAATGTGATTGAAAAATATGTTTATAATACAAATACATAATTTTGTGCCAATAGTAAACTATCCAAACAAATTTTTTTTCTCTTCAATTATCGAAGAAGAAAGTAAAATTTTTTGTAAATCGCAAAATTTGAATTCAAGAGATGTGTCAATGACTCAATGATAAGCACGGCACAATGGAATTTATTTGTTATGTCATCATCTATTAGTGAAACTTGTCCACATCCTTTGGCACGAGGGAATTGATCTACCATTTTCTATTTCCAATAGCTCTACCCGCTTATACTTTTCAAATATTTCGTCGGATTTTAGGATTTTCAAGTTTATGAATTAGAGTTATTCCTGGAATTTAGAAGTGACTAGATAGACAGAAGCTTTACATGGTTTGTTGACTATGAAATACCTACCTCAAAATTTCCTCGTCAACAGGACAAGTAGTGTGTTTTCTGTCACCTAATTCTCAAAAACAGACATAAAAAAGAAAAAAGAAGAAGAAGAATGCAAGGAAGGAACTAGCCCCCTCACACCGGGCGGGCGAGGGCTCCTGCCCCCAAGTTTTATAAAATTCAATTTTTATCTCTTATAAAATTAAAATTTTCAAAAACATTCTTCATAAATTTAAATTATTGTCCTCGCAAAAAGCGTAAAAATATTTTAAGTTATATGTTTAAGTTTCGGTATAATAAAATTTCCTCTGCTCAAAAAATATATATTTTTTATTCTGTCTATGAAAGCAAGTTTTTTATTCTGTCTATGAAAGCAAGTTATGAGACTTAAAAGGATATACTATGGATAAATTTTACTTTGCACCCTCAACCTCTATATTAATTCCCCATTGAACCCTTAAGAGTGTTACCTATCCACTTTGATCCAATAGTTAGCAAGCATGTAGAAATATAAGCCAAAAGCAGCACGTGAGAATCACATGTTATATAAGTAGTTTCACCTTGCACTTTTAAACTTTCGATTAGTTTTTAAACTGCATTTTTTTGCTTTTAACGAATAATTTTTTAGCAAATGACATTTTAATGTTGAAAATCCTTTACAATTGACATTTCCCTTAATATTAAAAAGAAATGACGATTACGTGAGTCAACAAACTGCAAATCATGAACCTAATTTGTCTAGTGTGAATGGTTGGATTGTCAACTTGTTAATGTGGCTGTACAGTTCAGCACAAAAGGATTTCAAAAGGCTACTGTGGAAAAAAGTATGCAGATCATTTTGTTTGCGTATAACAATTCCTTTTTTCTCAATTTCTAACGTCATAAAGTATTATGACAATAATTACTATGATAAGACTTTAAGATTAGATGTCATTGAAATAAACTAACGAAATTACTAATTTTCGATGCTCACGTGTTGAATATGTTAATGATGGACAGAAAAAACACTTTGGACTGTAACATGTCTCAAAGTCGAAAATTGAATGCTGAATGCAATGTATCACAGAGAATTTATAGTTGAAAGTGTAAACTTAATTCTAAGGTGATGTTTCAAGTCAATCTTTTTTTTTTTCCCTTTCCAATCCCAATTTTAGATTTAGGATTCAATCTAGAATTTATATAAAGTTCATATATGCAAAATGGAATGTATATACTTTTAATCTACGTGAACATAGGAGAAAATGAAAGACAAAGCTAATAAATGAAAAATGGGAAAGGCCAAGTGCCAAGACAAGTTAAACTTCTTTTGCCGCTTTCTATGCACACGTCTAGTTCTTCATATTCATCATTGAGGAAGGGGATTATAATCTGAAAATTACCAACAAATGTATTTGTTTTACCACTTAAATCAAGGAAAAAAGTGATATTTGGAGTTGACGAAATGGACGTATCTATAGTATATACTATTCACTAGTTGATCTCTTCTAGAACCTTTTCAGTATTTTGCCACGTGTCATTTTCTAATGTTTTGTGAATTATTTTATTCTTTAATAAATTCAATTAACATTATCTAATGGTTATTAGTTGGTTTAGTTCAAATGTTTAAATCCAAAATATTACATAAATTCACTTTTCAATATGTCTATCTAAGTAAATTTTTTACTATGATGTTTCCTTAAGGGAAACAAATTTTAGTTAAACTAACTTTTCAAATGTTTATTTTAATGTTTCCTACGTGCTACATTAATCACATTACAAGTCTCTATCTTTGCAAATTACAAGGAATTCTACCAAATACAACTGAGTTTCAATTGCTTTCAAATTTAAATCACTAAATAATTTCAATTTTTAAAGAGTCTAATACTACATTCTTTAACACTTTAAAATCAGGAACAAGTAAAATTAAGTTTATCAAATTTTTTCCTACATATTACGTTAACTATAGAACAAATCTTGATCTCTGCAAATTACAAGGAATGTTGCCCAATACAACACAATTTTAGATTTTTTTCAAATTTAACAAAAAAAAGAAATTACTAAATTACATGTAATTATTAAGATTTTAAATTACTAAACTACATGTAATTGTTGAGATTTTAAAAGGTTTTGTACGAGAATAAAATTGTTAAATACTTATTCTAAAAATTAGTTTTCTTAATTATTTGTAATTCCCTTGCATAGGCATATTTTATCGCGAAATCTTCTAGTACTGCAACATGTTCTTAAAATTAATTAGTGCAAAGAGTACCAACATTTTTTAAGAAGAATAAAAGGTTAAAAAATAATTAATTTTCATATATTTGTCCCAAGCCTCATAGTCCATTTCATATGAAATTACATATGAATTTAAAGATCTTTAATAGCTTTCCATTATAATAAAAATCTTGAAAAATTTAATCAAAAGTTTAATTATTTTTTAATAAATGTTTAAGTCCTGTGCATAATACAAGTATTTGTGTGAGGCATAGTTATTAATGTCAGGACCTCGACCTAGATGTGATCAGTTCACTGAGTTCGTGGTTTAATCATGGGTTAATATAATTTTATATTTTAAATAAGAAAAGGTTCAATTGGTAATTCAACCAACAATTTTTTCCCAATTCACTGGTTGAACCGCCGAATCATGGATTGGTCAATGAATTCAATATTTGTCTAATCTAATTAATAACCCAACCCGATCCTATGGCCGGTTCACCAGGTTGTCCGATTTGACCATTGGATCGGGTCGAGTTTTACAACTACGGTGTGAGGGCAAGTTTACTGGATTCAGAATATTGAAATTATCCATTCAGATTTAAAGTTTAAAATTGTACGTTACTGCTATCAACTACCATTCAGTGAAGATAGTAGAATTATAAACTTGCAAATGTTATGGAAGAAATCCCACATTATAAATTCTATAGAATAAGATTCAAAGATTTACCACATTACATAGAAATCTCTAATTGATAGATAATTTTCTTCTTATTCATTCTTAATCTAACTTCATTTTATTAACACATTTAATTCATTTATTTGTTATAGAGAGGAAGAAAATAATATTATACTTGCGTGTGATGTTATGGTCAAACAATATCAATGTATCATTCCAATTATTTTTTTCTTATTCATATTATATGTGTTACTAATAATTTTTTACCAAAAAAATTTTAAATTTTTAATAGGTGTTTTAATATGGATAACAAATTCGAACAAGATATATTTGAATAAGGTTATAGATTTTATAGTAGATATCTTGCATTGTATGTTACAAACTTACAAATTTTATGCATTCTATTATAATTTAAATTTCAAAATTACTACTACACATAACAGTATTAAAATTGTCAATGATACTCAAAAGTTGACGACATGGGTATACATAAATGAATTCTTGATTTCAAAATCCTTATTTCAAGTGCCAAAATAATATGGATTGCTGATTATGAATCTGAATCTAATGTGAGTTATTAATTTTAGTTCACAAGAGTATTAATGCATTTATTAATCAATCAGTCCATTTTATCTAAATCATAACGTTTATACGTTTAATTTTTTTGCATAATTGAACACATTGGAGTCATTGATACAGGAGATATGTAGAATCAATATTACATCATATGCAATTTAGAAGTACTTATATGCCATGAAAAAATAGTTTGCATTAATTGCAATGGTATTATAGACATAATACCCAAGTAAAGTAAATTTCTATTATAGAATATTAGAATTATTAATTTAACAAATAATATTTATATGTTTCGTATAAATAACTACTTTTAGTTTTGTACAACATATTTTGTTTGAACATTACCACTAAGGATTTAATTGGTCACATGCGACACAAGCCCTTTTTGACAAGTCAATTTGACACATAAATCTAATGGGTCCAGACCTTAAAATATTCAGATGCATTTAATAACGAAAATTATAACATTTTAATTTATTAAATGGCACTGAATTTTTTAGTCAGAACATACTCCAAAAACTAAGTGATAAGCTATTTAGTCTATTACTTAATATAATATACATTCAGATGTATCGAATTTAATAATTAACAATTGACTAGTTTAATGGATTTAGATTTCAACTTTCAAATTTCAGACTTTAACTTTACCAAACGTACGCTTAGAATTTGTGATAAACAAGCAGAAATGATCCAACTCCTCAAACTACCTTCATTTAAAGAAAAGTGTAGCACAAGATTATTTCATTTATGTACAATCATGCAAATATTATGCTTTTATATTTATTATTCCAACTCCTTAAACTACAATTTAGTCACCAAATCCTCCATTAGTGCAACATGTTTGAAAATCAATTGGTGTGGAGACTGTCTACATCTTTCAAGAAGAATTAGAAATTTGGAAAATAATTATTTTTTATTTTTTTTCCAAACGTCATAGTCCACTTGATATGGAACTACATTTAGTTATATGAGTTTTAGATAGCTTTTCATTATGAAAATAATGTTGACTAATTTATTTTAAAATTTTAATTATTTTTTAATAAAAGTGCAAGTCCCGTGCATAGCACGGGGATTAATGCTAGTTTATACGTAATATGTTTTGAGAGAAGATTAGGAATTTAAATTTACATTGGAATGGCTTCAAAAGCACGAATAAAATCGACTCCTGCATAATTTGGAAAAGAAAAGTTTTAAGGGTCCAAGTGGATACCTCTAAAAGATTACTGGATTAATTTGAAACTGACACAACATTCAACTGGGCAGAATGAATTTAACCAGTTCTTGAAAATTGAAACATCTTTTCTCCATTTCTCCACTATTCGTGGTGTCCCAGTCTCTGCTTCACATAGATTTTCTGATACTCGAAAGTCGAATCTACCTTTGTAAAGAATTAGATCATTATTTAGGTGATTCAGCCAAAAGAAGAAAAACCTAAAGGAACTTTATTTTTTGTGCGTGGAATATGTGAAGAAGACAAAACTTTAGAGCCGACCATAACACAAATTGGACCATCTTGTAGGAAACAAAACACATGCACAATGAAGACAACTACACCTTAAAAACGATTTCAACGAAATCAATACACAACCAAGGCAAGCAAGTGAAAAGACTTCTTTTTCCACTGGTAACAAATACATGAAAAACATGCAATGAAAACAACAGATAAAAGGGATTTCTTCAGATCTTAGCAACCAATAACAAGTAATACTGAATAGCTCCAAAATTTTCTAACAAGTACAAATTCTCTGTAACTCCAATACATGATTTGTGCTTTTTTTACGGACAGATTAAATAAGTTTTAGTTTCAAACACTGAAACAAAGTTTGGATTTGACCAAATTGATCTGAAAGATCCCGGATCCAACTAGAACATAGTAAAATAAAAAGAAAAAAAAGAAAATAATAACAATATAAAACTCTCAGTGGGAGACAAAGAACTTATACTAGGAAAATGCTAGACGAGAATAAACTCTTACTAGGAGAATTTTTAAAGAGAAAATTTATTTCAATAGAAAAAAAAAATTAAAACAAACAAACACTAGGGAGAGAGACCAGAGGAACTAAGAGAATGAGAGGTGGAGTTTGTTGGCTGAAGAAATTTTTGAGCGAAGGCGGAAAGAAGGGGAGAGCAAGTGAAGGGATAAATATGAAGAAGAATCCAAGTGCATATACGCTTCATTTCTACATGAGCTTTTTCTATTTGTGGTCTCACGGCAGGATACGCATGCCAAATAAAATTATGTGCTCATTCTGAAATTCTAAAGTTATTATGCATAAACTGCGTATAATAAATTGCTATCAGTATAATCTTTTGCTGATAAGATAACGTCAGAACCACCTATTAACCAATTTAAACTCATCATTGGTGCACTTCAGGTTAATTGTCCACTAACATTCTAAAAGGTTTTAACACAAACCACGAAACAAGTGAGCGGATTAGTTGGTCATACAATTATTAGATTTAACCGACTGCCAGTGGCGGGGTCAGGATTTTTAAAAAGGGGGCGAACTTATAAATGTAGCAAGATTTTACTTTTCAAGTGTAAATTTAAAAATTATAAAGTTCGTGTTAATCTTTTGTGACTACATCGCTTAATGATCTGCTCTTTATATTTAGTCCCAAATCAATGTAAATGATTTTAAACCAAATTTCTATATGAAGAAGTTTTTTATGATCTCAAGATGATTTTTAATAGAATAATAATAAGAAGCAAGTCCACAAATCATGGGAAGGAAGCTGTGTCCCCAATATTCGATCAAGATGCGTGTTAATATATCAGATTCAAATAACTATTCATCTCTCAACCTTGTCATTTCTTACGTACTAGGAAAAAAAACTTCTCTTTGCTTTAGTACCAAATTTGAGAGAATAAATATCTACTACTAAAATTTAAGTTCATAATACACAAATGGTATATCTAATTAACCACTAGGTCCTACCCAATTGCCAAGTGACAGCTCTTAGGGTCTTTCTTGCTATCAGGTTCAGAATTCAAATCCTATGACTAAAAGTTGGGGGCGGAGGGGTAAGAATGTGGGGAGGAGTAGGAGGGTAAAGAAAATGATATGTCCAATTAGTTATAGTGTTCATGAATAGACTTTTTTTTAGAGATAATGCATAAAATTCTAAAGAAGCATGTATTATGAAGTTAAATTATGTATATGAACTAACTAAATAGCAGTCTAAAAGTATTTAAAGGCTAAAAGATACTAATAATTTTCATGAGGCAAAACTTAGATTGGGGGATGCGTTACAATGGTATTTTTGAAATTCTTTGAGGGAGGGGGATGGCAAAAATATGATTTTAAATGAAAAATCTTAAAACTATTCAGGGATCAAAAGGAATTTTTCAAAACTTGGGGGGCGGCTGCCCCTGACGCTTGTGACTCTGCCACTGCAACTCCGATTTTAAAAAAAAAAGGGGGGGGGGGGTGACATAATGACTTAAACTTGACTGATTTATATGACCTGAATTTAGTTAATATTAAACAAAGTCGGTAATGCAAGAAGTTAGAAATCTAACTCTTCATGCTTGCTTATCTTCTTAAGATGGACAAACAAGAAGATAAAGAAAACCCAAGTTGGATTCATTAAATTAGCCAATAAACTGTTTGTTTCCTTTTAGAACCAGTAAGGACAGTGAAAACATCAATGGGTTTGACCAAGGACCTTGCCAAGCTTGAAAACCTTTTTCCATCCGGCAGCCACAGGTTTATGGATTAAAAAATGGGGTAGAGGGCCTCAATAATTGCAAAATGATGGATAAGGAACTATTGGAGGCAATTTGCAATTGATTTTCAACGGTTGAGATCGGTTTTTGTATAGCTTGGATGAGGTAATACCAACATATTTTAAATGTAAAATTGTAAGTGTTGACATAACCAGGCCATATAAAATTTCTGCATGAATTATCAAATAAATGGTATATTGATTGAAGTATGAATTAATCTATTCTACATCATTAACATACAAATTTTTATGTTTTCGGACGAGTTTAAGTGCATTACATATAATTGTTTTCAAATTAAGTATTTTATTTGTATACATTACATGCATCTAAACTTACTAGTCTAAAATAATTCTTATTGTACAAATCCATCCAAGAATTCGAGCAGTTTGTATGATACCAGCTCAGATCCCATTTCAAAATAATAATAATTAATATTATTAATAATATTCATAATATTAATTAAATTTGGAGATAACAAAATGGGGCGGCCACACATGATCGGTCAAAATATAAAAGAAAATGTGCAGCCATCAGAAGTGGGACCTTTGCACTTCAGGTAAGATAGTCCAACAAGGCAAAACGACCTAAAACGACTGGAATTTAAGTCATATGCTGGTGGTGGGCCAAATGGAAATTTCCTTCCTTTTACCACCTTTGGACCACTACACTATTTTCAATTCTTTTTGGTCCATTCTCTGGTCTCCAATCCTGCTAGCTCTCTCCTATAAATTGCCACCCCAGAATCCAAATCCCACACACAACACTCAAAAACACAAAATACACAACAAAATCCATATCCCACACAGAACACAAACACACAAACACACAAACTACACATTTAGCCAAGAAAGATAGCCACCACAAAGACTAGTAAGATGGAGAACTTCCCAGTAATCAACATGGAAAACCTCAATGGTGACAAGAGAGCTGCCACTATGGAGATTATAAAGGATGCCTGTGAAAATTGGGGTTTCTTTGAGGTACTGCACATTCTTTATTTTTCTTTTATGTTACAAACTAACGTTCCTAGAATTTTCATGAGTCAGTTTTAGTTTTAATGGTGATAAGAAGTCTCCATTAACTTTTGTCTCTGTTTTTCTTTTTCTGTGTTGAATTTTGATGTAGTTGGTGAACCATGGAATCCCACATGAGATGATGGACACAGTTGAAAGATTGACAAAAGGGCATTACAAGAAATGCATGGAGCAAAGGTTCAAGGAGTTGGTGGCAAGCAAGGCTTTGGAGGGTGTACAAGCTGAGATTACTGACATGGATTGGGAGAGCACTTTTTTCTTGCGCCACCTTCCTGTCTCAAACATTTCAGAAGTTCCTGATCTTGATGATGAATATAGGTAACAATTTTAGCACATTTCCCACTTCAAGAAATATTTTGAAGCAAGTGATCTTATGTGGATCACTAAACATTTTGCCGACAGAAAAAAAAAAGAGAAAAAAATACAAACTCAAGAAATCATTGGTATAACTTTGTCTTTATGTTACTTGTAATATAGCTTGGTTGTTAAAGGTTGTAAATCTGAGTCTTTATTATCTTTGTTATTTGTGTCTTAGGACCAATTTTCTTCTCATCCTTATGTTATTGTGGAAAGTTATTGAAGACAAGATCTTACAGGAACATGCAAAGCACAAATACTGTGGTGCTAGTTTGTTCCTAGGTCCCAACATAATAGGAAGTCTTGAATTGATAGAACGTGCTACACATGCATCCATACTTCTGTGTTTCTGCTCAAGAAACAGATAGATTTAGATTTCCATTCAGGTTTTCTTCAGACACAATTATTGACAACTTTGCTTAAAATATATTAAAGCTTTTTTAAATATATTAAAATTGTCCCTTGTCAACGCCTAAAAACCAAAATATAGACATAATTTTCATAGGCTATTTTTCTCTTTTTATTCCACCTATCCAATCAATTTTTCCTCATAATTTTCTTATGATCGACGCAGGACCATCATGAAGGAGTTTGCTGTAGGATTAGAAAAATTGGCCGAGGAACTTCTTGATTTACTGTGTGAAAATCTTGGTCTTGAGAAGGGCTATTTGAAGAAAGCTTTTTATGGTTCAAAAGGTCCCAATTTCGGAACTAAGGTTAGCAACTATCCCCCATGTCCCAAGCCAGAATTGATCAAGGGACTTCGAGCACATACTGATGCTGGTGGGATCATCTTACTTTTCCAAGATGATAAAGTAAGTGGCCTACAGCTCCTCAAGGATGATCAATGGGTTGATGTTCCTCCAATGAGGCACTCTATTGTGGTTAACCTTGGTGACCAGCTCGAGGTACACTTTAATTTCTAGCGATTAAATATTTCATACTGCTATAATATGATGATACTAATTAAAAGAGACAAAAGATTTTCTTACACGTCTCCTAATTATTACTTATCAATATATGACTTCTCATAAAAAATTACTTATAAATACGGAATATCATACTAAATTTGGAGAGGTGATTGTAATTTGTAAGCAACACTAAACAGCAATATTAATTTATGCAAAAATTAATAAATCGAATTGACATTTATTCTTTTATTTCTTTTAATTTATGTTTCTAATTATGTTACAAATTAATCACAGGTGATTACCAATGGAAAATACAAAAGTGTGCTCCACAGAGTCATAGCTCAAACAGATGGAAATAGGATGTCAATTGCTTCATTCTACAATCCTGGCAGTGATGCAGTTATCTATCCAGCATCAGCACTACTGGAAAAAGAAGCAGAGGAAAGAAAAGAAGTCTACCCAAAATTTGTTTTCGATGACTACATGAAACTCTATGCTGGACTTAAATTCCAGGCCAAAGAGCCAAGGTTTGAACTCATGAAGAACGTGGAAGCCAATGTTGCAATTGGTCCACTTGCAAGTGCTTAGATTCATAGGAACAAAACAGTAATAGGATGTGTTTTCTTCTCCCTCTTATGCTTTTTTTTTTTTTTTTTTTTTGGTGGGGGTTGTTGGTTATTCCTAGTCATTTGCTGCTCCTGAGAGGGGGGTCCCTTACAGGTCTGAGTGACCAAAATTTATGATGTAGTAAGAATTCTATGACAAAGAAATAAAATAAGCTATACATTTGTCCAAAATCATTTGTGGTTACTGCTTTAAAGCTATATGCTTGATTAACACAATATTTGGTTTAATTGCTTTAGAAGCGCTTAAATTTTCTCAATTATTAGTCACTCAACATTTTACTTTAATTTATGAATGCTGGATCAATTTAGTCCTCAAATTTCTAACAAATCAAATATCTGGTACTTAGAACAAAAACACAATTATGTTTGGAACCCCACGAATTACAATTATCAAACTTAAGGGAGAAAACCAACAAAGAGCAGCCAACATCAATATAAAAGAAAAGTGTCTTGTTTGGATTGCAATTTTATAAGAAAATTTTTACATTTTTTGTGAACATATTTCTTAATCACTTTTTTATTTCAAATACATTAATTCGCTACAATAGATTTTTATACAAAAACTCCCGAAAAAGAGTAATCTAAATGGAAGAAAACAAATTATTTAATAGTTGTCAAAGAATAATTTAACATGTTATACATGTTAAAGCATTTAACAGTAACGCATTAATAACATGGTAGAGAACTCAAAAGAGGCAACATCCTTCGAAAACCCACTTTTCGGTACCAAATCATGAACAACACAACCAAGTCAGTCAATAGCCAAGACAAGTCAACGATTTCTTATGGTAAAAGTTGAAACTAGGGTTAAATGCAAAAAAAAAAAAAAAATTCCATTCAACATTCACTACAGTTGTGCTATTCCCTTCAAGTTGTACGGAAATATGCAGTTTGCCCCTCTACCAAATCTGGTTACTGATTTTAATGGTCAAAAGTCAAATGCAAGTCAAGTTATCCTCAAACTGACAGAAATATGGTTGACTGATAATGATAAAAAAATTTTGAAGTTAAATATATATATTATAGAATCATTTAAGAACCATATAATAATTTGGACATAGTTTAGAGGAAAAATTAAGGATGATTGGTAAGATGAAAAAGTTGTACGTAAGTTCAAAAATTCTCTCACTTTTTTTTCTTTCCTTTTTTTTTCTTTTTACACGAGTTATTTCTTGAAACATATGTCACTATTAATTTGTGTTTCCCTAACATTTCATATATCACAAGAACAAGCAGACACACACACATATAACTCACACCTTTCTGGTCGTTTACTTTTCACAAGTTGAAATTTTTTATGCTTCTTTCTATGGATGGAGACACTAGTTTTTCTCTAGGAAGTACAAGGATTAATTACTGGATTTTTATGATACAAATTGAGTGTATAGGTACACAATCACAAGGTTGTGTTATGGTGTAATTTTTACACCTCCATCCACAATAAACCCTATCCAGAAAATTTGTTTTGATTGTACGAATAGTAAAAATGATAGCATTTATTTTGTTTATTAATTTGCCAATGTCACAAGCCAAAATAAATTTGGTGGAAATAAAATAAAATGAAGTTAATTATTCATGATTTCATTCTATGGCATATGTGGTAGGAACAACATTAAGTTTCTCCCAACAAAATTACAAATAAAATTGGCAGATATTTAGTTAAAGCATATATCAAAAAACCTATGAATAAAATGGATATAGTTAGCCATAGAAGGCTATAAAAATAAAATTCTGATCAAACTTTTTTGAAGGGGCAAATTACAGCTGGGGTATAATCTTAAAGGGGTGTAGTGTTATGTAATTCATCAAAGAAATCTAGTTTGAATAAGATATGCCATGACATTAGACTTTTGTGTATCGCAAGTATGCATCAAAATCAGAAAAGAAGAAATTCACTTAAAATGCCAAGTTCAATGGTTATTTTAGTTAACATTATAATCTCCTTAGCCTATTGAGATCACAGTTTGTGAGATACAGAAGTGGTATAATATAAAACATTATAAATATCATATAATACAAAAATTCTTCCAAAAGTATAATTAAAAGTTCAATGTGAACATATGAGTTTAACAAAATTACTCATATAGCTTTATGCATGAAATGTCTGAACATACTTGAAATTTTGAGAACTACAAATAGTTTAATTTACTAAAACTTTTAACTTTAAAGATTATGTTACACTAATACTAATTTTAACTTTTATATTTGTGAACAAGACATTAGATTGATTGTGACATTGATAAGTCAATATTTTGCATGCTTTTAATAGGTTTAATTATGTAGTTTTTGTGTGTTTTTGGTATTTTTGTAGCTAATGAACTAGGGTTTCTAGTTAATTTTGCATTTTATGGCTTCAATGATGAAAATTGAATTTCTATGGATTAATGTGGTGAAAATTTCATGTTTTTGTAGGATTGCTTGTCCAATTATCAAATGAGGACAAAATGAGAAGAAATTTCCAAAAAGAAGTTTGGACGTAAAGTTGGGAAATTGAAATATCCGAAGGTGAAGAAATTCCAAATTGAAAAATGGAAAATCCAATTGGAATATCAAGGAATCAAAGGGATAAAAGTCGGAGCAATTAACGGGCCAATTTCATGACAAAAAGCTCGGAATTTGCAAGTTTCAAGTGGAGTTGCAAGGCAAAACGCGAACCAACAAGTGGAAGAAATGATTAGCTCTCGAATCTCTCTCACGGGGGCTAGGGGGCCGGATCCGCGATCTTATGCATCGCGGATCCACATCGCGGATCGTCAGAAAGTGACTGCTGCAAGTTGCAACCGAATTCCAGATTTTCCAGCTCAATTCCAGCTCAGTTTTTGGACGAATTTCAGCCAAAGTTAGGTAAAGAATTTTTGGAAGATTGAAGAAACAATTCATTGCCAATCCAAAACACAACATTACAACTCATTTGAGGGTTGAAATTCAAAGGATTCAATGCATGAAGACAGAGATTTAAGAAGCCATTTTCCTTGACTTTTGAAGGCCAACTTGTCTTGTATTCACATGACATAATTTTGGATGCATATGGTTATAATCTTCTATAAATAGGGCCTTTTGTAGACAATTAGAAGCATTCCATTGAAGAGAGAAAAAAAGACTAGAGAATAGCTCTAGTTCATTAGTTAGGTTCTAGTTCTTAGTTTGTAGTTTCTAAAGAGAGTAAAAGTGAAAGTTGTGAGGAATTTTGCACTTTGTATTTGGAGATCAACTTGTGAAGAAGTTTATGGATTCAACTTCAAGAAATTGAATAAGATTCCTTCTTCCTTTACTTGACTCTTGTGCTTTAATTTCATGGCTTTGTGCAAGTTTGTTCTATGCTTAGATGCTCTTAACATGATGTCTGGCTAAGCCTTTTAATCCTAGAGTTAGGATGAACTTGTTTTAGTTGTGATTATGAAATAGTTGAGTTATTTATGTCCTCATTGATTTTGCTAGTTTAAGACTTGTGCTTATGCTTTATGGTTGATTAGCTACCAACTATAAATGATTTGATGTTGATGAGCAATGAAAAACTTGCCTTCAACAAGATCTAAGTTCTTAAACACTAACTTATATTCTCACGAAAGTAGTGAACATAGTTGGTTGGTTGTGGTTTTAAACTATAATTTCATTGAGTTTATTTAACTTGTTTCTCTCTTTTCTCTATGAAAATAGGTCAAGGAAGATTTCAAGGAGTTAAGGAATTGGCGAAAGCGATTCCGAGTGACTTGCTCATCTTAAATGAGAGCTTGCACTACACATGACCATTGACGAAAGTGATGGCATGCAAAAGGAAGTTATACCTTAGCGAATCATTGGAGAAAGGACATAATAAACTTGACTAACTTCTAATCTTAACATAACAAGGGATTCTACTCTAGAATTCCTCCAACTTGATCTTAAAAACTGTGAGGGCCTCAAAATTTATTTTTGATATTGTAAATATTTATTATTTTAAATATTGCTAATATTGCCCTTTAATTTGTTTGAATATTTTAAGGTCGTTCTTAAGCATATTTTTTGGGAAAATTTAAATGGAAATTTAAATTTATCTATTTATTGATTTATTTATTTATTTTATTTTGAGTGACTCAATTTTATTTTACTCATATTTTCATGAAAATTTTTGACTTCTCATTTACCATATCAAAGTTCACTATTTTTTTGTATTAATTAGTTCAAAAATGAGAAAACACATTTTACGAGGCAAAATTCGGGCAGTGAGTGATGTCTGGGATGTAAGGATGATCACTTGTGGGTTAAGAATACAATTGAAGAATTAGAAGTGAGTTAATAAGAGTGGAAATGATTAGGGATTCGAAATCTTAGTTCAAGTTGGATTAATCTCCTTGGAATTAGAATTTATTTAACCATTGTTTCTTCCTCAGATTTCCCCTAATTTACACCCACTTTAATCTGTTCCTTTTCTTTCTCTAACCAAGTATTAAACCTTTAATCCTTAGCTAAGTGGAATAATTAATTTCACTCCAAAATGGTTAGCCAAGAGGTTACTATTTCATGTTTGACTTTGGAGGTTAAGATAAGCCTTATGTCTTGTCTTTCTTTTCTCATTAAATTCATGAAGAAAATTGGCTCAAAAATCCTCTCTTCTCTTCCTCTCTCACCCGAGCTTCCCCTTCCCTTCTTCCCTTAAATTTTCAGCAATTTTCTTCCCTCAAATCCCCTCCAAAACCCACTCACAACCTCCATTAATCCTTCCTTGAACTTGAACTTGGTGGAGAAGCTTGGAGTAGGTGCACTTGGAAGCTTTAGTCTAGCATTCCTTGGTGAACTTTTGCTTGTTTCTTGGAAGAGGTATGAAACTAGAGCTTGAACTTTTGTCTCTTAAATTCCATTTTTAAGCATGATGATAGGTTTGGGAAGTTGAGAGGTTGTTAGAACCTTGACATTTGTTGATGAAATGGATTCATGTATTAGTTTTTAATTTTGAATGATTAATTCCAATAAATTGTCTTTCTTGATTTTTGGTTGTATGAGTGGGCTCTTGGACTCCCACACTTGTGATAATTAGAGTTCTAGCATGATTATTGATGCATTGTATGAATTTGAGTTGAAAATTGTTGTTGGACTTTTGGACAAAAACCACAAGAAGAACCGGTTGATGAAGGAAGAAAAATAAGGAAGAAATTTCTGTTTTTCATCTAATTTTGTGGCTGCAAATTTTGGCAAGTTTAAAAGTTGATAGTGAGGCTTGAATATGAGGGTTAAGCTGTTAAATTTCCCCATACAAATTCCTTCAAGAATTGAGTAAAGTTGATGGTTAGTTGAAATAAGGAAAAACTGGAAAATTAAGGGAACATGCTGCCTGATTTTATGGGATTATTTTGTGACAATTCTTGATAAAAGTGGTGACCATTTTTGATCATAAATAGGTTAAAGAAGACTAGTACTAGTTTAGATTTGAAATTGAAGTTAAATGGTAGTAGTATCTGTTGGTTATAAGAGATTAGAAGCAGAGGAGTTGAACTTCACTGGTTTGAAAAGTTTCGATGAACGAACTTTGGGCACATAGAAAACTGATTTCCCATTCGAATTTTTGGTTGAATTTTGGTATGAACTTATCCTATATATGGAAGTATTATTGTACCAAATTTGGTGATTTTTGACAAAGAATTCGTCATTCAAATGAAGCCTTGAAATCTGCCCTGCGAAACTGGAAAACAGAATTTCAGAATTTTAAACCCCCTATGCTTGAACTACAATAATTTCTTGCTCGAGTGTCGAAATTGAGTTACATCAGTGGCGTTTAAAACTTTTCACATAGTACTTTAAACTGTATAAATTTGAGAGGCCAATTCATTTTCTGTAATGTTTGGTGAATTTTCAAAATGGGCTGGTTGATCAACCTGTTTTGACTTGTTTTGTACTGTAGCCGTTTCTTTCTTAAAAATCTGGGCAAATTTCGTTCATAATTTTCACTGGGTGTCTTCTACAAAGTTTTAGAAATTTTCAAGAGATTTCTAACAGTACCAAGTACATGAAATTCGGACTTGTACAACTCAAGTTATGATTTTTCAAAGATTTCAGCTCAAATTGGGAAATTATCGAACTTGCTTTCTTTTGAGATAAATTTGGTCGGTGAACTAGAAAAACTTATTTCCTTTCTCTTTTAATTATTTTAGGGCGTAAAACTTGGTAACTTTGACATGAAAATGGTTGACCCTCTTTCTTGATTTTCGTGCCAACTTAGTGTTTCACTTGATTCTCAAATCGGAGAATCTCGAACTTGACTTGAGTCTAATTGAGACATTTTTAAAGACATTTATCAAATATTACCCTAGTGATTTGAATTAAAATACTTGATCATTTCCCATGACTTGAAAATGTTATCTTTTATATAAGGGTAGTGAGAAAACTACTAAACCTTGGTTGTATAATTAAGTAATTTATACTCGTACCTGTTTCAGGTGATCGAGAAGATCCCGGAGAACTCGATTGATCTTGCGTGCTTTTGCTTTAGGCTCTTGACTTCGGTGAGTGCCAAGTGCATGTTAAGTGTTTAAATAAAATGTTTCTCGTACTTACTAGTTACTGAGGCTAGGGTGTACTTTATCGCCCTTGTCCTTTCTCTCATGTGATTGCTTGCTTGATAAATGATAAGTGTTACTTGTGCATGTAAATGAAAGTGTTTCTGAGCATTGAGCGGGGTACCACCCTTCCGTCCCAATGCTATGACCGAGTATGTCGATTGAGCTTTGTCTCATCGACCATAGTGGGGGATGTAAGGGCCATAACGAAACCCTAACCTTTAATTGGACTTTTCATGAATCGTTGTAATTTCATTACTGCATGACCATGATCATGTAAAATTTTTTTTTACCAACGAAAAGATTTTCAACAATAGACCAAGCAAGTAATTAAAACCCTTAAATAAATTAGGGTATGACCATACTTAATACGAATCATCCTAAAACTATGATAGTTGTGTGCTCAACCCTAAGTGTTTATCTTTCTTCCAATTTCCAACCGGTTACATCTCCACAAGATTGAACCACCATGAACCATCTTTGAACCGAATTTCTTTCAACCAAAATCAGACCATATCCAACCAATTGCACCATATTTTCCCTCTAAAAACTCCATTCGAATTCAGCTTAAGGGATTTCAGCAAGAACCGCCACCCATTCCCTCCATTCCATGGTTGCCAATTGTCAAATTTTGGGCTGAAAAGTTGGCAGCAAGCATGCTTCTTCTTCCCTCCCAAAAAACGGTAGCATGATGAGCTTGAGGCTAAGGAAAATTCTTTTCAGATTTCAGCAACCAAGGCTAATGATACCTCACCTCCCTTCATGCCCTATGCATGAGAAGGTTGTGCCATTTGGCATCCATTTCAGCCAAGTTTTGTTCACTTTAACAAGCAATTTCAGGTGTCCTTCTCTTCCTTCAAGTGCTGGCCGAACTCCATCAGCAATTCCTCCTCCATTTCATTTCCACTCACTCCAAATCACTCCCACACACTTCACTTCAGCAAATTCTCTCCAAGCTTTCAACCGAAAGCTCTAGCTTCTCTCTCTTCATTATTTGATCTCTCTTGACCCATCAACCCTTGCACCAAGAACTAATCTTGGCCGAACACTACTGGAAACAAGTTTAAAAATTCTGGAAGAACCAAGCTGGTCATCTTCAACCGATTCTAAGGCAAGAAAGAGGTAAACCCTAATCCCTTTTGTGAACTTCCTATGTAGCTTGAAACTCTCTCCTTAGCTTATTTTGTGTCTTGTAGTTGGAAAACAGAATCGATTCAACACCCAAGCAACTTTGTTCATCCATTTTTTTTTCAACCAAACAAAAGGTAAGTTGTAGCTTCTTAAAATGGTTCCATCCGCAACTTAGTTCCATTCTCAGCATTACTTCTCTTCTTGTAGCTGGACCTCCGACTTCATCAGCTCAAAACACCACTTGTGCAATTGTGCTTGAGGCCGGCTGGAGGTAGGAAATCCACCTTACATTCCCTTTGACCTAAATAAACTGTTTTACTCCTAAAGATGTCATCTTACTTCCTAAAATTGCCATGCATATACTAGTAGGCTTAAAATCCTACTTGCATGCATATATCATCTTATTATGTTGATGGAAATTTTGGTGGACTGATAAGGGATATCATTTTGATGTCCCTAAAGCTGACCGAAGCTTTAAAATTTTGGATTTATTCTACTTACTCCATGGATGATGAGTGATGATGACCGGACCTTTTTCCTTGCATTTGGTTATGATTCAACAACCTTGATTCCTGCTATTTTGGAATGGATGTGGACTGATGGGCTTTGCCCTACTCCATCCGAAACCTTTCTTGATAGTAACTTGCTGAAATCAACCCTTGCATGTGCCACATTCCACTTGATTTATGAAGCTTTAATTAAAAGTTTGCATGGATAAAGTGTTTAACAAAAACCAAGCTTGGGTTGTTTATTTGCTTGTTGGAAAGTTGAAAACCTATTTTCCTTGCATGAGACCTCTCGGTCAGTTCGAGAGCCGCATGCATAATGACATAAAACCTGGTTTTGAGTAGATATTGGTCTTGCAACAAGGAAGAAAACAAAAAGGTGGGAATCGGACTTGATGACTTTTTTTCAATTGGAAAAAAAAAAAATTGTCTAGTTACACGTATTGTTTAGTTTTGACTGTATGCATGATTTTTTTTGGATTGTTAGATGGATGTATCACGTGCTAAGAGTCCCGCTTAGCATTCTGAAATCAAACCAACCTTTAACCTACGGCTAAAATTTCACAAAGTTACTCAAACCACATTTTCCAAGAAATCAGTGGGCAAAACCACACTGAAATAAAATGCTCATATCTCGTTTATAACTCAAATCCGCCCGTGGCATCGAAACTAGACCCAAAGAGCTTCGTTTCAGTACCTTATAATGCCCACAACTCATTTTCTACGTCGTGGAAAACCAACGAACATCGCTCAAAATCCAACCTGCAAACTAGTGGTTTCAAAAATGAATGTCCAAATTTGAGTACTTTCCAAATTGACTTGGCCGTTGATATTTTATGAGGAAATAAAGAACTATGAATCTAGTTTTCAACGGTTTTGAAATCATACAATTTGCAAAAGAAAAACTTCCGATTTGAATTTTTGAAAGAAACCATGACAGATTAGCTTTGGCCATAAAAACGTAAGGACATTCCAATTTCAAAATTGTGGTTGTCGACCAAAACCCTAATTTGCACTATTTCAATTTTAGCATGAAAACTTGTTTTGAGTAAGAAAAACAAAATCAAAGTGGTTTCAAATCCAAAGCCCTGAAAAGATTGTTTTGTTCACTAACAAATAAGAATTAAACACCATTAGTAATTTCCCAACCAAGCACACCATTTCTCAAATTTCCCAACGGATAACGCTACGTTACTCAAATCTTTCTAAACCTCAACTAATAAAATTATTCCAACCCTAATTACGCCGATTTTTTTTAACTCACACATTTTAACCTATCTAACCAAGACCTATATTTTCAAAATACAAACCACCGTTTTATCACTCTATCGACTCGTTAGGTAAACCTAAAAATATATTCTTGTTTTCATAAAAGAAGTGAATTGGTCAAAATTGATTTTAATAATTAATACAATAATTATGTACCTCGGGACCACGGTGATATAAGCGAGGGCTTTGAGACCGAGGACTTGACTCATCTACTCAACCTTGACCAACTAAGGTGAGGGTTCCTATTTGTTGCTACTTGATCCTTGTTGCTAGGTATTACTTGTTATTGTATGACTGGTTTCTAAATGTGATTTATCGTTGAATGATTGAAACTAGGGTTTTATGTAAAGTGAGTTTTATTGCTTAATTTGACTCAACGTGCTTAGGTGGTTTAGTATGTTTTGTTTTTAAAAACAATAAAACTTGTTTTCTTTTCGAGGCTTGAGGTGAAGAGGCTGGCCTTCAAGGCCCTCCTCGCCCCTAAAGGCTGGTGCACTCTCCTAAGTGGGCTCGAGGTTGAAATTGATTGTCGGTTGTCCCCTCTAAAATAATAAACTAAACCACTGTGCTTGTGCATGTCAAGCTGTGCATGACCTTGTTGGCCGTAGGGATCCCAAATCCAGGCGAGTCGACCTATTCCAGGCCGGTGGGCAGACACCCGGTCTGTTCAAAGGTTACCTCGAGTGTACACCACCTCCTACTTGTTTGGTTTCGGATCCGAAGTTGGGTGAAAGGGGTTGGAGAAAGAAATAAAATGATCAGAGTTCTGCAGGCTCTGTTTTCCTTCCTGAGAGTGTTACTGCAATTGTTATTCCATGCTTGTTACTGTTTAAATGGCTCAATGAGCATCTTGACTGTTACAGTTCTAAAACATGTTATATGGAATAGAATGTACTATCTCACAACCTTCCTTAAATAGAAGTTTACTGTACTTGAAACGAGTCCCTGGGACCTTAATGTTTACAATGCTTGTCTTATGTGCTTATTTGCTATGTGTTTTGGGACTCTCTGGTTTAGAAACTCACCCCATATATTTTCCCATCCCGGATTTCCGTGTATTGAGAAGAGTACTGAAGGAGTGCAAGCCAGTTGAATCTTTTGAATGTTGGGTGTATTTGAATCAATTATGATGTCAATGATAATGTTTAAGAATTGCCTTTTGAATTATTGTGGTAAATGTTGGGAGTCGAACCCAAATGGATGTTGGATAGTAAGTTATGTCGATCTATTTGAAGAATATATTCTGTTTGACAAACCCTAGTCGAATTAATTACTTGCTTGAGTCCTGGCGAGAGTTGGGGCGGCTGGTCCCTATGGTCCCTTGGGAAACGTGGGGCCGCTACAATTTGTGGTATCAGAGCCTAGGTTAGAAAATAGGCCTGTAAGGTTATGAGGTCCTGGTTTTGTTAGGATAGAAACTGATAATTGAACTCACAGGTATATTTGGAACTCACATAAAGTTGATTGTGATTGTAGGTTATGGCTGGAAATGGAGCTGATGGTAACAATGCCCCACCTAGGATGCTTTTGCCTTTAGTGTGATATCAGCCGATGACTGGAGGTCCTGCACTCCATTGGAGTCCTGCTTCCAAGACCAACCCATGTAGCTGTTTGAGAGACTATGCCTACCCTAACCACGTAGTGCTGGCTGTGGTAAAAGAAAGGAAGACTTTGGCTCGTACTGTTCAGAGGGCCAACGCTGAGATAGAGACATTGAGGACTGAGAACCAGATATTACGTGCTAGAATCCGAGAACTCGAGGAGATGGCTAATCAATTCCTTCGACTGTCCAACACGGTGCGAGATTGCACCGCTGGCATCATGACTGATTGTGAGACGATGATTGAGGAGATGTTGGAGATTTATACAGAGGAACAGGGTGGAGAGCGTTCTAGTGTTGGAGAGATAGTTCCAGGAGAGGTTGAGGGAGACGATTTCCGAGGAGATCATGAGGCTTCTCCTACTTACAGCCCCGAGAGTGACCCCTCAGAGGACCCTGACTTTCCTATGTCTCCTTGAGTTTGGGTTGAGGCTGAATGCCTGGTGGAGGTTTCCCTTTTGTTTCCTACTTGGATGATTGTATGGAATTGATGTTATGTTTCTAATTTCCGTGAATGTTATGACTGTTGTGTTGTGTTTGCTTAAGAACTTGTTGGATGATGTTTTAAATTAAAATGAGTTGTGTTGGTATATTGATGTTGTTTACAATTATTTTCTTTTCCTTATTCTATATAATTCATCTCTATAAATGAAGACCCTTGTACGTGTGTATAGAGGAAATGGAAGGAGCAGGAAAAAGGAGAGGAAGGCCTCCTAGGCAAACACGAAACCAGGGTGAGGAAGAGGCATCTACCGCCCATCTCAGTCAGGAGCATGGGGAGCAACCTAGAGATCCAATAGCTGAGGCCTTGAATCGAATGACAACCCTTTTAGAACGTGTGACCGATCGACAAAATCAAGGACCGATAATGGACCAGAGGGAACCAGAGTTAGGTGAAGACAGAGCCTTGGAGAGATTTCAAAGGTTCTCTCCTCCCAAGTTTGCTGGAGGACACGACCCAGATATAGCCGAACGGTGGCTAGAGAGCATGGTTAATATTTTTGGAACTTTAGGTTACACGGCAGGTGACTTTGTCTTTCAATTTGAAGGTGCATGAGGGCTGGTGGAATGTTATTAGGGAAAAATGGGCTAGGAACCAGACCCCGTGGACCTGGGTTAACTTTACTAGGGAGTTTAATGAGAAATATCTGCCTCCCCTAGTCCAAGAAAAATGGGAGGACGAGTTTATAAGGTTGCGCCAAGGAACCCTGAGTGTAGCTGAGTATGAAGCACAATTCACCCGCTTATCTAAGTTTGCCCCGGATTTGATCGCTACCGAACCTCGTAGGGTATGCCGTTTTGTCCAGGGTCTAAACCTAGAAATTCAAGAGGCTTTAGCAAGCCGGATGCTCACTTTGATGCCCTAGAAAGGCTCTAAGAGTAGAGAACACCAAGGCTCAAGTCAAAGCCTTTCAAAATAGAAAAAGGGCAGCCCCGACTGGTAGTAGTTCTGGGAGACCAGGAGGAAACCAACCGCCCCAGAAAGTTGGAAGAGGATCTGGAGGAGGGCGAGCTGTACCAGGACGGGGAAGGGGGCAAAAGGGCGGTCCATCTCAACCAAGGCAAAACCTACCAATCCGTACACCTTGTGGATTTTGTGGTAAGGCAGGCCATCATGAGAACGATTGTTGGAAAAAGGCCGGGAAATGTCTAGCCTGTGGAAGTACAGAGCATGTAATTAGCAATTGCCACCCCTGTGAAGGCTGGAACACAACTCCTAATCCTAAACCGTCAACAGAAAGAGGAAATCGACCTAGGGTACCCGGCAGGATTTACTCCCTTGATCAGCAGGATGTACCTGACCCAACTGGGGTGGTGGAAGGTACCATTTCTCTTTTCCATAGACTAGCTAAGATTTTAATTGATCCTGGTGCCAGTCATTCGTTCGTAAATCCCGATTTTATGTGTGCTATTAATATTAAGTCCGATCTTTTACCCTTTGATCTGATAATACAAACTCCTACGAAGGATCCATGCTTAGTAACGAATGAGGTCTATAAGAACTGTGAGCTGTGGGTAGGAGAAAGGAAAATTTTGGCAGACCTAATTTCTCTACCTATTAAAGGTTATGATGTCATACTCGGGATGGATAGTCTAGCCCGACTTCATGCACAGCTGGATTGTAGAATGAAAGTAGTTGAATTTCACATTCCGGGGGAACCTACCCTAAGATTTAATGCAAGACAAGGTTTAGCTTCTGCCGCTCTCATTTCAGGGATTCGAGCTAGAAAATTGTTAAGTAAAGGAGCTCAAGGATACTTGGCATTTTTGATAAACCCTCAAGAAGATAAGTCGTGATTAGAAGATGTGCCCATAGTGAACGAGTATCCAGAAGTATTCCCAGAGGAGTTAATATCCTTACCCCCTGACAGAGACATTGAATTTAAGATTGAACTCACCCCTGGGGCAGCACCTATCTCTAAGACTCCCTACAGAATGGCGCCAGCTGAGCTCAAGGAATTAAAATTGCAATTACAAGATTTGTTAGAAAAAGGATTCATCAGATTGAGTGAGTCTCCGTGGGGAGCCCCAGTACTGTTTGTGAAAAAGAAAGATGGAGGTTTAAGGCTTTGCATAGACTATCGGGGATTGAACGAGGTCACTATTAAGAATAAGTATCCCTTACCTCATATTGATGAATTGTTCGATCAACTACAAGGTGCTGTAGTATTTTCTAAGATTGATCTCAAATAAGGCTATTATCAGTTAAGGATCAGGGAGGAAGACGTTCCGAAAACAGCCTTCAATTCCAGATATGGGCACTATGAGTTTCTGGTTATGCCATTTGGACTAACTAATGCCCCGGCAGCATTTATGGATTTAATGCATCGTGTTTTCAAGTCTTATTTAGATCAATTCGTGGTGATTTTCATAGATGATATTTTGATCTACTCAAAGTCCAAAGAAGAACATGATCGACATTTGAGGTTAGTTTTGCAAACCCTGAAGGAGCACCAATTGTACGCTAAGTTTAGTAAGTGCAAGTTTTGGCTAGAGGAAGTATCATTTCTAGGTCATGTAATCTCCGGGAAAGGCATTACGGTTGATCCAGCTAAAGTAAAAGCAGTGATAGAATGGAAACAACCAAAGAACCCAACGGAAGTTCGTAGTTTCCTAGGATTGGCCGGATACTACCGAAGGTTTATTCAGGACTTCTCTAAACTTGCGAGTCCTTTAACCAACCTGACTCGAAAGAATAGCCGTTTCGTGTGGGATGTGAAATGTGAGGATAGCTTCCAAGAGCTCAAGAGTCGCCTGACCAAAGCCCCTGTGTTGGTTTTACCAAATGAAGAGGATAGTTTTACCGTGTACACTGATGCATCCAAAGAAGGTTTGGGATGTGTTTTAATGCAGGCTAGAAAAGTAGTGGCTTATGCCTCGAGAAAGTTAAAGCCTCATGAGCAGAATTATCCAACTCATGATCTAGAACTAGCAGCAATAGTGTTTGCTCTGAAGAAATGGAGGCACTATCTATATGGTGTAGTTTTTGAGGTTTATACCGATCACCAGAGTCTTAAGTACTTATTTTCTCAAAAGGAACTGAACTTGAGACAACGGCGATGGATGGAATTCTTGGAAGATTATGAATGCACTATTAAGTACCACCCAGGAAAGGCTAATAAGGTAGCGGATGCTCTGAGTAGGAAAGTCCAAATTTCTGGACTAATGGTTAAAGAATGGAAGATGTTAGAAGAAATTAGTACTTGGAGCCCCCAATTGGCACCGCAGAAAGTGATTTTGGGTAGTATTACTTTAAATTCTCCTATAACTGAGCGCATCAAGGAGTCTCAAGCCAAAAACCCACTGGTGCAAAAATGGATGGATAAGGTCAAGGAAGGGAGATTACCCAATTTTAAATTGGGAGAAGATGGAATTCTAAGATACCAAAACCGTCTGATAGTACCTGACCAAGATGATTTGAAAAAGAAAATTATGACAGAAGCACACCGGTCTAAGTACACCATTCATCCTGGAAGAAACAAGATGTATCAAGACGTGAAGAAGTTGTACTGGTGGGATAACATGAAAAAGGACATAACTCAGTTTGTGCAGTCATGTCTTACATGCCAGCAAGTCAAATCTGAACACCAGAGACCCTCAGGATTGCTGCAGCCGTTAGAAGTGCCTGGATGGAAATGGGATCAAATCACAATGGATTTCGTTACAGGGTTACCCCTTTCTCGTCGAGGTCATGATGCAATTTGGGTCATAGTAGATCGGTTAACTAAATTAGCCCATTTTCTACCAGTGAACATGAAATACAAGATGGAAAAACTGGCTCAAATCTATTTGGATGAGATTGTTAGATTACACGGGGTGCCAGTAAGCATTGTATCGGATAGAGACCCACGTTTCACTTCTAGATTTTGGCAGTAGATACAAAGTGCCTTAGGGACTAAGCTAAATCTTAGTACTGCCTATCACCCTTAAACCGATGGACAATCTGAACGGACCATACAAACTTTGGAAGACATGTTGAGGGCATGTATCTTGGATTTTGGAGGCAGTTGGGACCAGCATCTAACCTTGGTCGAATTTGCTTACAATAATAGTTACCATTCCTCAATTCAAATGGCTCCGTATGAGGCATTATATGGAAGAAAGTGTAGATCCCCAATATACTGGGATGAAATAGGTGAAAGGAAACTTTTGGGTACCGAAAGAATACCATGGGTTGAGGCGGCATATGAGAAAGTTAAGTTAATTTGTCAAAGGGTTCAAGTGGCCCAAAGTCGTCAGAAAAGTTACACCGACAACCGAAGGAAGGATTTGGAATTTCAAGTTGGAGATGAAGTTTTCTTAAGAGTTACACCATTAAGGGGGATTCTCAAATCAGGAAAAGGAAAGAAGCTGAAACCCAGGTTTATAGGACCCTTTAGAATTTCAAAAGGGTTGGACGGGTGTATCAGCTGGACTTGCCGACAAGTTTAGCCGAAATCCATAATGTTTTCCACGTATCTTGGTTAAGAAAGTATCACAAAGATCCATCGCACGTTCTCCCAACCCTAGAGGTTGACTTAGATGAATCGTTGACTTATCAAGAGAAACCTTTGAAAATTCTGGACAGAAAGGTTAAAGTCTTAAGAAAGAGACAAATCCCACTGGTGAAAGTCCTTTGGCGACATCATGGATTAGAAGAAGCCACGTGGGAACTGGAGGAAGAGATGAACCAGAAATACCCAGAGCTTCAAATGACAAGAGGTAATAATTTCGAGGACGAAATTTTTTAAGTGGGAGAGGTTGTAAGGGCCATAACGAAACCCTAACTTTTAATTGGACTTTTCATGAATCGTTGTAATTTCATTACTGCATGACCATGATCATGTAAAATTTTTTTTTACCAACGAAAAGATTTTCAACAATAGACCAAGCAAGTAATTAAAACCCCTTAAATAAATTAGGGTATGACCATACTTAATACGAATCATCCTAAAACTATGATAGTTGTGTGCTCAACCCTAAGTGTTTCTCTTTCTTCCAATTTCCAACCGGTTACATCTCCACAAGATTGAACCACCATGAACCATCTTTGAACCGAATTTCTTTCAACCAAAATCAGACCATATCCAACCAATTGAACAATATTTTCCCTCTAAAAACTCCATTCGAATTCAGCTTAAGGGATTTCAGCAAGAACCGCCACCCATTCCCTCCATTCCATGGTTGCCAATTGTCAAATTTTGGGCTGAAAAGTTGGCAGCAAGCATGCTTCTTCTTCCCTCCCAAAAAACGGTAGCATGATGAGCTTGAGGCTACGGAAAATTCTTTTCAGATTTCAGCAACCAAGGCTAATGATACCTCACCTCCCTTCATGCCCTATGCATGAGAAGGTTGTGCCATTTGGCATCCATTTCAGCCAAGTTTTGTTCACTTTAACAAGCAATTTCAGGTGTCCTTCTCTTCCTTCAAGTGCTGGCCGAACTCCATCAGCAATTCCTCCTCCATTTCATTTCCACTCACTCCAAATCACTCCCACACACTTCACTTCAGCAAATTCTCTCCAAGCTTTCAACCGAAAGCTCTAGCTTCTCTCTCTTCATTATTTGATCTCTCTTGACCCATCAACCCTTGCACCAAGAACTAATCTTGGCCGAACACTACTGGAAACAAGTTTAAAAATTCTGGAAGAACCAAGCTGGTCATCTTCAACCGATTCTAAGGCAAGCAAGAGGTAAACCCTAATCCCTTTTGTGAACTTCCTATGTAGCTTGAAACTCTCTCCTTAGCTTATTTTGTGTCTTGTAGTTGGAAAACAGAATCGATTCAACACCCAAGCAACTTTGTTCATCCATTTTTTTTTCAACCAAACAAAAGGTAAGCTGTAGCTTCTTAAAATGGTTCCATCCGCAACTTAGTTCTATTCTCAGCATTACTTCTCTTCTTGTAGCTGGACCTCGGACTTCATCAGCTCAAAACACCACTTGTGCAATTGTTCTTGAGGCCGGCTGGAGGTAGGAAATCCACCTTACATTCCCTTTGACCTAAATAAACTGTTTTACTCCTAAAGATGTCAATCCTCAGGTTATTTCAGAACCCACTGCTCTGCCAAAATTCATAGATGCTGAAGCTGAGGAAAGATTTGCCTTATTTTCTCAAAAAAGCTTCATTACTCAAAGGTCCATTGACCCTTCTGAGTTTCAAAAAATATTCCTTGATTCTGTTTTTAAGCTATTTGATTTTCAAAAATGGTCGCACATCATTTCCATGCCAAATGTCTACTATCCTGATATGCTATACCAATTCTTTGCTAATCTTAAGAAAGGAAACTCTCGTGATGAGTTAAAATCTCGTTTGAATGGTGTTGACTTGGTGTTTGATTCTGATGTAGTTAATGAAATTTTGAAAACAACCATCGAATTTGGCTGCAAAAGCAAAATTGCCAATTTCTTTTCGTATGAAGAAAATCCAACTAGCATCAATCATTTTAATGTTGAAAAATTGATGACCTATTTTCAATCTCCTTTTCAAGCTCCTGTGGATGCTAAGTTGGAGGATTTAAATCCTAAAAACCTAATCATTTCCTCAATCATCTCAAACTTGCTTGTACCTACTGATGGCCATCGTACTGATGCCAATAAAATGGAATTGTATTTGTTCTACTGCTTTGTTGAAAAAATCAAAATTGACTTCGGCTTTGTCATGTGTAAGTTTTTGATGAAACTTTGTACTGTCACCAGATGACCTCTCCTCAATCTGAAACCATTGAAAAGCTCAATGAACTCAAGAATCATGTCCTCCTCCTTTAGCATGGTCTTATGCTAACCATGACATCTGAGCAAAAATCTGACTTTCTAGACAAAAAGAATCTGCTATTTCCTCCTGCCATGGATGAAAATACTTCTCAAGCCAAGGAACCTCAACCTGATCGTATACTGAACATTCAATATGTGACTGAATCCCTAACACCCCAGCGTGATCCCTCAACATCTGAGAAGGGAAAAGAACCAGTCACTGCAAAAGAGGAAGAGGAAGATAATGAAGAAACTGAAGAGGAAGATGACTCAGCTTATCAGCTTATCAGAAGAAGACCTGGAACAAGATCAACCTTCACTCTTTAGGCACAATAGCAGCACTTGCACTTGCACATCACCATTAGTCTGCATAAATTCCTTTTTGTTCCCTCTTATCAATGGTTGAAGTGTACTTAGTATTAAACTCCTTTGCTACTTTTCTTATTGCTCTTTTGTATCTCCATTGGAGAATGAGTACATTAAATGTTCATTCTGCTTTTGTTACTCCTCTTGATATGGTGATTTTGGTCCTATTTTTTGATATATATGATGAGTTTGTGTTACTTTAGTACAATATGATGAACTTGGTGGATGTATGATAACATAGTGATAATTTGGTGATTTGTTCTGATGGACTTTGGTTGTGATACTGGATGCTATCTTGTATTAGCTTACTGATGCTATTGGATTTGGTATTTTGTGGTTCTATTGGATTCGGATTGTTTTTGATAGTAAAAGTCTGAAAGCACATTTGGTATTGAAGATTTCATCATTTTCAAAACACATTTGGTATTGAAGATTTCAATTTCTTGAACACACATTTTGAACGCACTCAATTGGATTGTTAAACATTATTTGAGATGACAAAAAGGGGGAGAATATTTCTGTATTGCATTTGAGTTTCAAATTGTTGATTTATGACTTGGATGATTACTCAAGTAAGGGGGAGAATCGAGTAAGGGGAAGCTTGTTTCTCAATATACTAAATATCTAAATCACACTCTCTATGCAAGCCGTGTTCATTTCCAGTTATTAGAGTGTTAATCAAGTAAGAGGGAGTTTTAATACATTTTTTATCAAATCACGTTCAATTGTTTTGTCATCATCAAAAAGGGGGAGAATCTTAATCGTGATCTTGAATTTTGACAATTACAAAACAATTGAAGAAATTGGTTTAACGTTTTCCATTGAGATTATTGGCAGCACAGGTTATATATGCGAGAAGTCAATTTGAAGAAATCAATCAAAAGAAGTATATGGGCCTGTTGACTGTCGGACGCTCAATAACTTGTATCGGACGTCCGATAAAACTCGAAACATCTCTATCGGATGCTCAACTTGATGTACCGGAAGTCCGATAGACAGGGGATCCATCGGACACTAGTATTGGATGCACAACAACTGCACTGGATGTCCGATCGTATCCAAGAAGATTTTTGAAGCTCTCTGGTCGCTGTCGGACGCAAAGCTCATCGAATGCTAAAATATGCATCAGCCGTCCGATTGTATCCAAGGAAATTTTTTGAGGTCACTGGTCACTGTCAGACCTAAACTCATCAGACATAGGAATATACATCGGCCGTCCGATAAAGAATGAATAGCCTGTCGGACGCTAGCATCAGACGCTCAACTTGGTGTCGGATGTCCGATAGCTCCAACGGTTAGTTGACTCTTCAGTTTCTTCTATCCGTTGACCTCAAATATCAAGACACTTTTTGGTCCCCTATAAATACAGCCTTGTCTGAACTTCACCAGTAACTTTTGCACACTTAGATTACAAGTTCTTGAGAGTGATTTTAGCAAGAAAATACTCTTTGTGTAAGAATTGTATGTCTTGAAGTGTTAGTTCGTTTGCAAGCTTTTCAATTGTGAGTGAGTTCATCAATAGTATAGCATTGTGAGGGTTATCTGTGAGATTGTAAAACTTCCTAACTTGACTAAGTGTAGCTTGAGACAAGGAGGAAGTGAGCCATCCATTGTACCCAAAGGTTGATTGAATTTCACCAAGTTGAAGTTGCTTGAATTGAGGATTATTCTTTAAGCTCAAGTGGAGCTTTGAAGAAGATTGGATTGTTTTCTATCATCTTATTGTTCAGCTCACTCTTCTATTCATTGATTGCTATATCATCTATACCTCTCGGTCTTGCTTGCTCATTTGTTTAACAAATCAATTGTTTGAGAAATTGAAATTGTGTTTTTGAAAAAGGGGCACTATTTGATTAATTTTTAATCAACCTAATTCACCCCCCCTCTTAGATTGTCTTTGGGCCTTACATGGATATGTGTACTGACAACCTTTTAGACATATTTTGGCCAGTATTATTTATAGACGTTGATTTTTGACTACTTTTTATTTTCTTAAGAGGATGGGTAAATACGTAATTTCATTTCAAGGAATTTACTTTTATTTTATTTTAATTTTTTTCTTAGGCACCAAGTTTTAAAGGTTTTCAGAAATCTTCCTTGGTCTTATTCAATATAACGTAACACGCACAAGCACACATGGTACACACACTTACAACTCATTCTTACCTATTCTCACTACTAGTACTAATTCCATCACCCCAAGAAAGAAAGGGAGGGGGCTGGATCTTTTTCTTTCATCATCTCTAAGTCCAGGGGAAAAAGAGGAGAAAAAGGAACAAGTCTTGGCTCTTTAGTTTTCCCAATTTCATAAAAAAAAAAGAAAAAAATCATTCTAAGATCTTCTTTTCAAGAACCAATATGCCCGAGAGAAAGGTCAGGCATTTTTTTCCTCTCAATTCATTAGCCATTTTCAAGTACTAACCCTTTCCACAAAAAAAAAAAAAAAGAAGAAACCTTTTCTTCATATCAGTTTTTTGCAAATCAAAATCCATTGACAGAGGAAGAAAATCATAAAAAATAGAGGAAAAGTCAAAAAAAATGAAATTGAAATGAACAAAAATAGAGGAAAAGAGCAAGAACAAAGGAGAAAAGTCGAGGGAGGAAGAAGTTGCAGTGATCTCCACTGGAAACTCCACCACCACCATCGTGAAATCTTCTTGAAAGCACTATAAGAACTCCTCAACCCTCTTTGCTTCAATTACTAAATTATTTTGTGAAAAATGCTACATTATGTGTTTTCTTTCTTTTAAGTTTTTTTCTGTTTGCTATCCGTTGAAACCTGAACTTCTTATGTGGTTTGGATTTAGTCTTATTTGTGCAAAAATTTGGGTCGAATTAAATCTAAATATCTCACAAAAGATTCAACTTCATGTTATGTTAAAAATCTATTTGTGAAAATGTCTATACGAAATCTTGAGCCAAAGAGATGAAATTGATGAATTTGTACATGGGTAAGGATCATTCACGTTAGTCTAATGCTGGCTGGAACCCATGAATGATGTCGGAAAATCAGGGGTAGTTGAGAGAGAAAGTTTGACAAATTTCTTGATTTTTTTTCCTTTCTCTTTGCTTTTTTTTTTTAATTCATTGCTGTGAAAATTTCCTTGTGAGATTTGCATTTATTCATGGGGAAGAGAGAGAGAGGTTGAAACTCCAGCAGGTCCAATGCCGGCTAGAAATGATGATTTCCATTTTCTAGTGATACCTCCATCAAAGAAGCAAGGATGAAGCAGAACAGGAGCAACGAAGTTCCTTCGGGAAGATGATATGTTTTCTGGGTTACTTTTAATTTTAGTCCCTGTGCTTTCCCACACTTTGTAATTTGACCCCAAAACTTTATTTTGATGTTTCAATTATATCCTTAGGATTAGATTAGGTGATTATTAGCTCAACTAGCACTTTTAGTTGTCAGTTTATTTGTAATTAATTTTATTTTCTTTCATTAGAAGTGATGTAACCCATAAGGGGCATTGGAGCATTCAATCCTTGTAATTTTCTTATTTTCTTTCTTTTCTTTTATTTTTCCTATTATTACTTGTGTAATGTGATCGAGTGAGTCGAGAGTACATTATTCCTTGACTTTTCCAACAGAAGCGTTGGAATCAATTATTTTTGTTTATTTCACTTTTATGTGCTATACATGTTTTATGTGTTTATATATTAATTACATGTTATGTGTTTAGTTTAAATTAACTCATTTTTTACCTTAAAATTAAGAGAATAAAGTTAAACTCACAACCAGCCTTTTGTCGAGTGTCGGGGGGTGCTTAAGAATAAAACCTTGGCCTTCCCTCCTCACAAGTGTAACTCTCGAATTTATTTCTCTGATTTCGAAAAATCTGGAGTTGTCTAGTTAAAGGGTTAAATTATATTTTTCTCAAAAATTAAAATCTCTCTTTAGATGATTCAGTACACCTAAATTTCATGCTGAGTGGCAACTCCAAATTTTTAAAAACCCTTTTTCTAGACTTTAGTAGGCCCAAATCTGTCGCCTTTGCCAAGTCCCATTTTAGACTCTTTTTATTTTTATTTCATTTTTTAAAAAAACCACAAAATCATTTCAAAACAAAAGTTTCCTTAAATTCTCATTTTAGCATATTATTAAAAAAAAAAAGAGGCGCAATAGCTGGCGACTCCACTAGGGATCACTAGTGAGTTCAAGCATTGTTTAATTTTGTTCTCATAGTTCTAAGGCCTTTTGAGTTGGTTCTTGCTATTTCATGTGCTTCGATGCTTTATTTACATGCTTATTTATATTAGCTTAGTATTGCCATTTTTTTATGTAACAAGTTTTTTAGTTTTTTTTGTGTGAATATTTTACTTTTTCTAGTATTTTAATTGCTCCACTTTTAGGAATGCACTTTCATGACATGAAATGCATCCTTTGACCCTTTTGATTTTCATGGGCACTATCCCATCTCCTTATAGGATTTGGGATTGATCTGTCCCAATATGCAGATGGTGTGCTTTGCACCCATAGTGGTATTTGGAGGATTGCTCAAACCACTGATATAGGACATTAGGAATGATGCCCTTTTATCCTTTAGTCTGACGCTTTGAGGACCTTAAACCTTTGAATTTAGATGCATTAGTGAAACCTAAGCACATTTACAGATAGTTCAACCTATAGGTTAGAGTCATTCACCCCTTTTAGATACACATTAGTCACAATGAGAAGGGGATAACTTTTTGTCAATTTTTTTTTCTTTTTCTTTCTTTTCCTTCTTTCCTTTTGCTTTCACCCAATGAAATTTCTTTTTTGTCTTTCCTTTTACTTACAATTTCCTTTTATGAAAGAAGAAAAATATTCTTAAAAAAACCCAAAAAATTTAAAACAAAAAAGATTTTTCAAAAAAAATTGCACTCATGAGCCATAATCGAGAGAAACTTAGGGAAAAAATCTTTTGCATGTTTACTCTTTTGCATTTGTATTTAATCCTGAGTTTGGAGCTTTCATTTTTTTTCCCTTCCTCTTCCTACTTTTAAAATTGATGAAAATATCCTAGGATTCCCACGAAAATTTAACTTTTATGATTCATCTCTAGACTTTACTTTGTGAATTTTAGATTTTAGGATTTTTCCTTAAACCATACCTCTTTTATTCCAAAAAACATAAAAAGTAACCCCAATAGTTCATTTGATTTGCATGGAAAAATGTTACTTTCAAGCCAACTTGGGATATTTTTTTACATTTTTAGGCTCATCTCCAAAAAAAAAGGCATTTTAGGACATGCTTAAATTCTGTCATTTACTGCTTTCCTAATTGTCATCAAACATGAACCTTAGAAGGGGCACCCCATCGGATACCCTATTAGGAATGAGCCTTCCATTTTGCCTTGGGTACGTAACCCGAACAAGCTCAATGCACGTATAATTTATGTCAAATATCCAAAGGGGTAGGGTACAAGGTAAGGTAATGACCTAATGAAGAGCCAATTGATCCAAATTCACAAGATTAGGTTAAAAACATTTCTTAATCATATTTTGACCATCATAAATGATTGGTAATCACCCTAGCACATGGACACTAAGATTCAAAGAAGATCAAACCAAGTGAATTCAAGATGATAATTGAATCAAATGGTCAAAATGTGAGTCAAAGATTTATAATTTGGTCAAATGGAATTTCCAAACAAGCCAATCGAGGAATCAAGTCAAGAAGGGTCAACAAGTATACTATAGTACCCTACCCACAAGGACAGTATCATGCTAGGCCTACCCTTGATTTTAAAGGGCACCCACTGCAGGACATGCATCCCTTTTGTTGAATAATTACTAACTTCATTTATTTTCCTTTTTCTTTACATGCATTGCACTTCATTGGTATTATTATTATATTTTTCAATTTTCACACATATTTTGTTTTCAATTCCAAAGGTTTTTCAAATATAGCTCATCGTAGCCAATTCTCCCAACTCGTGATCCTATCTTCATTCGATCAAGAGCAAAACAAGTCATGGTTGTTGAACAAAACAACTCAAACTTTCCCGTCATTCAACCTGCTGAATCTTCAAATGCCCATGAGCCTATTTCTAGGGCTGAATTTGCTTTAATGCAACAAAAGGTGGACAACATGACTGCAAAAATGGAAACTTTTATGAACATGATGAATCTTTACCTTCAAGTTGATCCACAAATTAACCATTCTATCCAACAATTTGAGGCACTTGCTAACCAAAACACTAGTTGTAGTAATGTCTCTCTAATGTCTACCCTTGTAACTTTTGTTGTTATTCCACCTCTCCAAGATGTGAATCTCAATGTCCAAATTTCAAATCCTAATAACTTTTCAATTGGTCAAATCCCAGTTTCGAATAATCAAAATCCATTTATTCTCAACATTGCCTCTATCCCCTCAATTTTCACTGAGAATATAGTGGTTAGTGGGCCTGTTTTAGCCCAGTTTGAGGAGGCTAAAGCATTGAGTTTGAAAGTACAGTTATTGGAGGATTCTTTTTTATCTCTACAAGGGTTGAATTCTTATCCACACACCCGTTTCTTTGATTTGCTTCTGTTCCCCAATCTAAAATACCCTGAGAAATTCAAAATGCTTGAGTTCACCAAGTACAATGGAGTTGGAAATCCTTTATTGAATTTGAAAATCTATGCCAATAACCTAGGAAGTTATGTGGCGAATGAGCAATTAAGCATGCAACTGTTAAGAAAAGTTTATCTAGTTGTGCTTTAGAATGGTACATGAACTTGAATCTTGCAGAGCTTCGTACTTGCAATGATATTGCTACCCATTTCATGAAACAATACAAGTATAACATAGATAATGCTCCAGTTAGGCTTGAATTGTTGTCTGGGTATAAGAAACCAAGTAAGTCCTTTAAGGATTATGCTCAAAGATGGAGAGACATAATAGCACAAGTGCAGCCTCCTATGGAAGAATCCGAGATGTTGAAACTTTTCATTCATACTCAACAAGAACTCTATTACAAGCAATTGTTAACCATGCAAGGTCATCCATTTTCTGAAGTGACTAGTGCTGGTTCACTCATAGAAATTGGAATGCATTCTCGACAAATCGCTGAGGTCCCTAAGAATATGAATTTCCTTCCTTATAATGGCAAAAGGCCAATGTTTCCCAAGAAGAGAGAAAATGAAACCAATATGGTTGCTGCTAACCCTACTCCTCAAAACCGCATTCCATACTCTTCTAAGAATCAACAATTCACATACTCTACTTCATTTTCACCTCCACCAAATCCATATCCACCCTACATACAATCATATGGTGCATCACCACTGCCTTTCTATGTCAACAATCTTCAAGTTCCTATTTCACAACCTCAAGGTCTTCCTTCTCAACAATTCTATCCTGCTTAGCAACAGGTCCACAGGAAACCTCCTAGAAATTTCACACCTTTTCCTATGTCATGTACACAACTCTATGAGGCTTTACTGGCTCAAAAGAGAATTAGCCCTATGGAACACCTTCAGCACCAGGATCCCAAATATTTCAAACCAAATGAAACTTGTGCTTATCACTTTGGGATGGTTGGGCATTCTATTGAAAGGTGTATTCATTTGAAACACATGATTCAAAACATGACAGATGCCAAATAGATCATGATTAAGGGTGCTTCACAGCCTAATGTGACTAACAACCCGCTTCCCAATCATGCCCAAAATTCTACTGGAGGAGAAAGGTGATAATGATTTGTGAAAGCATTCTTCCTATTCTTAGCCTTCTAGGAGAATTTTCAATTTCCTTTTTTTCATTGTAAAGGCTACTAGAAGCTCATATTTCCTGCTTTTGGAAGGAATAGTTGTTGTGATGAACATCATGCTTGTTTTGAAATGAATGGTTATTTTTGTATTGAAATATCTTGTTTTGATTTAAAAGGAAAGTAAAATTCACAAGTTTTTTTTTAAAAGTTTTTTATTGATCAAAACGAAAATTTCACAAGAGGGGGACCAAACCTTACCTCTTTCCTTGCATGAAAAAGTTTACCAGACAAATGGAAACATCAATGCTTAAGCTTTACATGTCTAACAGAAGGACAACCTAACCTATCTCAGTTCCCCTCTAACAATTGATGTTAGAACAAGAGCTCTAATAATTCAATCGTTTCTAAAGAATGATGGGAAGATGAGTACGACATTGTTTCTACTATCCAAACACAAAGTATCCATTGCAAACCCCATTGATCCTTAGAAAAAGAAAAAGAGAAAAGAACTTCATTTGTTAAGCCCATCCTATTGATCACACCCCCACACTAGGGCAAATTTAAAATTTGAGGTTATTTGTTGTGATCTACATTGGGGGAAGTACCCCAACATTTTTAATAACGTTAATTTGGAATCATTTCTAATTGATATTCAAGAATTTACTCTTTAAATTTAAATTTGATGAGAGTCATCTATCAAGTTTATTTTTATTTTCTTAGATTTCACATTTGGGTCCTTAACAAATTAAGGCAAATTTGGTGCACCAAGTTTCAAAAAAAAGAGAGAAAGAAGAAGAAAGATTCAAAAAGAAAAAAAAAGTAGAAATAAATGAAAATAGAAAATAGAAAAAATGAGAAAAAAAGAAAGAAAAGAAAAACAAAAAAAAAGAGATGAAATGAAAAGGAAAAAAGAGAGAGAAAGAGAAGAAGAAGTCAAGAAAAAATTCTTCTTTTTGCATTTTCTTACATTATTTATTTTTCAAAATTGTTTCAGAAAAGTCTATTATCTGATTCTAGAGCATCTTAATGCAAGTGATCAACTGATTGTCAAACCCATTCAATAAATTTTTGAGCCTTTTATATCTTTCTTTCATCACCCTCAAATCTTGACCGAAGTTACTAGCCCTAAGTCCTCTCTGACGTGACAAAAGAAGGAATTGGGCAATAACATCTCAAATTTCAAACTGGGGCAAGCCCCCCCATTTTCTAAAAGATGCATGCTTAGGATCAAAATCAACCTCCTATGTGATTTTACATCTCCTTAAGAAAAAATTTCGATTTTTCTATATAAATGCAATTTCATTTCATTCCAAACATATTGCCAAATGGAGCTGCAATGATGGACCACTTCAAATGGTGATAATGCATGAAAAGTGGCCAAGTCTACTAAACCCAAATCTTGTGGGAGGTTGACGCTAAATCCAAAAATGAAATGCAAATTGGGCCAAGTCCATGTTTATCAAGGCTGGAGCAGTCATCCTCTCAAATACCATTTCATCCTTTATTCACCAGTCCTTTCCTGGTCTATATGCTCTTGTTTGAGAAGGAATGGATCACAGTAAGATTCATTTTTCTTAAAGAAAATTTCCAAATCCATGCATTTCTTTATCATATTTATTTTTCAAGAATTTAAATCTTTTATTGCATTTCATCCAACATCATTGCGTTTGGCATCAATGCATGAAAGCATGAACAACCAGGCAAAGTTTTTTAAAAACAAAATCTCAAAACCATGACAATGCATCACATTTTGCATGAAAAGCATATTGCATGATGTTTGTTTTGTAGATGAAAGAAGCTGATGAAGAAGTTCTTCCATACATACTCTGTTGCTTCAAGTCCTCAAGGAATTTGTTAGAAGGCACAAGCTGCATAGCAAGTCTGAAAATTGAAGTTATATGCAAGTTCATGGATTTCGTGAGTACAAATCTAGCATTTACCTTTTTTGGGTTTCGTGAGTATAGGTCTAGCAATTCAGTCTTTCAGGGCTTCGTGAGTACAAGTCTGACAACTTCAGTTATGGATTTCGTGAGTACAAATCCAACATCTTATTTTTGGGTTTCGTGAGCACAAGTCTAGCAATTCAGTCCTTCAGACTTCGTGAGTACAAGTCTGGTAGTCTCAGTTATGGATTTCATAAATACAAATCCAACATTTTACTTTTGGGCTGCGTGAGCACAAGTCCAGCAATTCAGTCATACAGGTTTCGTGAGTACAAGTCTGGCAATTTTAATTATGGATTTCGTGAGTACAAATCTAACATTTTATTTTTGGGCTTCGTAAGTTCAGGTCCAGCAATTCAGTCATTCAGACTTCGTGAGTACAAATTTGGCAATCTCAGTTATATATTTTGTGAGTACAAATCTAGCATTTTACTTTTTGGGCTGCGTGAGCACAAGTCTAGCAATTTCAGTTATGGATTTCGTGAGTACAAATCTAACAATTCACCTTTTTAGCTTCGTGAGCACAAATCCACCAATTCAATTTTTCAGGCTTTATGAGCACATGTCTGGCAATTTCAGTTATGGATTTCGTGGTACAAATCCTATACTTCACCTTTTGGACTTCGTGAGTACAAGTACACCAATTCAATTATGGATTGACCTTTTGGCTTTTGTGAGTACAAGTCCACCAATTCAGTTATTCAGACTTCATGAGCACATGTCTGGTTCCGTCATGGATTTTGTGAGTACAAATCCAACACTTCACATTTTGGACTTCGTGAATACAAGTCCTCCAATTCAATCATTCAGGTTTCATGAGTACAAGTCTATCAAATTTCTACCATGGATTTCGTGAGCACAAATCCAACATAATCAGTTTTTGTGAACACAAGTCTGCAGTTAGAAGTGCAGTATAGGTTGTTTTGGCGGCTTCTTGCAATTTTCTTTTCATTTTGATGTAATAGATAGGAACATGTAAGGTGGTGGTCTAGTTCTCCAATGGCATGACGGCACCCCCTCCTCTCAAAAAAAAAAAAAATTCCTGAACTACGTTTGACCTAATTCCTCTAGGTGGGATACGTAGACAGTTCTTAAAAGAACTCGGCCAATTCTTTTTCAGAACATCATTTTCTCTAAACCAAATTTTAATGGCATCTACGTCTTTGTCGAGAACCGCTTCGTACTTCTGACAAAGAGAAGCAAGCTGTAGACACTAATTTTTGACTAGTTTTTATTTTCTTAAGAGGATGGGTAGATAGGTAATTTCATTTCAAGAATTTTACTTTCATTTTATTTTAATTTTTTTCTTAGACAACAAGTTTTGAGGGTTTTCAGGATTGTCCTTAGCCTTATCCAATATCACCTAACACACACAAACACACATGGTACACACACTTGCAACTCATTCTTACTTATTCTTACTACTAGTACTAATTCTACCACCCCAAGCAAGAAAGGGAGGGGGTTGGATCTTTTTCTTTCATCATCTCTAAGTCCGGGGGAAAAAGAGGAGAAAAAGAACTAGTCTTGACTCTTTAGTTTTTCAAATTTCATAAAAAAAAAAAGAAACAAAAGAAAAATCCTTGTAAGATCTTCTTTTCAAGAACCAATATGCCTGAGAGAAAGGTCAGGCTTTTTTTTTTTTTTTTCTCTCAATTCATTAGCCATTTTCAATTACCAGCCCTTTCCCAAAAAAAAAACCTTCTTTTCATATCAGTTTTCCTACAAATCAAAACCCATTAACATATGAAGAAAATCAGAAAAAACAGAGGAAAAGTTAAAAAAAAAATGAAACTGAAAAGAACAAAAACAGAGGAAAAGAGCAAGAACAAAGAAGAAAAATCGAAGGAGGAAGAAGCTACATTGATCTCTGTTAGGCCTGGTTCCAGGAAATTGACAAAGAGTTCTTGGCAACCCAACAAAGATAAATAACATAATAAATAAATCAAACAGAGAGATACCAAACTTATGTGGTTCGGTCACATTGACCTACGTCCACGGGTTAAGGGGTAACAGATTTACTATAACAAAAGATAGTACAAAAGAGAGGATACAAAATATTAGGAAATAATTTCTAAACCCAAAAGCACCGAAATAGAAAACACAAAAGAGCCAAAATAGCACAAAAAACTTAACGGGCCAAGAGCCCACGAACTTGCTCTTTTGGTTTGATGCCTAACCAAAACCTCTCTTAACATTGGAGCATAGACCCCCTTAAAAGTCTCTTAGATTGGTGTCTAAGGCACATGGGCTGGTACCCTTGGCACATGGGTCGGTACCCTTGACACATTTTAAATTCATTTAAACCCACTTTATTTATAAGCACCAAAAAGAGAGGCTTCTTCATAAAATATCCGATGTGGGATATAAAGCCACACTTAACAAATCTCCACCTTGGCGTGTATCCAATATTGACAAATAGCAAATATGCTCCACCTTCTCCACGAAAGTCCCAATAGATCTCAACGAGTCATCAAATTTCTAACAGACCCCAACGAGTCACCAATAAATTAAGATGCCAAAGACTCAACAGTCCCAACGGGTCAAAACTCACAAAAGACTCAATAGATCCCAACGGGTTAAAATTGTGAACATAGTAATCTTGCTCCACCTTCTCCATGAAACCCCCTCTGAGGTCCAATGGGACTAATAGCTCTTTGTCACGAAACCCAACTAAGCTCCAATAAGGCCTTATTTTTCACTCTCTGTAGTGCCATCTTTGCCACAGAACCCAGAACCTAAAAACCTGAACCCATAACCTGAAAACCTGATGCTCTAATACCAGTTTGTTAGGTCTGATTCCAGGAAATTGACAAAGAGTTCTTGGCAACCCAACAAAGACAAATAACATAATAAATAAATCAAACAGAGAGACACCAAATTTACGTAGTTCGGTCAAATTGACCTACGTCTACGGGCGAAGGGGTAGCAGATTTACTATAACAAAAAAGAGTACAAAAGAGAGAATACAAAATGTTAGGAATTAATTCCTAAACCCAAAAGCACCCAAACAGAAAATACAAAAGAGCCAAAATAGCACAAAAGACTTAACGGGCCAAGTGCCCACGAACTTGTTCTTTTAGTTTGATGTCTAACTAAAACCTCTCTTAACATTGGAGCATAGGCCTCCTTAAAACTCTCTTAGATTGGTGTCTAAGGCACATGGGCTGGTACCCTTGGCACATGGGTTGGTACCTTTGGCACATCTTAAATTCACTTAAACCCACTTTATTTATAACCACCAAAAGGAGAAACTTCTTTATAAAATATCCGATGTGGGATACAAAGCCACACTTAACAATCTCCACTGGAAACTCCACCACCACCACCATGAAATCTTCTTGAAAGCACTGTAAGAACTCCTCAACCCTCTTTGCTTCAATTACTCAATTATTTTGTGAAAATGCTACATTATGTGTTTTCTTTCTTTTAAGTTTTTTCTGTTTGCTATCTATTGAAACTTGAACTTCTTATGTGGTTTGGATTAAGTCTTATTTGCTGCAAAAATTTGGGTCGGATTAGTTCTAAATATCTCACAAAAGATTAACTTAATGTTATGTTACAATCTGTTTGTGAAAATGTCTATATAAAATCTTGAGTCTAAGAGATGAAATTGATGAATTTGTACATGGGTAAGGATGACTCAGGTTAGTCCAATGCTAGCTGGAATCCGCAAGCGATGTCGAACATCAGGTGTAGTCGAGAGAGAAAATTTGACAAATTCCTGGTTTATTTTTTTTTCTCTTTGCTTTTTTTTATTATTCATTACTGTGAAAATTTCCATGTGAGATTTGCATTTATGCGTGGTAGACAGAGAGAGGGTGAGGTTCCGGCAGGTCCGATGCTGGCCGGAGATGATGATTTCCATTTTCTAGTGATACCTCCATCACAGAAGCAAGAATGAAGCAGAACAGGAGCAACGAAGTTCCTTTGGGAAGATGACATGTTTTCTAGGTTATTTTTTATTTTAGTCCCTAAGCTTTCCCACACGTTGTAATTTGACCCCAAAACATTATTTTGATGTTTCAATTATATCCTTAGAACTACATTATGTGATTATTAGTTCAATTAGTATTTTTTAGCTGTCAATTTATGTCATAATTAATTTTCTTTTCTCATTAGAAGTGATGTAACCCACAAGGAGCATAAGAGCATTCAATCCTTGTAATTTTCTTATTTTCTTTCTTTTCTTTTATTTTTCGTGTTATTACTTGTGCAATATGATCGAGTGGGTTGAGAGCGCATTATTCCTTGGCTTTTCCAACGGAAGCCTTGGAATCAATTATTTTTGTTTATTTCACTTTTATGTGCTATACATGTTTTATGTGTTTAGATATTAATTACATGTTATGTGTTTAGCTTAAATTAACTCATTTTTGGCCTTAAAATTAAGAGAATAAAGTCAAACTCGCAACCAATTTTTGCCAGGTGTCAGGAGGTGTTTGAGAGTAAAACCTTGATCTTCCCTCCTCACAAGTGTAGCTCCTAAATTCATTTCTCTGATTTTGAAAGATTTGGAGTTGTCTAGTTAAAGGATTAGATTATATTTTTCTCAAAAATTAAAACCTCTCTTTAGGGACACCTAAATTCCATACCGAGTAACAACTCCAAATTTTAAGAACCCTTTTCTAGACTTTAGTGGGCCCAAATCCATCACTTTTGCCAAGTCCCATTCTAGGCCCTTTTTCTTTTTATTTCACTTTTGAAAAAAACCACAAAATCATTTCAAAACAAAAATTTCCTTAAATTCTCATTTTCGTATCTTATTAAAAAAAAAAAAAGGGCGCGACATTATTTAAGTCTTGAATGAATTTACTATGGTTTCAAAGTGCAAGAATGTACCAAAACAAAGATCAGTAATGCATTGTACTTGCAGAAGTCTAACATTGAGCAATTATGTGCAAGCAGCTAATATGGAATCTAATAATCGATTGAAGAAACTTTTTTTCTTCCAAAACTATAACTTCAAGGCTACTATCTATACTCACCTTTCACTAAACAAATGTAGATTGTCAAGACGTCACAAAGTTTGCCTTTGTCAACCAGTTAGCCCACTGTTAATTTCTTGATTCTATATGATAGAAGACCTTTACATCATAGTTCAAAGAAAATGTGAAATTGCAGATGTCTCAGGATGAAAAATGATGAGAGAATAAACATACAAAGATCTTGGAAGCTGCGAATTTTTGCCTAGACAACCCAAATATCACTTTCGACTGTACCTTTCTCCAGCTGCGAATTTTTGCCTAGGTAACCCTTAGCCTTTGTATCGCTTTTATTTCTTTAGGTACACATTTGCACTTTTCCAAACAATCCCTTTCCAGACTCTGGCTAGCAATTCCGTTTTTATACTAACTAGTTTTATCCATTTGCGAAAAGAAGAGGAGGAACAGAGTCACACATGTAACTACATAAAAGCATCAAATCAATCCAGTCACTACACTCAGTTGTGACAAGGCCATTACTCTGTTCAAATCATTTGATGCGAGGAGCACAATTATCAAACCTACCAAAAATTAATACCCCAGAGAGGGTATTGGTAAACATTCTGGTTATGGAACACCTGATATAGACTTTGAAGATTGAAGTAAAAAAGTTCTGTCTCATAAGTGGCTATGCTGTTGTTGGAAATGATATTCTAATTTTAATCACGATAATCAGTTGATCATTGGCATAGGCCAATCTTTTGGGAGAAGAAAAGGCAAACTGGCTATGCTGTTGTTGGGAGAAGAAAAGGCTTTTGGGAGAAGAAAAGTGGCTATGCTGTTGTTGGAAATGATATTCTAATTTTAATCACGATAATCAGTTGATCATTGGCATAAGCCAATCTTTTGGGAGGAGAAAAGGCAAACTGGCTGAAGCTATAAGTCACATATTAGATTGTTGTGGCATCCCACCTTATCAACTCGTTTCGTAGGCGAATATGGAAAAGTGAGTTTGGAAAGATAACCATTGATTTTACTGGTTATTGGGATTTGAACATGTTCAAGAATTAGTGGGTGAAACTCAACATCTTTTTCATTGCTCCTGTTTTTCTTCTCGACTACAATCAGATAAGATTGAAAACCAAAAAGGACCAAAAGCCATATAGGAAATTCTTGCTTAGCAATCATAACTGGATGAGAATCTTTACGCAGTCAGGTTCCTTCAGTAGATCAAAGGCTTGATTTATGTCCTTGAGCGGAACTTCATGAGAAAGAAGCTGATCCAGTTTCTGTATCTCCTACAAGAAAGAAGGAAATTCGCAGCTAATTTCCATGGTCAATGAAGAAAGTTTTTGTTTCTCATCTCCCTCAATGGGATGGCGGAGAATTGAATTATTTCAGTCAAGCTTTGTGGTTTTGATTGGGCAGGTATCCGAAATCTTTTCAAGAAATAACTATGATGAAGATAAATGAAATTTCAACACATTTTTCTGAAGACGAATCTACCTTGTTGATGCATTTGTCAATAATAACAGGAAGGTCAGAGTGGACTTTAACCCCACCAAAAACAGTGTATTTGATTGTTCTGCATTTGCGCAGGGAAACGAAGTTGATTTTTATGCTCTTCTGAGTCCCTGCTCCAATCATTATCATTTTCCCTACTCCCTGATAGCAAATCACCAGGAAAAAAGTAACTTGGAATTAATAGCAGTTTTCCAAGTTTCAACTACTATACTACTAGACATGGTTGCCTTATGGGACAGTTAATTACCACTTTGGTGGATTCCAGAGCTTCGTTAACTAAGTCAGGGACCCCTGTGCACTCAAAGCTGTAGTCCACTCCTAGTCCATTAGTCAACTCTTTCACCATTTCTGAGATGGATTTATCACCAATAGCTTTGGGGTTTATATAATGTGTCATTCCAAAAGCCTCCCCCTTCCCGCACTTGTTTTCATTGATGTCAATGCCGATAATTTGTGCTGCTCCATGCACTCGGGCACCCTCAACTGCCTGCATTGCATCCAAAAGTTGGGTCCTATGAGAAGAACAGAACAGATCGGAGAAGGTTCAACATAAATCTATTAGTGGATTCATGCCATGTGATGCAGAGTTTGGGATGACAAAGCAAATCAATTGGCGTAGGTACGGTTGTGTTTTGTGCGGTTATGTGAGTGAGGTTATTCTACTTCTTCAAACATGCAGTGCAGTATAGACATTGAGATGATAGATCAGATTATAATCTTTAAGAAGTTTTGCTATAGACCAAATGTAGAGGTGCACTGTAAGACAGACCTGTAGACCTCACAAACTATAAATTTTAAGGTCTGTTATAGATCGGATGAACCGAGCTCGCATGTTTGTCTCATGGTACACCTGTACACCAAGTCTATGGTAGCAAAAAAAACATAATCTTTAGTTTGTGTAACACTTGGCATGCTAATGTTGCACTTACTCCCAGTCCAACAGTGCCAAGACCAAAAACGGCGACCGTAGAACCTTTTTCAACCTTGGCTTCCTTCCAGGTTGCTCCAAACCCAGTGGTAAAGCCGCAGGAGAGGAGGCTAGCGTGCGGCAGAGCTAACCTTGAATCTATCTTGATGACATAGTTAGCATCTATAACAGTATACTGGGACCATGTAGAGCAGCTAAGAAAATGGTACAGAATTTGGCAGCCATCTGAACCAATAATGGACATTCTTGGTGTCCCGTCTGGCATCAATCCAGTGGAAGCTTGTACAGGGTAGTTCTGGCATAAGTTGGTCTTTCCGGATATACAGTTGTTGCATTCTTGACACTCTCCCAAGTATGTAGGAATGACCAAGTCTCCGACTTTGAGCTGACAGACTCCTTCACCGACACTCTCTATCTTGCTGGAGAAAGGTACAGTCGTAATAGATAAAAGGATTACTATCAATCTCTCTTTGGACATTTTCTAAAACTGAAAATTAAAGTTTGAGATCTGAGAAAACAGAAGGAGAGAAGCCAATTACCCGACACCTTCGTGACCCAAAACTCGAGGGAATAATGGAGGCTGGAACGAGAATTAACAAAAGTAGTGAGAAAGTAAGATTCAAGATCAAAACCGAAGACCACCAACAGAGGTGGGGAGTAAAGAGCGAGTAGCAACCGTTAGAAGGCCCTTGCAGCACAAGACATCAGTGTGGCAGAGGCTGGCAAGTAACATCTGAATCCTAATTTCACCTGATCTCGGAGGCTCCACCACAATCTCTTCTACCATGGGTGCCTCACCTGGTCCCCAGCACACAACCCCTGTATTTTTTTTTTTTTTTTTCCATTTGATCAAGGCATTTTCAAATGCCAAAGCAAGAGAGAGACACAAAGTAGCATCTGTCAATTAAACCTTAAATTCTGACATCTGGTGATACAGAAAGAAGAACAGCATAAGAGAACTAACGGACAAGTTAATAGCAGGCAATTCCTTGTACCATCAATCAGTAGTGAGTTTACCTTTGCAAGTTATGACGTTGGAGCTGCCGCCGGTCGACATGATCCGTCTCCCTCGATACTGTGTGCTGCGTTTTTTTGACGTGTAGTGCTAAGCAGCTGAAAGAACCAATAATAGTGCATCCCAGACCAAACAATAATTGCAGCATATGGTAGTAAAATGTTCTATGATAGTGAGTGCTACTGTTCCGAGCAGAGGATAAGACAACATATCCTTATTTTATTATACTATAATAAGGGTGAGTTTTGGTCTAAGTCTTGGTTTAAATTTCAGTACAAGTGTAAGTAGGGATGGTAACGGAGGCGAGTGCCCGTTGGAGGAAGAAATAGGGCAGGAGCTGGGGATTCCCCTGCCTCATCGCTGCTTTAATATATATATATATACATATACATATACATACATACATACATACATATACGTATGTGTGTGTGTGTATGTCTAAGTCTTGGTTTAAATTTCAGCATAAGTGTAAGCAGCAATGATAATGGGGTGAGTGGCCGTGGAAGAAAGAAGTATGGCAGGAGATGGGGCTTCCTCCGGCCCATCCCCTGCTTCAACTAATGCATATATATATTGTTGGTGTAATAGTATTAGTATTTCGTGTAAAAGTATTAATTGCTTGCATGTATGTTTTCATGTTCTTAGTAATTGTATTTGTTATTGTTATTAACAATACTTAGTAGTAGCATCATTTTAAGTGGAATTGGTTGTGCGGTTTGCCATCGCAGTCTGCTTTTTGGGCCAAACTTGATTTTATAATCATTTGAAGTGCCATTCCTTATGGATATTAATTGATGGTCAAGTCTAGTGATATTCTCCACTTCTTAAAAGAGGAAAAATAAATAAATAACTTTTTACTCTTGTCTACAATATTACGCCATCATATATAGTACTTTTTGTGATAGCTCCACCTTCCCCTAAGGCGAACCAAAGGGGTTAGCGGACTGCCTGCCCAACTCTCGCCAGGACTCGATAGCTAATATAAACCAACAACTCGAAACTTATAAAACTAAAATCTTCCAAATTCACAAGTCACCCAACATAGATACATAAGTTTCACACCACCATTCAAACTTAAAATTCAACAGGGTGTTTAGGTTACAAAGCCAAACAAAACTAAGCTTATACATGACAAGGTTTTCCAGTACATCATTCCTTAACAAAAGTTACAACAAAAGCTTATACTACTCGCACGTACTTCCAACCCTGATCTCAAGAAAATCCCCCTGCTAAGGAAAACAAAGGGAAATAGGGTGAGCTAATAGCTCAATGAGGTTCCAAAAACAAGCAGCCAGATATACAAGAAGAATTCACATAACAAACAAATGTCACAAATAAAATTACCAAATAAATTGAACATAGTCAATTAAAGGATACGAATGGCTTTCAAAAGCCAATTTCCCTGAAGCTTGATCAAAATCCTCCTGTTGACTCTCCGTCAACTTTTATAGCTCAGAGCCAAACCGTAGATTCCCACTTAACATCAGACACCGTCCACCGTTTCACCCCCTACCGGGCCGAACACCCCAACAAATCAAATTTTAGGTAATACTCGGTATACCAGATTTCGGATTCACATATCATATCCAGGTGGCTCGTCAACTTTCCGACCAAACCGTGCCGGCTCGAGTCCATTGACTCACCAACTAGGTTTTGAGCTCGAAACAAATCATATTTGTCGATGAGGTATCACCTAAGCGACTCACAAATCAAATGTGGCCAAAAGCCATTTCACACAAATTCAAATATCCAAGTACAAATTTCCAAGTACAAGAGATCGAGTGTGATAAAGTACGCACTCGTCTCGATCACATTAATTGGCTCACAAGTCACAAGAATGCAAATTATCACATAGTTCAAGTAATTCAATATTTCAGCTATCACATAGGTCAAGTAACAAGCATGAAACACTCACCAACTCAAGCAAACTAGCTTCAAGTGCTCGCACCCAAATATCCTTCTTCCAAGTCTAATAACAAATGAAATGAAAATATTTAAGTTGGACTCACCAAACAAGAAGACCTAATGCATGAGTTCATTGATTTTGTACTCGATAAAATCACACTTGAATGCACAATTTATAAAATGACCAATCCCAACTATAAAGATGATCAAATGAAAAGCTCATCCACATTGTTAGAATCATAAACGAGTGAGTCGGGACACGGCAAAGTTGCACAAGAGTCAAAAGGAACAAGAGAAGCCTTGGTGTAATGAAATCGGCATTTGACTGATTTGCCATGCTGCAGTAATTTACTCATAAATGTGACCACACTTGTTGGATTGGGGCGTACTTTATGGTGTTTCGAAGCTAAGACCTAGCCCTACAACTTTTATGAAGAGGTCAAACATCAAATCATGCTTAATCATAGACAAAATAGCAAATCTCAGAGAAGCAAGAAAACTGTAGGAATGACTGCAGGCTGATCGAACAGTCTCGGAAAAACAGCCATAACTCGACGTAGAAAAATCAAAATCAAGCTCCGTCAGTGGCGTTTAAAACTAGGTTCATAGGTATTTCTAACGGTATAAGGTTCGGGTGCTAATTCATTTTCTACAGTCAACAGTAACCTCGGAAAGTTTGCTATTTTCCATTCCTGTTTTCCTGCAAAATTTCAGCTTGGGTGCATTTTCTTCTGTCAATCCTTTAAAGTCATTTCCATCATTTGCCAAGGTGTTTAACAAGCTAAAACAGCAATTAACTCCATCATCAAAGCATCACAACACAACAATCAATTTATCAAACACTTGGTGACCAACAAATAAAACCCAAACCCTAGTTAGCAACCACAAGATTTCCTTCCATAATCAATCCTTCCAAACAACAATAAGTACTTCAAGACATCTAACCAACATCCCCTAAGGATTTAAAGCTCATTAAAGCATAATTAAGAGGGGTTTTACCTTGCTAGAAGTGTGAGCAAACCATCCAAAAATTCCACTCCTTGCCACCAAGTTTGAAGTTGAAGTAGTAGTCTAGGTGAGGAATTTACCTAAAGTTGTTTTTCTACACTAAAATCACCAAATTTCTAGCTTAAGTTTTGTTGTTCTTCATGGGGAAAGTGGCCGGCCAAGAGGGTGAGAGAGAGAGAGAGAGAATTTTGATTCAAATTTTTGAAATGGAAGGTTTAAATAGAAGGCTTAAAGTCAAGATGTCATGGGTGTTTGACAAGTGGCATCATCTTGGACAAGATTTGGAGAATTTCTTTGCAAATTACCTTCTAATCCCTTAATTAAAATGTGACTCACATAAAACCACATAAGTTTCATGCATTTATCCATATAAAACATGAAAAATAAAATTCTAAATTAAACCATGCAATACACATGAAATTGAGCACTTTAGAAAAATTAATGCACTAATGACTATATGATGCACTCAAGTAAAATTCCTTCTTTTCTCCCTCTCTTTTTTTTTTCTTTTTTTCTTTTTTCCTTTTTTTTTCTAGGGTTCTCACAATCTCTCCCCCTTAAAAGAATTTCATCCTCGAAATTCTCACCTTGTTCGGTAAACAGCTCCGGATATTTCTTTCGAATTTCTTCCTCCATTTCCCAAGTTGCCTCTTCTACTCCATGATTTCTCCACAGGACCTTTACCAAAGGAATTCTCTTATTTCTTAGCTCCTTCACCTTTCGATCTAGAAGTTGTATAGGTTTCTCTTCATAGGTCAGTGACTCATCTATATCAATCTCTTCTGACTTCAATACATGTGTTGGATCCAGGTGATATTTCTTCAACATTGAGACATGAAAAACATCGTGAATCCTGGATAAACTTGATGGTAACTGGAGTCGGTATGCTACATTACCCACTCTCTGAAGAATCTCAAAAGGTCCGACATATCTTGGCTGAAGTTTCTTTCCTTTTCCCACTGTGACACTTCGCAGTGGTGTGACCTTAAGAAACACTTTGTCGCCAACTTCAAATTCCAAATCTTTTCTTCGGTTATCGGCGTAGCTCTTCTGCCGACTTTGGGCGGTTTGAAGTTTCTGACGTATCATTTTGACCTTGTCTCGTGCGTCTTCCATCCAAGGCATTATGGTCGGATCTAAGATTTTTCTCTCCCCTACTTCATCCTAATAGATTGGTGATCGGCAATTTCTTCCATATAAAGCTTCATACGGTGCCATTTGAATAGATGAATGATAGCTATTGTTATAAGCAAACTCTACCAATGCCATGTATTGTCCCCAATTACCTCCAAAATCCATAACACACGTTCTCAACATATCTTCCAGGGTTTGAATGGTTCTTTCTGATTGTCCATCGGTCTGAGGATGGTAGGTTGTGCTAAGGTTCAACTTGGTCCCTAAGGTTTCCTGTAGCCTTTGCCAAAACTGAGACACGAATCGAGGATCTCGATCAGAAACTATGCTAATTGGCACCCCATGTAGTCTTACAATTTCATCCATGTACAATTGAGCTAATTTTTCCATGGAGTACTTCATATTCACAGGTAAGAAATGAGCTGACTTGGTTAAGCGATCGACCACTACCCAAACGGCATTATGACCTTTCTGTGTTCGTGGCAAACCAGAAACGAAATCCATCATAATGTGCTCCCATTTCCATTCAGGTATCTCAAGTGGTTGTAACAAACCAGAAGGCTTTTGATGTTCCGCTTTTACTTGTTGGCACGTGAGACATGTTTGAACATGCTGAGCAATTTCTCTCTTCATCTTATCCCACCAATATAACATTTTCAGATCCTGATACATCTTGGTACTGCCGGGGTAAATCATGTACTTAGAACGATGAGCCTCTTCCAGAATCTCCTTTTTCAATGTTTCGTCCTTGGGCACAACCATTCGATCTCGGAACCTTAAAATTCCCTCGGAACTGAGATTAAAATTTGGTAATTCTCCTTTTTCTACTTTTTCCTTCCACTTCTGTGCCACAGGATCACCTTCCTGAACCTCCTTGATACGTTCTAGTAGAGTGGACTTAACTGCAATGTTTCCAAACACCACCTTTTGGCGTTCAAAGTGAGGGTTCCATTCACAAACCTTTTCTAACATATCCCACTCTTTAATCATCAACCCTGCTATTTGGACTTTTCGACGTAAAGCATCTGCTACCACATTAGCCTTCCCAGGATGGTAGTTAATCGTACAGTCATAATCTTCCAAAATTTTCATCCACCGACATTGTCTCAGATTCAACTCCTTTTGAAAAAATAAGTACTTAAGACTTTTATGGTCTGTATAGACCTCGAAAACCACCCCATACAAATAATGTCTCCACTTCTTTAAAGCAAAAACAACAGCTACTAATTCCAAATCATGAGTTGGGTAGTTTAGCTCATGGGGTTTTAACTTCCTAGAAGCATAAGCAATCACGCTTCCATTTTGCATTAGTACAGACCCCAAACCTTCTCTCGAAGCATCAATGTATACGATGAAACTGTCATTTCCATTGGGTAAGGTTAAAATTGGAGCTGAGGTCAACCTCTTCTTCAGTTCTCGAAAACTAGCTTCACACTTAGAGGTCCAAACAAAGCTTCCATGTTTCTTTGTCAAATCAGTTAAAGGTCCTGCAAATTTTGAAAAATCCTTAATGAACCGTCGGTAATATCCCGCCAAACCCAAGAAACTACGAACTTTTGTCGGATTTTCTGGTCGCTTCCATTCAATAACGGCCTCCACCTTTGTTGGATCTATGGAGATTCCTTTCTTAGAAATCACATGCCCAAGAAAAGATACTTGTTCCAGCCAAAAATCACATTTACTATATTTAGCATACAATTAATGGTCCTTTAGGGTTTGCAAAACTATCTTTAGATGTTGTTCATGCTCTTCCCGGGACTTGGAATATACCAGAATGTCATCAATGAACACCACCACAAACTGGTCCAGATAGGGTTTAAAGACTCGGTGCATCAAATCCATGAATGCCGCTGGGGCATTAGTTAAGCCAAAAGGCATCACCGCAAATTCAAAATGCCCATATCTAGAGTTAAAAGCAGTTTTTGGTATATCTTCCTTCTTCATTCGCAGCTGATAGTACCCCTGCCTAAGATCCAATTTAGAAAATACCACGGCCCCCTATAATTGGTCAAATAACTCATCGATGTGTGGTAATGGATACATATTCTTCATAGTCACATCATTCAACCCATGATAATCAATACACAATCTCAAACTGCCGTCTTTCTTTTTTACAAATAGAACTGGAGCTCCCCACGGGGATTCACTCTCTCAAATAAACCCTCGTTCTAACAAGTCTTGCAGTTGCAATCTTAATTCTTTGAGTTCAGCAGGTGCCATTCGGTACGGGGTTTTCGATATAGGAGTTGTCCCAGGTACTAAGTCAATCTTGAATTCTATTTCCCTTTCTAGTGGTAACGACACTAACTCATTGGGAAATACTTCGGGGAATTCATTGACCACTAGGATATCTTCAAATTTCACTTTGTCCCCAGGAGTGTTAATTAGGAAAGTTAGGTAACCCTGTGCTCCTTTGCTCAATAATTTTCTAGCCCGAATTCCAGAAATAAGTGCAGATGAGGCTAATCTACCCCGCACATCTAACCTTAAAATCGCCTCTCCCGGTATACAAAATTCCACCACTTTAGTCTTACAATCCAACCGAGCATGATAGTGAGCTAACTCAATCCATTCCTATGATCACGTCGTACCCCTTGATATCCAGACTTATCAAATCTATCATCAATTTCCGCTCCCCTATCCAAATCTCACAATTTTTAAAGATGGTACTTGTGACTAGACGTTGATTGCCCGTAGGTGTACTAACTTCCAAATCATAGGGTAGTCTAATAGATTTAACATCAATATTACACATAAAAGCAGGATTTACAAAAGAATGAGTGGCACCGGGGTCGATTAAAATCTTAGCTAAACGATGGAACACAGGAATCGTACCTTTGACCACCTTAGATGACTCGGGAATTGGGCGTTGATCCAGGGCATAAACCCTAGCAGGAACTCGAGGCTTATTCCCACCTATAGCTGGTTGGTTAGGTTTTGGGTTTGGTTTACCCGGCTGCGAGGTTGTATTCCCATCATGAGGCAGATTAGGGCAGGATGAAATTTGGTGCTCGACGCTCCCACAACGCAAGCACTTTCTCTCCTTCCTCCAACAGTTATCTTCCGTATGGTTCGGTTTCCCACAGTATCCACAATTTACACGGGGAGTCGATGTAGAACCTCCGTGCGAGGCATCTCTTTGTGCTCCTCTCCCACCTTGAACCCCACCTGACGGGGCCTCTCTTGATGCCCCTTGAAACCGACCTCCACCTGACCCTCGGCCAAACTTAGGAGGGGGCACAGTTTTGTTAACTGGCCCTTGAGTACCACTTGGCACACCTCATTTCTTTGCCTGGAATTGCCTAACCTGTAGCCTGGCACTTTCCACTGATTGAGCCTTTTCCAAAGCTTCCCCAAAAGTATTAATTTGAGCTACTGCCAAATCCTTTTGAATCTTGACATTTAACCCTTGAATGAAACGTCTTATACGCTTCTGTTCAGTTGCCACAAACTCAGGTGCAAACTTAGAGAGTCTAGTGAAGTGAGTCTCATACTCAACCACACTCTGAATACCCTGGCGAAGTTTAATGAACTCATCCTCTCTCCTTTCTTGGATCAAAGGTGGAAAGTACTTAGCGTTAAACTCTCTCATAAAGTTGGCCCAGTTTCTCGGGGGTCTGCTCTCTTTCCCACTTTAATCGTATAACATTCCACCAAGCACGAGCTGCCCCTTCTAGTTGAAACACAGCAAAGGTAACTTGTCTTTCCTCTGTATAGTTTAAAGCGGCAAAAGTGTCAACCATTTTCTCTATCCACCTCTCAGCTACCTCAGGGTCGGGTCTTCCAAGAAACTTTGGAGGAGAAAATTTCTGAAATCTCTCTAATGCCCTATCTTCTCCTTCTACCTGATCCCCAGGGTTCCCTTGTTGATTCCCAGGGTTTTGACCAGCTATCTGGGCTAGTAAATCAGTCATACGTTGGATGGCTGTGGCTACTTGTTCATTAGGATCGACCCTCTGTTCACGACTACCTCCCGCGGCCGATTCATGCTCACCCCCTTGATCTTGGGGTCGTCTAATTCCCCTTCCACGGCCACGTCCTTCATGTCTACCCTCCATCTGATTTTTACCAAGTCTAGGGTTGCATGCATGTGAAAATTAAAATACATGTTCAAAAGAAAATTGTAATTATACGTAAGTAAAACATGAAATAATAACACACGGAAAGGTTACATATATTCACATACCATCTAGTCATATATATCACATAGCCAAATATTTACATACCCAGATGGATTACAACAAAAGAAATCCTAGAAGGACAGTAGCAGGTTTATCACAAAAGCACGTTAGGAAAACCATACCAAAATACACAAAAGTTACTAAGGTTTTCCTAACTGCCCTTCTCACGGGTCAAAATATAGCTGGCCGCTCAAGGCTCCCTAGTTTCCAACAGAGCCAGTGGACGTCACATCCTTAGGGGTGTTATTACGGCGTTGCATATCCTCCAGATTGACGTCCACAACCTCGCCAAGCAAAGATTGACACTCAAGTAGAATGCCCTCAGTGCGATCACTTACATCACTCAGGATCCTAGTAAGGCGATCAGTCAGAGCTTGCACCTGTTGGCGCATAGCATCAGTACGCTCTCGCTCTTCCAAAACAGTCTCCAGAAGCTCCTCAATCCTATTCCTTTGCATGATCATAATTCCCCTCATCCTTTCCATCTCATCCTGGTCCTTAAAGCTTGCATTAGTTAACCTTCTCCTCTCGTCTAGTACTGCTAAAACCACATGATCAGGATAGGAGTAGTTCTGGCAACGTCCACAGCGCTTTTCTCGGCTAGAGGGACTCCAGAACCGAATTGGTCCACCCAACTTCATCTCAAAATCAACCATCGGAAGAGACATCCGGGGCTGCTCACTTCCACCCTCTCCATTGTCTCCTTCCATGACCTATAAAACAAACACAAATTTCAACTTAGTTATCCTAAGATCAAGCTTATACAAACTCAAGTGAAAACTACTATTCTACCCAGGTTAATTCTAAACCTAGGCTCTTATACCAACTGTGACAGCCCCACCTTCCCCTAAGGCGAACCAAAGGGGTTAGCGGACTGCCTGCCCAACTCTCACCAGGACTCGATAGCTAATATAAACCAACAACTCGAAACTTATAAAACTAAAATCTTCCAAATTCACAAGTCACCCAACATAGATACATAAGTTTCACACCACCATTCAAACTTAAAATTCAACAGGGTGTTTAGGTTACAAAGCCAAACAAAACTAAGCTTATACATGACAAGGTTTTCCAGTACATCATTCCTTAACAAAAGTTACAACAAAAGCTTATACTACTCGCACGTACTTCCAACCCTAATCTCAAGCAAATCCCCCTGCTAAGGAAAACAAAAGGGAAATAGGGTGAGCTAATAGCTCAATGAGGTTCCAAAAACAAGCAGCCAGATATACAAGAAGAATTCACATAACAAACAAATGTCACAAATAAAATTACCAAATAAATTGAACATATTCAATTAAAGGATACGGATGGCTTTCAAAAGCCAATTTCCCTAAAGCTTGATCAAATCCTCCTGTTGACTCTCCGTCAACTTTTATAGCTCAAAGCCAAACCGTAGATTCCCACTTAACATCAGACACCGTCCACCGTTTCACCCCCTACCGGGCCCGAACACCCCAACAAATCAAATTTTAGGTAATACTCGAGTATACCAGATTTCCGAATTCACATATCATATCCTGTGGCTCGTCAACTTTCCTGACCAAGCCCGTGCCGGCTCGAGTCGATTGACTCACCAACTAGGTTTTGAGCTCGAAACAAATCATATTTGTCGATGGGGTATCACCCAAGCGACTCACAAATCAAATGGCCAAAAGCCATTTCACACAAATTCAAATATCCAAGTACAAATTTCCAAGTACAAGAGATCGAGTGTGATAAAGTACGCACTCGTCTCGATCACATTAATTGGCTCACAAGTCACAAGAATGCAAATCATCACATAGTTCAAGTATTTCAATATTTTAGCTATCACATAGGTCAAGTAACAAGCATGAAACACTCACCAACTCAAGCAAAGTAGCTTCAAGTGCTCGCACCCAAATCTCCTCCTTCCAAGTCTAATAACAAATGAAATGAAAATATTTAAGTTGGACTCACCAAACAAGAAGACCTAATGCATGAGTTCATTGATTTTGTACTCGATAAAATCACACTTGAATGCACAATTTATAAAATGACCAATCCCAACTATAAAGATGATCAAATGAAAAGCTCATCCACATGTTAGAATTATAAAAGAGTGAGTCGGGACATGGCAAAGTTGCACAAGAGTCAAAAGGAACAAGAGAAGCCTTGGTGTAATGAAATCGGCATTTGACTGATTTGCCATGCTGCAGTAATTTACTCATAAATGTGACCACACTTGTCGGATTGGGGCGTACTTTATGGTGTTTCGAAGCTAAGACCTAGCCCTACAACTTTCATGAAGAGGTCAAACATCAAATCATGCTTAATCATAGTCAAATGGCAAATCTCAGAGAAGTAAGAAAATTATCGGAACTGCTGCAGGCTGATCGAATAGTCTCGGAAAAACAGCCATAACTCGACATAGAAAAATCAAAATCAAGCTCCGTTAGTGGAGTTTAAAACTAGGTTCATAGGGATTTCTAACGGTATAAGGCTCGGGTGCTAATTCATTTTCTACAGTCAACAGTAACCTCGAAAAGTTTGCTGTTTTCCATTCCTGTTTTCCTGCAAAATTTCAGCTTGGGTGCATTTTCTTCTGTCAATCCTTTAAAGTCATTTCCATCATTTGCCAAGCTAAAACAGCAATTAACTCCATCATCAAAGCATCACAACACAACAATCAATTTATCAAACACTTGGTGACCAACAAATAAAACCCAAACCCTAGTTAGCAACCACAAGATTTCCTTCCATAATCAATCCTTCCAAACAACAATAAGTACTTCAAGACATCTAACCAACATCCCCTAAGGATTTAAAGCTCATTAAAGCATAATTAAGAGGGGTTTTACCTTGCTAGAAGTGTGAGCAAACCATCCAAAAATTCCACTCCTTGCCACCAAGTTTGAAGTTGAAGTAGTAGTCTAGGTGAGGAATTTACCTAAAGTTGTTTTTCTACACTAAAATCACCAAATTTCTAGCTTAAGTTTTGTTGTTCTTCATGGGGAAAGTGGCCGGCCAAGAGGGTGAGAGAGAGAGAGAGAATTTTGATTCAAATTTTTGAAATGGAAGGTTTAAATAGAAGGCTTAAAGTCAAGATGTCATGGGTGTTTGACAAGTGGCATCATCTTGGCCAAGATTTGGAGAATTTCTTTGCAAATTACCTTCTAATCCCTTAATTAAAATGTGACTCACATAAAACCACATAAGTTTCATGCATTTATCCATATAAAACATGAAAAATAAAATTCTAAATTAAACCATGCAATACACATGAAATTGAGCACTTTAGAAAAATTAATGCACTAATGACTATATGATGCACTCAAGTAAAATTCCTTCTTTTCTCCCTCTCTTTTTTTTTCTTTTTTCCCTTTTTTTTCTAGGGTTCTCACACTTTTGGATGTGTCAAAAGAGTTGCCAAGCAATTGGATAGTGTGCTCAATTTCTTTTTTTTTTTTTTTTGTGAAAAGGAATAGCCACAGGATCAAATTTATACCTTTCCCCCACGAGTGCATGCGGGAGGAGTGGAGAGGGGTAGTGGCCGGGGGATATTTGACAATGGGGTGGGGGACGGGGGAGAGATGCTCACCCTACCCACAATCCATTGCCATCCCTAACTGTAGGCATTATTTTGATAATGCAAGACCATTTGGAATATAGTTTGAGCTTGAGGTAAAACATATGATAGCATGTATTTCCCTGTGTTTACTTAAATGCCCTTTTATTCATTTAAATGCACTTCTCATATGTCTATGGGTAGTTTCAAAATACTACAACATTTGGAGTATCATTAGGACAATAGGTACAAGTCATGCTACCTTTAGTTTTGCTAAAATTTTTTAGATGTCCTTTGATTCATTTAAATACCGTGAGGTCAACTTAAGAATTAAATTGGCAATTATTACTAGCTATTTAGTATGAGGATTTCAATATGGTGAATGCCGAAACCACCAAAAATCAAATACCTACTCTAAAAATATGAATTCAAGTATAATGGCAAGTAGGGTCATATCCTCATAGACTAAGTGATTTATTTCCTACAGAGAATTTGGGGGGTTTTAGGAAGAAAGAAAAAACAAATTAAAGATGTATAGTAATTAAAGAACACAAGAAACAATTAATGGACACAACCTAATCAAGGAACTAATCTTGGCACCAGTTCATGCAACTAATCATAGATACCAAAAATAATTCATACGTTCACAAATAAATTGGTTATAGCAACCTGGCAACGCGCCAAACTGCCAATCTCTCCTTAATTATACGGTAGTCCAGAGACGCTCTTAAACTACTCCCTTGTAAATTAGACAACCCTAAAGACGCTCATAGGATTTAATGTAGTCACAATTTTAGGAATTAAAGAGACCCAATTCTAGTTAACAAACACACACACACAGATTCATTTAAACTAGATTAATTATTCCCACGACACAGATTAGACCGCTTGCAAGGTGATGAAATTGTGTCGTGTGCCACTAATTAAGATGCTTAAAGGCGACGCACCAACACCTTAATTGGCTATATACTATTCAGACAATTGAACAACAGGCCTTATTTATCTAATAAATCCAAACAATAATAATCCACTAAAATAGAGAATTGAACTGATGTTACCATATGCTTCCTAATATATCACATCGCCACCTCTAAAATCAAACTCAATGCAAAAATCAAAGGGTCTTGATACAGGTTGTAATGGGACTTAGGTAAATGGTTCGAGAAAATGGAAATTTTAGGCTAATCACATCAAAGGAAATACCACCAATCCATTGCATGATTCAATTATCTTCTTCATTTACATGAGTTCCTCCAAGGCATATCAAGTTAAGCTTAGCAAGTGATAACACAATCTGAACTTTGCCTAACTACCGCAATACTATATATATACAAGAGCACTTCACAACTACTCTTCCTTTTTTTTTCTGTTTTTTTCCTTTTTCAACAAGACATAACTAACATTGAAACATAAACACACTTGTTAGTTTCAATCATACCCTTGCACCACTAATTGCAATCATCAGGTAATGAAATCGAGGCATTCCCTTGACACAGGGTTCAAAACAAAAGGAATTCAACAAAATGGAATTAAGGGTAACAAAATGGGCTATTAAACAAAGAACAGGCTTAGGCTCAAACATGGTCAACTACGGAAAATATAATTAGGGTAGGTCTTTAGAAAGTCCAAATTGGTCAAACCTAAGTGCCCTTATCATTTCAATGCATCAAATTCAAAAATGAGGTCTTGATATGCACAACAAAGCAAGTTCTAAAACAATCAAATCATGTGTGATATCACACAGTGAAAGAAAATAAAGCAGTTATCAATTCAATGCTCATTGGCTTGCAGCTCACAAAATGGTTACAAATTGCCAAATCTTGCAAAATACATCATTCAATTCCATTATCAATAAGACAAGACATTTAACCCACATAATAACACTGCCCATGCTTGTAAAGTAATTGCCAACATCATCATAGCATCAAACTTTAGCCAAAAGAATTTAGCTAGCTCAGAAAAATATATTTTTGTTTTTTTTTTGAAATGTAAACAGCTAATACTACTTCCCCCTACACATAAAGTCTATATTGTCCTCAATGTAACAAAGAAAAATAGAAAAGAAGGAAGAGGGAGTAAGAACTTTCCTGAAGAAGGAGAGGATGCAGGAAAAATACTAGGGGTGAGGCGGCTGAGGCAGCTGGAAAATGAAGGGCGCCGGCTGGAGTGGACCGCACGGATGGACTGAGCGACTGTGACCCGAGCAACTGTGGTACGGATGGAGGTTGGCGGCTGCGGTTATTACAGATGAAGGAAAAATGGAGAATACGAATAGGAAAACTAGGGGAAAGGGACAGAAGAATGAAAAAGAAAGAATATTGGGGAAAAGAAACGGGTCTCACTTGGGTTTTTTTTTTTTTTGAAGAAACCCTATCCGTTGTAAGGCGTGGGCATGCGGTGGAAGAAAAAGTCTTCTACCCAACTCTTTGCGACAGCGTGTTAAAAAAACGGAAAGCATGGGCACGCCTTGCAACTTGAAGTTTTCTGTTCACCAAGTTTCAAAAGCGCCAATTTCGTTCAGCATAGAGCGTGGGCACATTGCATCTTAATTCTACATTGAACTACAATGTCGAACATAAGACGTGAGCACATCTTATAATAGAAAGTCTTCTGTCCAAGATATTGAAACTTATTCTAAACAAAAATTTAACAGAACGCGCCCACGACCTACAACAAAAGGTCTTTTGCCAAACAAAAGAAAATAAACTTAACTTTCACACAAAAACAAGAAATAAAAACACAAAATTACTAAAAACTAAAGCTCTTGGGTTGCCTCCCAAGTAGCGCCTTTCTTTAATGTCTTTGGTTAGACATTTCCATACTTGTTCATGGAGGATAAAATCGTATAGCTCTTTTCATTACTTCATTCTCATACTCAAGATATTCATCATGAATAGAGTGATCTTTAAGCATATGAGCTACGTTCTTTCTTGGACTAGCGGATAGCTTCAAGCATGCAAGTAATGATTTCAATTCTTTACTTACTCCTTCACCACGATCAATTAATAACCTAATAGTCTTTGTGACTCCTAACTTTCAAAATTTTCTATTATAACAAAGTCAATCTTGCTAACAAAAGATATAGAATGAGAGTTAGGAGTTAGAGATAAAAGAGATGTCACCACAGTTGGGATTTGTTCATTGGATTTTTTCACCGAAGAGATTAGAGGTTGAGGTCCCATTATTTCTTTCTCAACTTTCTCTTCAACCACATAGTTAGATTCTTCCCTTTGGATCTCTTGCCATTCATCACCACTTCTCAAGGTAATTGCACTCATATTTGGTTCAGAATTGACAATGGTCTCTGAGTGCAATGTTTTAGAATTTTGAGACATCAATTGGCTCACAGTAGATGCCAGTAGACACACTTGACTCTCCAAATTATGAATACTTGTCTTTGTCTCTAGTTGAAATTAAGCAGTGTTTTGTTGGAATTGGGCGGTACTTATGGCTAAACTCTTGATGAGATCTTCCAAGGAGTTTCCTCCACCAGAAGATAAGGGTTGAGATGTTGGCCTCACTACATAGTTATAGTTGGGGTAGTCGTAGTCCCACCATTCTTGACTATACATATTTGAATAAGTATCAAACATCAGTGGAGATGGATCTTGAAATACTCCAACATCACAAATTTGGGCATTCAAGTCATCTTGAAGTAGCGGGCACCGATCAGTTAGATGATCCAACTGACATATTCCACAAGTGTTGACTTGTGGTTTCTGTCCATCACTCAATTTTTGCATGAGAGAAGCCAAATCATCTAAACAAAGATCACTAATAGAGGAGCTCTCATTAACCCAATTAGGAACAAAGTCCAGTCTATCACCAAAATATTAAAAATTAGCAGCCATCAACTAGTAAAAAAATAGAGGAGAAATAAATCAAGAATGCACCAGTTCCCCGGCAACGGCACCAAAATTTGGTGGGTGTCGAAACTATCAAAAATAAAATAACTACTCTAAAAATATGAATTCAAGTATAATGACAAATAGGGTCGTATCCTCACGGATTGGGTGATTTATTTTCTACAGAGAATTTAGGGAGTTTTAGGAAGGACAAAATAAATAAATTAAAGATGTGTAGTAATTAAAGAACACAAGAAACAATTAATGGACACAACCTAGTCAAGGAACTAATCTCGGCACCGGTTCATGCAACTAATCATAGATACCAAAAATAATTCATACGTTCACAAATAAATTGATTATAGCAACCTGACGATGCGCCAAACCGCCAATCTCTCCTTAATTATACGGTAGTCCATAGACGCTCTTAAACTACCCCCTTGTAAATTAGACAACCCTAGAGACTCTCGTAGGATTTAATGTAGTCACAGCTTTAGGAATTAAAGAGACCCAATTCTAGTTAACAAACACACACACGCAGATTCGTTTAAACTAGATTAATTATTCCCACGACACAGATTAGATCGCTTGCAAGGCGATGAAATTGTGTCGTGTGCCACTAATTAAGATGCTTAAAGGCGACGCACCAACACCTTAATTGGCTATATACTATTCAGACAATTGAACAACAGACCTTATTTATCCAATAAATCCGAACAATAATAATCCACTAAAACAAAGAATAACTAAATACCCATGAACGCAGAATTTAAAATATAACAATTCAAAAGATCTCACAATTGTTATGCAACCAAACCTTGATTATTTCTCAACTGGGACAATAGTTTAGCCATGCCTCATGATGACCGAGCAATCCGTGAGTTTCATATAATTCAGATGAAAGAAGAAAGCAACAAACTTGTAATGGAGAAGTTCAACTAATGTCAACAATTGCTAGAAATTTGGAAAAGAAAGCAAAGGTATTGGTCTAGCCACGGCCGCGAAGGAAAAATGGAAAACTACTACAAGTACTTCCCCAAAAGACGTCTCGGCCAGAAAATAAAGATATACCAACTACTGGTCTCGCCTTCCCTTTTTTTTTGGAAACAAAAAGATATTAATCCCATATGATTTGGGAATCCCACAAAACAAGGAAATAGATTTGGACTTTTCCCAAAAATAAAACTCTTCTTTCCCACCAATCGCGCCTTCCATATCTCTAAAAGATATATTCCCTTTTTCTTCTCCTAATTTGTTGCCAAATCATTCTCTGAAGATATTTGGAAATTCACACTTAAATACCACTTTAAGCATCAAGTGCCTGCAATGGACACAAAAACCAAATATGAGCGAAAACCCAATTTTTTGCACAATAAGTGGCCAAAATTAAGATCAAATATCAACAAATTAAATGCATAATTGGATCACTATCACAATACACTACCGTTGTGTAAGGAGAAGGATCTAAATTAGTAATTATTATTTTGTTCCTTGATTTATACTAATACACTTATTATGCTGTTTTTGTGTTCTTACCTAAACAAGAAAAATCTAGTTTGGTAGGAAATTTAATGATTTAATTATAAGTTTTATGTCCCATTTGACGTTTTCTTCCTTAGGTTCTTTTCACCTTCCTTCTTGTATATGTGTATTTTAATTGTTGTTGCTCTTCTCCCATCTCACTATATCTAGCCTGAGCCATGCTTGGTGGTTCAGTTGAGTTGCGTCTTGTTCCCCCCTTTTATTGTTCTTACTTTGATTTATTTTGTTAAATCAAAGTTTTTATTCTAAACTGTATGCTTTCATCCAAAAGTCTAATTTATTGTTTCTGAACAAATCAAGTTAGTTTTTTGATTTTAATTTTACAGTTTTGCGTGAATAAGTTTGAGCCATCTTTGAAAAAAAAAAGTCTGGGTGTACTTGGAGTAAGTTAGGCAACTCTTCATTATTACCGCTAAATATTAAAGATTGCATGATATACGTCTATTCAGTTGCATGATTGATTTTGGTGGTAGGTACTTCTGTCTCTATTATTTCATTTTCTAAGAAAGTTGATTTATTGATATATTAGTTTTTACATTTGATTAGTTTTTAAGGGGAATTAATTGAGTAGGATATGCATGATTGAATGGTTGAAACCAATTATGGATTGTATTAGTAAATACTATTATTGTCATTTAGGAATTTTTTTAATGAAAATTATTTTATTCTTAAGTAATTGATCAGGATCTTTGGTTATTGTAGTCTAAAATGGCCACATTAAATAAAAGCTAGCTAGTTAAAGGACAATGTGATTAAAAAGAAAGACAAAAGTATGCTTTACTGACTTAGGAACAAAAAGAGATTAAATAGTAAAAATGCCAAGAGACTCATAGAAGAAGAAAAGAAAAGAGTATTACAATTGATAGATGTATATGTACATATAATGTGTAAATTGAGGGTTAAAAGCATTAAATTAACCTTTCTCAAGTTTAATCTCAGTGGCAATTTACTCCTCTCAACTCAACAAAATTAGACACTTTGCCCCCTATATTATGTTTTAGGACAAAAGTGCCCCTTCCATATTAATTATTATTTTATTTCTTTTTCTCCTTTTTTTTTGCCATTTTTATACTTATCCCCTTTTGTATATTTTTAATCCTTTTCTCTTCTCTTATGTGACCAGTTGCTTTCTTCTTTCTGTTATTATTATCTATGTGTTAATTTTAATCTTCTTAAACTTATTCTTTATTTGTTGCTAACTTTTTCACTTTTTGTTTTTAGAAGTGATGTTAATCACAAAGTCTATGCTATAATGAAATGTATGTTATCTATGCATGTATACTATTTCATATATTACTTAAATCATACATCAAGAGTTTAGAATAAATTGATTTTAAATAACAATAGTGACAAATTTAGATCATAATAACATAACGGTTAAAAAACTATACATTAAACAAAGTAAATAAAAATGTTAGTTACTTTATTTTTTTGGGATATATCTTTAAATATTAAGTAATTTAAATTCTAGTTTGCGAGTATCCTTTTAGATAGTCAAATTAATAGTAATATACGCTTTTTAATTATGACAAGCATATATCAGTTTTTTTATACTATATAGTTTGTCTTGAATTTTCTAATAGTATAAATAAATAAAATAAGAATGAAATTATAAGGAAAACATAATTTCAGTATTATATTAGGCATAGTAAACACTAATAGGAAAGTGAAATAAAATTGTGACATGAGAGAAGTGAAAAATAAAAGAAAATAGTGAAAAGTGAAAAAAAAGAAAGTAATGGAAAAGAAAATTCAGAGGAATGAATAAAAAAAGAAACAAAATAAAATAGTAAGGGTATTTTTATCTTAAAACATCAATAGAAAGGAAAGTGTTTATTTACTGAGTTTAGGAGGCAATGCGCAACTAAAATATAAAGTTCAGGGAGGTTTAGTGGATTTAACCGTAAACTTAATTATTGAATAATTCAAATTAATGACATTTCATTGTACATGACTGGTATGTGATTATCGTACACCTTTTGGTATTATTCTACATTTTTTGGTCTACATGATTAATTAACCTTTAGTTTACTAGTTGAAAAGCTTTTTGGATTCCGTGTTGTAGTCAAAATGAGAGGCTTATATTGAAATCAAGTTCAGAACTTCATATGGAAGCTTATGATTCTTTAGAATACCTATTATGGTTGCAAGTATTGTGATAAGCTATAATTTTATTCATAAACTTATAATTGGAAGCTTTGTTGTATAGATTTTTTTATTGCAAAATAGAAATAGTCATTCGGGTTCCTTATGTCAATTTAAGCATCTCATTAGATTTGATTCTCACGGAATTATGTTTTACAGGGAATTTTGATTGGAAAACAATCTAAGTGAAATGAGAATTTTCTTTGACCATAGGCACCAAACTCCTATACATTGTGCAAGCTCTTGCCTCTGGTGTATATATTAAAAGACAACTTTTCAATCTAACCTTCCATTGAGCTTGCAATTCTCTATTCTTTTTTTTTTTATTTTGAATTTTTTAAAATTGATCCATGTCTTTTGTTTGGATTGACCGTAATGTTATGCATTCCTTTGCTGTATTTGGTTCATTAATTTTAATGTAGTTCTCAACATGTCATAGAATATTCACTCACTTAATAAATACAATTGATTAATCATTGCAAAAATAATGTTTGGATTAGATCTAATATCATATCTTAGCTAGTTTTATTTTGTTCCTTGTTTTACTTAGTTCCAAGCATGCTTTACAATGTTTAACTCCTCATAGTGCAATTAAGTAAATATATCAAAAATAACTGTACACATTTGATACTAAAAATAATCATATCCACAGTAATCAATATAAATGTTTGACTAAATACCATCCTTTGACCAACATAAATTAATAATCTAAGTTCTGATATTCAAAGAAACAACAATATTTCAATCATACAAGTTGAAACAATTTGTAGATCAACAAATTTGATGAACATGTAAGGCCCAAAGACAACCTAAGAGGGGGGTGAATTAGGTTGATTAAAATTAATCAAGTTATGATATTCCTTTTTTTCACAACAAGAAATTCACCCTCTTACACAATAAATTTATCAAGGAAGGAACAATAGAATTCAAGAAAAATAGAAGATATAAGTAATATAAGAATTGTGAAGTAAACTGTAAAAGAGATAAGAGTATGCAAACCAATTGTCTACCAACCTCCTCTTGAGCTTGAAGGACAATTCTCAAAATAAGCAACTTCAATTTGATGAAATTCAACCAATATTGTGTACAATGGAAGGCTCACTTCCTCCTTGCCCCAAGCAGCACTCGGTCAAGCCAAGAAATTTTACAATCACTCCGGATAATCCTCACGAAACTACACTATTGAAGAATTCAGTCACAAGTGAAAAGCTTGCACATTAGTTCACACTTCAAGAACTACAAATCTTACTAGGAGAGTATTTTCTAACCAAAATCACTCTTAATAACTTGTATTCCAAGTGTACAAAAGTTGTCTATTTTGTTCAGACAAAGGACTATTTAAAGGGGACAAAAAAGGGCATAATAAAGGTTGTCAACTGATAGAAGGAATCTGAAGAGTCAACTAGCCGTTGGAGGTATCAGACGTCCAGTACAATATTCTTGTGAGGCCCCGATTTTTTTTCCAATTTCTGGAAAATATTAAATAATGTTAATTATAGTTATTTTGGTTTGCCAAGGTGTTTATATGGTTTGTTTTGCTTTTAAAAGTGTTTGGTTTTGACTCGCTTGTGTTACAAAGTTTGAAAACCCTAATTTGATTAAAACCCTAGTTTTGAAAACCTAAATTGGGATAAAACCCTAATATGTATATGCAAAACCCTAGTTTGGATTTGTAAAACCCTAGTTTTGAAAATACATTTAAGTTTTACGTTTAATGACAAGTTTGTTATTTCTTGATTTTACGTGCGTAAATGCATGATTAGGAAGTGAGATTAAGATTTCTAGGTGGTTAGTGATCTAAGTAGGTGTACTTAAGCTTTGATAGACTAGGTTAATTTATGCACATGGACTAGTTTGATAGGAAAGAAAAATCATTTGGGCAAGAGCAATTTACCTAAGTTAGTAGGTTAAATTGAGTATGACAAAATTGACCAACTTGACCAAGACTAAATATCTATGGCATGTTATCTTTTAGCTAGTTCTAGAACAAGAGTGTAGGCCCATTACGTTTCCCAGAACCATAGGACCAGCCGCCTTTCTCGCCAGACTCAAGCGGGCAATTACCTGGTTAGGGTTTTCAAACCATATATTTTCAAATAGATCGACATAACTTACTAACCAACATCCATTTTGAGTTCAACTCTCAACCTTACACAATAATTCAAAGATAATTCTTATACATTATCCTCGACATCACAATAGGGTCAAATACACCCAATATTCAAAGATTCAACCAGCTTGTACTCCTTGATACTCTCTTTCAATACACGGAAGTCACGGGATGGGAAATATATGGGGTGAGTTTCTAAACCCAGTGAGAGTCCCAAAACACATAGCAATTAAATACATAAACACAACAGGCTTGAAAACATTTAGGTCCGCACAAGACTAGTTTCAAATATAGTAACATCCATTTAAGGAAAGTTGGAAGATAGTATATATATATATATTTTTATATATTTTCTTTTCTTTTCATAACAGGTGGTGAAACTGTAACAATCAAAATGCTCATTGAGCCACTTAAACAGTAACGAGCATTAAATAACAATCACAATAATATTCTCAGGGAGGAAAACAGAGTCTGCAGAACTCTGGTCAATTTATTTCTTTCTCCTTCCCTTTTCACCCAACTTCGGATCCGAACTAAACAAGCAGGAGGCGGTGTACACTCGAGGTAACCTTTGAACAGGACCCAGGGTCCGTCGACGTACCCGACCAAGCGCTACTGCCGGCTCGGAATAGGCCGACTCGCCTCTGGGGTTTTGGGATCCCTACGGCCAACAGGTCATGCACAGTTGACATGCACAAGCACAGGTATGGTGGTTTAGTTTAATACTTTGGAGGCGAGGGATAACTGACAATCAATTTCAACCTCGAGCCCCCTTAGGAGAGTGCACCAGCCTTTAGGGGCGAGGGGGCCTTGAAGGCCAGCCTCTTCACCTCAAGCCTCGAAAAGAAAACAAGTTTTATTGTTTTAAAACAAAACATACTAAACCACCTAAGCACGTTAAGTCAAATCAAGAAATAAACTCATTTTACATAAAACCCTAGTTTCCATCATTTAACGATAAATCACATTTAGAAACCAGTCATATAATAACAAGTAATTCCTAACAACAAGGATTAAGTAGCAACAAATAGGAACCCTCACCTTAGATGGTCAAGATTGAGTAGATGAGTCGAAGTCCTCGGTCTCAAAGCCCTCGTTTATATTACCGTCTGTTCCTGAGGTACATAATTATTGCATTAATTATTAAAATCAATTTTGACCAATTCACTTCTTTTATAAGAATGAGAATATTTTTAGGTTTTCCTCACGAGTCGATAGTGTGATAAAACGGTGGTTTGTATCTTGAAAATATAGGTCTCGGTTAGATAGGGTAAAATGTGTGAGTTTTGAGAAAAATCTACGTAATTAGGGTTGGAACAATTTTGTTAGTTAAGGTTTAGAAGGACTTGAGTAACGTAGCGTCATCCATTTGGAAAATTTGAGAAATGGTTTGCTTAGTTGAAAAATCACTAACGGTGTTTAATTTTATTTGTTTAGTGAACAAAAACAATCTTTCGAGGCTTTGGATTAAAACCAATTTGATTTTTGGTCTTTCATACTTAAAACAAGTTTTCGTGCTAAGATCAAAATAGTACAATTTAGGGTTTTGGTCGACAATCACAATTTTGAAAGTGGAGTGTCATTACGCTTTCATGGCCAAAACTAACCACCATGGTTTCTTTTAAAATTCAAATCGGAAGTCTTTCTTTTGCAAGTTGTATGATTTCAAAATCGTGGAAAACTAGTTTCATAATCGTTTATCTCCTCATAAAATAGCAACGGCCAAGTCAATTTGGAAAATACTCAATTTTGGGCATTCATTTTCAAAAACTACTGGTTTACAAGTTTGATTTTCAGCGATGTTTGTTGGTTCGCCACGATGTGTAGGAAATGAGTCAAGGGGCGTATAAGGTACTGAAACGAAGCTCTTTGGGTCTAGTTTCGGATGCCACTGATGGCTCGTGATTTGGAGTTATAAACAGTGAGATATGATCATTTTACTTCAGTGTGGTTTTGCCCACTTATTTCTTAGAATAATCTGATTTTGGTAACTTTTGTGAAATTTTCAGCCATGTAGTCGCGTGGTTAAAGGTTTAGTTGGATTTCCAGAATGTTAAGCGGGACTCTTAGCATGTGGTACATTCATCTAATGATCCAAAAATCATGCATACGGTCAAAGTTAACAATACGTATAACTAGACAAAATTTTGTTCCAAATTGAAAAGAAATCATTAAGTCCGATTTCCCCCTTTTTGTTTTCTTCTTTGTTGAAAAATTAACATCTACTCAAAACCAGGTTTCATGTCATTACTCATGCGGCTCTCAACTGACCGAGAGGTCTCATGCAAGGAAAAATAGATTTTCAACTTTCCAATAAGCAACTAAACAACTCAAGTTTGGCTTTTGTTTTACACTTTACCCATGCAAACGTTTAATAAGAATCTCATCAACCAAGTGGAATGTGAAGCATGCAAGGTCGATTTCAGCATGTTAAACCATACAAGAGTTCTTGGATGGAGTAGGGCCAAGCTCATCAGCTCACATCCATCCCAAAACAGCAAAATAATCAAAGTTGTTGAATCACAACTAAGCACAAGAAAAGGTTCAATCATTAATCGATCATCATGCATGGAGTAAGTAGAGCACATCTATGCTTTAAGCTTGGTCAGCTTAGGGACATCAAGAATGATGTTCCATATCAGTCCAATTTCCAGAAACATAACAAGGAAGTGTGTGCATGCAAATAAAATTTCAAGTCCATTAGTACATGCATGGCAGTTTTTAGGAAGTAAATGAGACCTTTAGAAGGTAAAATAGCTTCTTTATTTTAAAGGGGTGTAAAATGGATTCTTACCTCCAACGGTCTCAAGGTCAAATGCACAAGTGGTGAGTTAGAGCTGATGAAGTTCAAGGTCAAGCTACAAGAGAGAGAGAGCGATTTTAAGCAAGGAAGCTGAGTTATGGATAAACTAGTAGGAGTTGCTATGGCTTACCTTTCTTAGTCAAGCAAGAGCGGTTGGTCCAGGCTGCTTGAGGGTGGAAGTCAATCTGTTTTCAGCTTCAAGAAGCGGTATAAGCTGAGGAAAGGTCTTCAAGCTAACAGAATCTTTACAAAGAAAATGACTAGGCTTTACCTTTTTGTTTGGCTTAGATTCGAAGGGAAGAAGTGAGCTTAGTCCACTCCAGATTTTTGAACTTGTTTTCCAGCAACTTGTAGCCGAGAACAACTTCTTAGTGTAAGGCTTGAGAGGTCAAGAAAAGACAGGGGATGGAGGAACAAGGAGGAGCCTTCGGTTGGAGTTGAATGAAGAATTTTCTGGAGTAAAAGTGAGGGAAAATGTTGATGAGTTTCGGTTGGAGCTTGGGGTTTTGCTGAAGTGAAAAATGAGAGTGAGTTGCTTGAGAGAATGAAGTGAAATGGAAGTGAAATGAGAGTGTTCCTTTGAGGAGTTGACCAGCACTTGAAGGAAGAAAGCCACCAATTTGCTTGTTCAAGTGGGCAAGGCTTGGCTGAAATGGATGCCAAATGGCACAACCTTCTCATGCATAGGGCATGAAGGGAGGTGAGTATCATTAGCAGGTTGCTGAAATCTGAAAATAATTTTTCCTAGCCTCAAGCTCATCATGCTACCGTTTTTTGGGAGGAAAAGAAGCATGCTTGCTGCCAATTTTTCAGCCAAGAGTTGACACTTGGCAACTATGGAATGGAGAGAAATGGGTGGCGGTTCTTGCTGAATTTCCTTGAGTTGAATTGAGTGAGGGTTTTAGAGGAAAATATGGTTCGATTGGTTGGATATGGTCGATTTTAGTTGAAAAAATTTGGTTCAAGGTTGGTTCATGGTGGTTAAATCTTGGGGGTATAACGGTTGGACTCTAATTTTATTAAAATGATTTCAATTACTTACTTGGGCTATCGTTGAAAAAAATCTTTTAGGTGGATTTTTGAAAATGTTCATGATCATGCACATGTAATAATGAAACTACAAAATCGTTCATAAAAGTCTAAACAAAGTTAGAGTTTTAGTTACGCCCTCACAACCTCCACTTAAGAAATTTAGTCCTCGAAATTATTACCTCTTGTCTTTTGAAGCTCACGGGTATTTCTGGTTCATCTCTTCCTCCAGCTCCCACGTGGCTTCTTCCAATCCATGATGTGCCAAAGGACTTTTACCGGTGGGATTTGTCTCTTTCTTAAGACTTTAACCTTTACGTCCAGAATTTTCAAAGGTTTCTCTTGATAAGTCAGCGATTCATCTAAGTCAACCTCTAGGGTTGGTAGAGCGTGAGATGGATCCTTGTAATACTTTCTTAACCAAGACCGCGTGGAAGACATTATGAATTCGCTAAGCTTGCCCGGCAAGTCCAGTGATCGCCACCTTTCCAACTCTTTTGAAATTTTAAAGGGGCCCTATAAACACCGGGTTTCAGCTTCTTTCCTTTTCGATTTGAGAATCCCCTTAATGGTGTAACTCTTAAGAAAACTTCATCTCCAACTTGAAATTCAAGTCCTTCCGGTTGTCGGTTGTAACTTTTACGGCGACTTTGGGCCACTTGAACCCTTTGACAAATTAACTTAACTTTCTCATATGCCGCTTCAACCCATGGTATTCTTTCGGCACCCAAAATTTTCCTTTCACCTATTTCATCCCAGTATATTGGAGATCTACATTTCCTTCCATATAATGCCTCATACGGAGCCATTTGAATTGAGGAGTGGTAGCTATTGTTGTAAGCAAATTCGACCAAAGTTAAATGCTGGTCCCAACTGCCTCCAAAATCCATGATACATGCCCTCAACATATCTTCCAAGGTTTGTATGGTCCGTTGATTGTCCATCGGTTTGAGGGTGATAGGCAGTACTTAGATTTAGCTTAGTCCCTAAGGCACTTTGTATCTGCTGCCAAAATCTAGAAGTGAAATGTGGGTCTCTATCCGATACAATACTACTGGCACCCCGTGTAATCTAACAATCTCATCCAAATAGATTTGAGCCAGTTTTTCCATCTTGTATTTCATGTTCACAGGTAGAAAATGGGCTGACTTAGTTAACCGATCTACTATGACCCAAATTGCATCATGACCTCGACGAGAAAGGGGTAACCCTGTAACAAAATCCATTGTGATTTGATCCCATTTCCATTCAGGTACTTCTAATGGTTGCAGCAATCCTGAGGGTCTCTGGTGTTCAGATTTGACTTGCTGGCACGTAAGACATGACTGTACAAACTGAGCTATGTCCCTTTTCATGTTATCCCACCAGTACAACTTCTTTACATCCTGATACATCTTGTTTCTTCCAGGATGGATGGTATACTTAGACCTGTGTGCTTCTGTCATAATTTCCCTTTTAAATCCTCTTGGTCAGGTACTACCAGACGGTTTTGGTATCTTAAAATTCCATCTTCTCCCAGTTTAAAATTGGGTAATCCTCCTTCCTTGACCTTATTTATCCATTTTTGCACCAGTGGGTTTTTGGCTTGAGACTCCTTGATGCGCTCAGTTAGAGGAGAACTTAGTGTAATACTACCCAAATTACTTTCTGTGCCAATTGTGGGCTCCAAGTACCAAGTTCTTCTAACATCTTCCATTCTTTAACCATTAGTCCCAAATTTGGACTTTCCTACTCGAGCATCTGCTACCTTATTATTGGCTTTTCCGGATGGTACTTAATAGTACATTCATAATCTTCCAAAATTCCATCCATCGCCGTTGTCTCAAGTTCGGTTCCTTTTGGGAAAATAAGTATTTAAGACTCGGTGATCGGTATAAACCTCAAAAACCACTCCATATAAATAGTGCCTCCATTTCTTCAGAGCAAACACTATTGCTGCCAGTTCTAGATCATGAGTTGGATAATTTTGCTCATGAGGCTTTAACTTTCTCGAGGCATAAGCCACTACTTTTCCAGCCTGCATTAATACACATCCTAAACCTTCTTTGGATGCATCAGTATACACGGTAAAGCTATCCTCTTCATTTGGTAAGACCAACACAGGGGCTTTGGTCAGCGACTCTTGAGCTCTTGGAAGCTATTCTCACAGCTCACATCCCACACAAAACGGTTATTCTTTCGGTCGGGTTGGTTGAGGACTGTAAGTTTAGAGAAGTCCCGAATGAACCTTGGTAGTATCCAGCCAGGTCTAGGAAACTACGAACTTCCGTTGGGTTCTTTGGTTGTTTCCATTCTATCACTGCTTTTACTTTAGCTGGATCTACCGTAATGCCTTTCTTGGAGATTACATGACCTAGAAATGATACTTCCTCTAGCCAAAACTTGCACTTACTAAACTTAGCGTACAATTGATGCTCCTTCAGGGTTTGCAAAACTAACCTCAAATGTTGATCGTGTTCTTCTTCAGACTTTGAATAGATCAAAATATCATCTATGAAGATTACTAACAATTGATCTAAATAAGACTTGAAAACACGATGCATTAAATCCATAAATGCTGCGGGGCATTAGTTAGTCCAAATGGCATAACCAAAACTCATAATGCCCATATCACGGAATTGAAGGCTGTTTTGGAACGGCGTCTTCCTCCCTAATCCTTAACGGTAATAGCCTTGTTTGAGATCAATCTTAGAAAACACTACGGCACCTTGCAGTTGATCAAACAATTCATCAATGTGGGGTAAGGGATACTTATTCTTGATAGTAACCTCGTTCAATCCTCGATAGTCTATGCAAAGCCTTAAACCTCCATCTTTCTTTTTCACAAACAGTACTGGGGCTCCCCACGGAGACTCACTTAATCTGATGAATCCTTTTTCTAACAAATCTTGCAATTGCAATTTTAATTCCTTGAGCTCAGCTGGCGCCATTCTGTAGGGAGTCTTAGAGATAGGTGCTGCCCCAGGGGTGAGTTCAATCTTAAATTCAATGTCTCTATCAGGGGGTAAGGATGTTAACTCTTCTGGGAATACTTCTGGATACTCGTTTACTATAGGCACATCTTCTAATCTTGATATATCTTCTTGAGGGTTTATCAAAAATGCCAAGTATCCTTGAGCTCCTTTACTTAACAATTTTCTAGCTCGAATCCCTGAAATAAGAGCGGCAGAAGCTAAACCTTGTCTTGCATTAAATCTTAGAATAGGTTCCCCTAGAATGTGAAATTCAACTACTTTCATTCTACAATCCAGCTGCGCATGAAGTCGGGCGGACTATCCATCCAGTATGACATCGTAACCTTTAATAGGTAGAGAAATTAGGTCGCCAAATTCTCCTTTCTCACCCACGACTCACGTTCCTATAGACCTCATTCGTTGCTAAGCATGGATCCTTCGTAGGAGTTTGTATTATCAGATCAAAGGGTAAGAGGTCAGACTTAACATCAATGGCACACATAAAGTCGGGATTTACGAATGAATGACTAGCACCAGGATCAATTAAAATCTTAGCTAGTCTATGAAATAGAGAAATGGTACCTTCCACCACTCCAGCTGGGTCGTGCGTTCTGCGATCAAGGGAGTAAATGCGCGGTACCCTAGGTCGATTTCCTTTTTCTGTTGGCGGTTTAGGGTTTGGACCTTTGAATGTTGTGTTCCAGCTTCCTGGGGTCGACGGGCAGGGCAATTGCTAATCATGTGCTCTGTACTTCCACAGGCTAGACATTTCCCGGCCTTTTTCCAACAATCGTTCTCATGATGGCCTGTCTTACCACAATATCCACAAGGTGTACGGTTTGGTAGGTTTTGTCTTGGTTGAGATGGTCCACCCTTTGGCCCTTTCCTGTCAGGTCCAGCTCGCCTCCTCCAGGATCCTTTTCCAATCTTACGGGGCTGATTTCCTCTGGTCTCCCAGAACTACTACCGTCAGGTGCTCTTTTCTGTTTTGAAAAGCTTTGACTTGAGCCTTGGTGTTCTCTACTCTTAGAGCCTTTTCTAAGCATCGGTAAAGTGAGCATCGAAAGCGGTTGCTAAAGCCTCTTGAATTTCTAGGTTTAGACCACGGACAAAGCGGTGCCCTACGGGTTTGGTGGCAATCAATTCCGGGGCAAACTTAGATAAGCGGGTAAATTGTGCTTCGTACTCGGCTACACTCAGGGTTCCTTGGCGCAACCTTATAAACTCGTCTTCCCGTCTTTCTTGGACTAGGGGAGGCAGGTATTTCTCATTAAATTCCCTAGTAAAGTTAACCCAGGTCCACTGGTGCCTGGTTCCTAGCCCATTTCTCCCTAATAACATTCCACGCCCTCATGCACCTTCAAATTGAAAGACGGCAAAAGTCACCTGCCGTACTTCCGTGTAACCTAAAGTTCCAAAAATATTAATCATGCTCTCTAGCCACCGCTCAAGCATCGGTGCGTGTCCTCCAAAAACTTGGGAGGAGAGAACCTTGAAATCTCTCCAAGGCTCGTCTTCACTAACTCGGTCCTCTTTGGTCCATTGTCGGTCCTTGAATTTGTCGATCACACGCGTTCTAAAGAGTTGTCATTCTGTTCAAGGCCTCAGCTATTTGATCTCTAGGTTGTTCCCCATGCTCCCCTGAGATGGGGTAGATGCCTCTTCCTCACCCGGTTTCGTGTTTGCCTAGTAGGCCTTCCTCTCCTTTTCCTGCTCCTTCCATTTCCTCTATACACACGCATAAGGGTTTCGTTTTATAAATGTGAATTAGAAAAGGAGAAAGGAAAACAGTTGCAAGTAATCATTAAGAAACATAAAACAACTTACATTAATAACAAAACACCATACATCAAGTTCTTAAAACAGCACAACCACGATAATCATAACAGCCAAATTTCAAAAAACATAACATCAATCTAGTACAGGTCATCCAACAAAAGCAAGTGGGACCCATTGGGTATTCCGGTCCTCAACCCTAACTCAAGGGGACATAGGAAAGTCGGGTCCTCGAGGGGTCACTCGAGGCTGTAGTAGGGAGAAGCCTCACGATCTCCTTGGGAACCATCTCCCTCAACATCTCCTGGAACTATCTCTCCAATACTAGAACGCTCTCCACCCTGATCCTCTGTATAAATCTCCAACATCTCCTCAATCATCGCCTCACAATCCATGATGCCAGTGGTGCAATCTCGACCAGTGTTAGGCGATCGGAGGAACCGATTAGCCATCTCCTCAAGTTCTCTGACCCTAACGCGTAACAGCTGGTTCTCGGTCCTCAATGTCTCTATCTCAAAGATTGGCCCTTCCACGACAGAGCCAAAGTCTTCCTTTCCTTATCCACGAGCCAAGACTACATGGTTAGGGGTAGGCATAGTCTCTCAAACAGCTACATGGGTTGGTCTTGGAAGGACTCCAATGGAGTGTGGCCTCCAATCATCGGTGATATCGTACTAAAGGCAAAGGCATCCTAGGTGGGGCATTGTTACCATCAGCTCCATTTCCAGCCATAACCTACAACCACAATCAACTTTATGTGAGTTCCAAATGTACCGGTAATTTCAATTATCGGTTTAACCTAACAAAACCGGGACCTCATAACCTCACGGGCTCATTTTTCTATCCTAGGCTCACATACCACAAATTGGCATGCCCCATCGTTCCAAGGCGAACCATAGGACCAGGCCGCCTTGACTCGCCGGAGACTGGCAGGCAATTACCTGGTTGGGTTTTCAAACCAATATATTTTCAAATAGATCGACATAACTTACTAACCAACATCCATTTTGAGTTCAACTCTCAACCTTACACAATAATTCAAAAGATAATTCTTATACATTATCCTCGACATCACAATAGGGTCAAATACACCCAATATTCAAAAGATTCAACCAGCTTGTACTCCTTGATTTTCTCTTCAATACACGAAGTCACCTGGATGGGAAATATATGGGGTGAGTTTCTAAACCCAAAGTGAGAGTCCCAAAACACATAGCAATTAAATACATAAACACAACAGGCTTGAAAACATTTAGGTCCGCACAAGACTAGTTTCAAATATAGTAACATCCATTTAAGGAAAGTTGGAAGATAGTATATATATATATATATTTTTATATATTTTCTTTTCTTTTCATAACAGGTGGTGAAACTGTAACAATCAAAATGCTCATTGAGCCACTTAAACAGTAACGAGCAGTAAATAACAATCACAATAATATTCTCAGGGAGGAAAGCAGTCTGCAGAACTCTGGTCAATTTATTTCTTTCTCCTTCCCTTTTCACCCAACTTCGGATCCGAACTAAACAAGCAGGAGGCGGTGTACACTCGAGGTAACCTTTGAACAGGACCCAGGGTCCGTCGACGTACTCGACCAGCCTACGCCGGCTCGGAATAGGCCGACTCGCCTCTGGGTTTTGGGATCCCTACGCCAATGGTCATGCAGCTTGACATGCACAAGCAGTGTATGGTGGTTTAGTTTAATACTTTAGAGGCGAGGGACAACTGACAATCAATTTCAACCTCGAGCCCCTTAGGAGAGTGCACCAGCCTTTAGGGGCGAGGGGGCCTTGAAGGCCAGCCTCTTCACCTCAAGCCTCGAAAAGAAAACAAGTTTTATTGTTTTAAAACAAAACATACTAAACCACCTAAGCACGTTAAGTCAAATCAAGAAATAAACTCATTTTACATAAAACCCTAGTTTCCATCATTCAACGATAAATCACATTTAGAAACCAGTCATATAATAACAAGTAATTCCTAACAACAAGGATCAAGTAGCAACAAATAGGAACCCTCACCTTAGATGGTCAAGATTGAGTAGATGAGTCGAAGTCCTGGTCTCAAAGCCCTCGTTTATATTACCGTCGTTGTTCACGAGGTACATTTAATAGTATTGTATTAATTATTAAAATCAATTTTGACCAATTCAACTTTTTTATAAGAATGAGAATATTTTTAGGTTTTCCTCAGTCGAAGTGAGTGTGATAAAACGGTGGTTTGTATCTTGAAAATATAGGTCTCGGTTAGATAGGGGTAAAATGTGTGAGTTTTGAGAAAAATCTACGTAATTAGGTTGGAACAATTTTGTTAGTTAAGGTTTAGAAAGACTTGAGTAGCGTGGCGTCATCCATTTGGAAAATTTGGGAAATGGTTTGCTTAGTTGAAAAATCACTAACGGTGTTTAATTTTATTTGTTTAGTGAACAAAACCATCTTTCGAGGCTTTGGATTAAAACCAATTTGATTTTTGGTCTTTCATACTTAAAACAAGTTTTCGTGCTATGATCAAAATAGTACAATTTAGGGTTTTGGTTGACAATCACAATTTTGAAAGTGGAGTGTCATTACGCTTTCATGGCCAAAACTAACCGCCATGGTTTCTTTTAAAATTCAAATCGGAAGTCTTTCTTTTGCAAGTTGTATGATTTCAAAATCGTGGAAAACTAGTTTCATAATCGTTTATCTCCTCATAAAATAGCAACGGCCAAGTCAATTTGGAAAATACTCAATTTTGGGCATTCATTTTCAAAAACTACTGGTTTACAAGTTTGATTTTCAGCGATGTTTGTTGGTTATACGATGTGTAGGAAATGAGTCAAGGGGCGTATAAGGTACTGAAACGAAGCTCTTTGGGTCTAGTTTCGGATGCCACTGATGGCTCGTGATTTGGAGTTATAAACAGCGAGATATGAGCATTTTACTTCAGTGTGGTTTTGCCCACTTATTTCTTAGAAAAATCTGATTTTGGTAACTTTTGTGAAATTTTCAGCCATGTAGTCGCGTGGTTAAAGGTTTAGTTGGATTTCCAGAATGTTAAGCGGGACTCTTAGCATGTGATACATTCATCTAATGATCCAAAAATCATGCATACGGTCAAAGTTAACAATACGTATAACTAGACAAAATTTTGTTCCAAATTGAAAAGAAATCATTAAGTCCGATTTCCCCCTTTTTGTTTTCTTCTTTGTTGAAAAATTAACATCTACTCAAAACCAGGTTTCATGTCATTACTCATGCGGCTCTCAACTGACCGAGAGGTCTCATGCAAGGAAAAATAGATTTTCAACTTTCCAATAAGCAACTAAACAACTCAAGTTTGGCTTTTGTTTTACACTTTACCCATGCAAACGTTTAATAAGAATCTCATCAACCAAGTGGAATGTGAAGCATGCAAGGGTCGATTTCAGCATGTTAAACCATACAAGAGTTGCGGATGGAGTAGGGCCAAGCTCATCAGCTCACATCCATCCCAAAACAGCAAATAATCAAAGTTGTTGAATCACAACTAAGCACAAGAAAAGGTTCAATCATTAATCGATCATCATGCATGGAGTAAGTAGAGCACATCTATGCTTTAAGCTTCGGTCAGCTTAGGGACATCAAGAATGATGTTCCATATCAGTCCACCGAATTTCCAGAAACATAACAAGGAAGTGTGTGCATGCAAATAAAATTTCAAGTCCATTAGTACATGCATGGCAGTTTTTAGGAAGTAAAAATGAGACCTTTAGAAGGTAAAACAGCTGCTTTATTTTAAAGGGGTGTAAAATGGATTCTTACCTCCAACCGGTCTCAAGGTCAAATGCACAAGTGGTGAGTTAGAGCTGATGAAGTTCAAGGTCAAGCTACAAGAGAGAGAGAGCCGATTTTTAAGCAAGGAAACTGAGTTATGGATAAACTAGTAGGAGTTGCTATGGCTTACCTTTCTTAGTCAAGCAAGAGACGGTTGGTCCAGGCTGCTTGAGGGTGGAAGTCAATCTGTTTTCCAGCTTCAAGAAACGGTATAAGCTGAGGGAAAGGTCTTCAAGCTAACCAGAATCTTTTACAAAGAAAATGACTAGGCTTTACCTTTTTGTTTGGCTTAGATTCGAAGGGAAGAAGTGAGCTTAGTCCACTCCAGATTTTTGAACTTGTTTTCCAGCAACTTGTAGCCGAGAACAACTTCTTAGTGTAAGGCTTGAGAGGTCAAGAAAAGACTAGGGGATGGAGGAACAAGGAGGAGCCTTCGGTTGGAGTTGAATGAAGAATTTTCTGGAGTAAAAGTGAGGGAAAATGTTGATGAGTTTCGGTTGGAGCTTGGGGTTTTGCTGAAGTGAAAAATGAGAGTGAGTTGCTTGAGAGAATGAAGTGAAATGGAAGTGAAATGAGAGTGTTCCTTTGCTGAGGAGTTCGGCCAGCACTTGAAGGAAGAGAAAGCCACCCGAATTTGCTTGTTTAAGTGGGCAAGGCTTGGCTGAAATGGATGCCAAATGGCACAACCTTCTCATGCATAGGGCATGAAGGGAGGTGAGGTATCATTAGCCTTGGTTGCTGAAATCTGAAAATAATTTTTCCTAGCCTCAAGCTCATCATGCTACCGTTTTTTTGGGAGGGAAAAAGAAGCATGCTTGCTGCCAATTTTTCAGCCCAAGAGTTGACACTTGGCAACTATGGAATGGAGAGAAATGGGTGGCGGTTCTTGCTGAATTTCCTTGAGTTGAATTCGAGTGAGGTTTTAGAGGGAAAATATGGTTCGATTGGTTGGATATGGTCCGATTTTAGTTGAAAGAAATTTGGTTCAAGGTTGGTTCATGGTGGTTAAATCTTGGGGGGGTATAACCGGTTGGACTCTAATTTTATTAAAATGATTTCAATTACTTACTTGGGCTATCGTTGAAAAAAAATCTTTTCGTGGATTTTCGAAATGTTCATGATCATGCACATGTAATAATGAAACTACGAAAATCGTTCATAAAAGTCTAAACAAAAGTTAGAGTTTTAGTTACGGCCCTCACAAGAAGGACCGGCCAAAGCAAGGGAAAAGGAAGAAAGGAAAACCGTGGGAAAAGAAAGGAAAAGAAGAGAGAAAAAAAGAGAGGAAAAGAAAGGAAACTAGAGGAAAGCTTGGGATTTTGTCAATTTCATCCATCAAACCTTCATTTGGAAGTTGGGGCACTTGATTGGGAAGCTCAACCTTGACTACAAAAGGTATTCTACACTTTGTATAATGGATATTTGGGTGAAAGTGCTGAAATTTACGTAGTTGATTAAGATTGGTGAGGATGATGAATTTTGCTTGTGTTATAGCTTCTTGATGATCAAAGCTAGTTGAGAAGATGATTCCATGGCTTAGTTTTCTTGTTTTGCTTGTCTTGAATCTTGGCCAAGAACTAGGGTTAGGGTTTTAGTTGAAGTTTCATGTTGTAGCTTATGTTTGTGTTTGTGGGTGATGAAGTGTTGTTGGTAGAATTTCTGTCCATTTTTCTGTCCGAATTTGCTTGATATTTTCGAAAATTATGAGGACAGAATTAGCCTTATCTTAAAGCATGAAAGTTGTGGACAATTGAGTGAGGATTCTACCTATAAATTTTCAGGTGAATCGAGACACTGTAGCATGTGAAATGACTAGAATACCCTGATGCCCTGTTTCGGCAGAAATGGTTTTTGCTACTGTAATGGGTCATTTTGACAGGAAGATGAAGGTTTTTGCTTTTGATGTCTTCTTAAGAATTGTATCCCTGTATGTTAGCTTTCTAACGGCTTTGGAATTTCTGGATTCGGATTTGTGAGCGCCAAGTTATGATCGGTTGAATGTAGCCTGTCGGCAATTGTGACGGGGAAAATTTCTGAAATTATATCGACATTTTTCACCTAGAAAGAGAGAATCTGGGCAGAAGTTGTCTTCATAAAAGTTGTAGCTTGTTCTCTTAGCTTCGAAATGGCATCTCGTATGCTCAAATCCGACACTTGTAGCCTTAGATATGGGCAATGGCGTACAAGGTGTCAAAACTGTTTTTTCCACCTTTCAGTGTGTGTTTTCCGTTTTCATTTTGTCCTCGTCCGTTTTCCGTCCAACGCCCATGTATGTGCTTCTTTTGATATTTTAAGTGATTATAAGCGTTTTTGAGAGCTTAGCTCATTGGGTATATGCATGTCGCGTTAGTTCACATTTGAAATGGTTTTCTTCCAATCTTAAGACGAGGTTCCTTTAGTTAGAAACCAAAAGGTTGATGGTTTGATTTGCATGTTCCAGGTGAGTCCGTAGGCGTTGACGATCGTGTTTAACCGCCTACATTGTCTTGTTTACGCTCAACTGTTGGTGAGTGTTCCTTGCATGTTTGTGAATAAATTGCTCGTTGGCGTGTTTAAATACTTTTAATAATTATGTGAAGGCGGTGTGTACTTTTATCGCACTCGACCTACTTTGTATTCTACTGTTCAACTATGTGCTTTTCCATTGTTTGTATATTACTTAGCATGATGTAGGCCATGTGTACTTTACCACATGGGCTGAATAAGGCCTTTCCCTTCAAGTTATCGACCTATTCGAGCCGAGGGACCGGTTCGTAGGTTGGTACCAGGGCACGCACGGTATACTCGAGTGTTACCACTAGGAGTTATAAGGTGGAGTGGGGTTGAGTATTGAACAAGACGGACTGCAACTACTTCAGGTGGAACACAGATCCTTTCACCGGTATTTTTCCCAGTTTATGTGTTTATACATTTTATGCTTATAAACTGAATTATATTAACCTACTAAGTGCTTAACTGATATATTTTTGCTCCATTTATTCTTGTGTGATTTGTATGATATTAGGATCACTCTTTGGGCTTTTAGCTCATCCCTTTCAACTTTGTTTTCCTTAGCGTGATTTGGATCGAGAGCTTCCGTGGGTTACACTAGGTCGATTGGTTTGGAGACCTAACCTTGTATTTTGATGTAGCCTTGTATTTTGAATTGTACCAATGGAAGGTTGGATGGATGGATAAACTTTTATCTGTAATTATAGTTCGGGATGTTTGTGGTTCGTTAAGGAAATTTTGGGGTTTAAATGTTACAGCTTGATTTGAGGACATCGATGTATTTTGTTATTTGCATTTGAACTAAGGATCTAGTGAGTCTGGCGAGAGGCTGGCGGCGTGATACCTTAGGGTTCGCCCTAGGGAGAGGTGGGACTATCACAGTTCTACGTTCGGTCCCATCGTCCGAAAGGTTGTCTCAATGTTTATCGGACGGCCGATGCATTTTCTGCGTTCGGTGTAGTCTGCGTCCAACATTGGTCAGAGAGATCGAAATATTTCTTGAATTGATAGGATGTCGGTGCTGATAATATGCATCGATACAATTATCGATACTCTTCCCTGCTCGAGCGTCCGATTTAGGTTTGAGTGTCCGACGGTTCTTACGAGAGTTTTCAACATTTATCGGACGTCCAATACAAGCTATTGAGCGTCCAACAGAATTGATGTTCCTTTGCTTCTTTTTGATTGAGTCTTTCATTTGCCACCATTTGCACCAATGATCTGAGCTGTCATATTTCTCAAATGGAAAACATTAGTTTAAATTATCCAATTGTTTTGTAAACATCAAAATTCAGAATCAAGATTTACATTCTCCCCCTTTTTGATGATGACAAAACAATTGAATCCAATATGATAATTGAACGTACATAACTCCCCCTCACTTGGTAAACGTCTAACCTATTATTTGAACATGAATTGAGCATTCAAACCATTCAAACTAATCGGCCAATATAAACCAACCATAACTCCCCCTTACTTAGTCATCCAACCATATTCTTCTAATCATATTCATTCCAGTTCATATTGACATTTAATACCATCAGTACCATTATTTCTCCCTCTTTTTGTCATCTCAAAAAAAAAAGTTTGAAAAACAACATAACCCTCCAATACTCCAATTCAACTCCAATATGCCAATATCCAATACAAGGCCAGAATTTCAATACCAATATCAATAGCAATATCCCAATTTCAATATCACAGTTCCAAGACCAGTACCAATATCACCATACATCAGTATCAAACATTAGTACCATAGTAACATAATTATCACGTTATCAGCATACAAACATATCAATATCACCATACATTAAATGTTCAACATAAAAGGAACAAATTAACTCAACACTGAAATTAGAGGAATAAGTTAACATCCAACATCGAATCAAAACATTCAACAATAAAAGAACAACGATGAAGGTAGCAAGGTACTTAATAGATTACAAACTTCATTCATTGTCAAAAGAGAACAAAAGAGGAAAGATGTATCTTAATGATGAAGTGCACATGAACCTAAGGTGCCTGAAAAGTGAACTTGACAGATCCAGATCTTCTTCTGCTAATGCGAAATGTAGAATGATCTTCTTCTTCAAGTAGTTTCATCATCTTCGGAGGGTTCAGCAAAAATTGGTTCTTTGCCCTTCGAGTGGAGGGATCATGATAAGAGTCGAGAATCCGTAGCAGCTTGAGTGACGAGTGGGATCGGACGTTGTTCTTTTGCATGCAAAGCATCCTCAATGAGTCAGGGAATCAATAGATTCTTCTTGTCCAAGAACTCAGATTTTTGCTCAGGGATCATGGTGATCATAAGACCATGTTCGAGAAGAAGAACATGATCCTTAAATTCTTTTAACAACTCAACCACTTAAGAATGAGATGAAGTGGCTTTGGAAGAAGATTTTCTCGGATGAATAGAGGGACCGAGGTGAAACACGAATTATGTAGTGTTAGGAGTAATAGGTGTATTATGACCACGTTTGGATCGAGACTCGGAAGCAGTTTCTTTAGTGCACCAATGCCCATCAAAAAACCTTAAATTTTTTCTTTCAAAGTAGGATTTAGTGAAAACAGAGGAAAAAGTGTCCTTAAGACATACTCCAATAATAGGAATTTTGAAATGCTCAAAGATTGGAGTTAAAAATTTTCCATAAGAAAGCTTCCTTCGAGTATCAGTACTCAAGTTTAACAGGAATTTGAACATGATAAAACCAAAATCCATGCAAATTTTTTCAACAAAGCAGTAGAACAAATACAATTCCATTTTGTTGGCATCAGTACGATGACCATCAATAGGAACTAGAAGGTTTGAAATAATAGAGAAAATGATCAAATTTTTGGAAGAAAGGTCCTCCAATTTAGCATCAGTAGGAACTTGAAATGGTGACTGAAAGTAAGTCATCAGTTTAGCAGCATTAAAGTGATTAACATCTGTAGGAATTTCTTCATAGAGAAAAAGTTAGCAATTTTACTACGGCAACCAGGTTCAATAGCAGTTTTCAAAATACCATTTACAATTTCAGGATAAAAAACAATGTCTATCCCATTTACACGTGATTTGACTTCATTGTGATCAGTGCCTTTCCTAAGATTTGCAAAGAATTGGTAAAGCATTTCAGGATAAAAGACATTAGGCATGGAAATGATGTGAGACCATTTCTGGAATTCAAAAAGGCGAAGGACAGACTCAAGATCAATCTTACGAAATTCAGAAAGGTTGATTGACCTTTGAATGATGAAACCCTTTTGCAAAATCAATGCAAACTTTTCTTTGGCTTCATCATCGATAAACTGAGGCAATGGAGGAGGTTGGGAGATAATCTGAGATTTTGTCTAAATTGTCTGAGGTTCTTGAGTACTGGCAGATGTATTTTTAGTCCTCTTGGAAGTCCGTGTAGCGGTAAGAAGTTCCACTTCTTCGTCCCTGAGGGTGTGCTTGCGTCTGGTAGCAAAAGATCCTCCTCTAATTCTTACCATTGTGAAATACAGGTGTTTTAAGTGATGTGAATGATGTGAAATGGAATAACAAGGACTAATTTTACTCTTTGGATGAAAATAACGTGACCGATCTGCTCAAAAAGGGTGATGAAATCAGTTTTAGGGTTTCGGCAGAAATTTGTGATCGGAAAGAATTGTTGTTGTTAAGAGAAGATGTTGATGCAGCACTGTTTGCAAAAGACTTACAAACACGTTTGTGATGTCAATTTTGGAAGCTTTTTCATGTGAAGGTGTGAATTTTTAGTTTTGAAATATAAGCTAAGAAGAAGTTTTGTGTTTGAGAATGAGATGTTTTGTCTGAGAGAAATGCGAAGAAATGCCCTTTACAGGACGCGACCTTCGGTGTGTTGGACGTTCGAACGAAATGAAGCGCCAACACATCCGTCCGATAGTATTTTCTAGAAAACAGCTTAGAACACCGTCGGACGTCTGTTCAACAGACATCGGACGTCCAATAAAGTTTGATTGAAAATTTTTAGGAATTATTTTCAAAAATACCCAATTTCTATCTCAGATATTTAAATTGATCCAGAGGCAAAGCTTTTGTGAAAATGTCAGCAATTTGATCTTTTTAACAAACATAATTTACAGAAATCTTACCCTTTTGAACAAGATCACGAATGAAATGATGCTTTATGTCTATATGCTTTATCCTAGAATGTTGAATGGGATTTTTGTCAAATTGATGGCACTAGTATTATCACAATAAACAGGCATATTACCATACAAAAGACCAAAATCATTCAATGTATGTTTCATCTACAACAATTGAGCACAACATGCACTAGCGGCAATGTATTCCGTTTCGGTTGTAGACAAAGAGATAGCATTTTGTTTCTTACTAAACTAAGATACCAAACAATTTCCAAGAAAATGGCATAATCCACTAGTATTTTTTCTATCTATTCTACATCCACCAAAATCAGCATCCGTAAATCCACATAAACCAAATTCATGACATCTACGATACCAAAGACTGAAATTTAAAGTTCCTTTCAAGTATCAAAAAATTCTCTTAACGACATTCAAATGAGATTCCTCAGGACAAAATTGCAAATGAGCACACAAGCAAACAGCAAACATAATATCGGGTCTACTTGCAGTTAAATAAAGTAAACTTCTGATCATATCTCTATATTTCTTTTCATCAACACTTGTACATTCTTCATCTTTGTCAAGTTTGGTAGATGTACACATGGGTGTGCCAACTTGCTTTGAATCCTCCATTCCAAATCTTTTGAGGAGTTCCTTTGTGTATTTTATTTGATTTATGAATGTTCCTTCTTGATTTTGAAGAACTTAAAGTTCGAGAAAGAAATTTAATTCTCCCATCAAACTCATCTCAAATTCATTTTGCATAATAGTGAAGAAATCCTTGCACAAACGTTCATTAGTAGTACCAAAAATAATATCATCTACATATATTTGCACAATAAGGAGATCATTCAATTTTTATTTTGTGAAAATGGTGGTGTCTACAATATCCCTTTTAAAACCATTTTCAATCAAGAAACCACTCAAACCCTCATACTAAACTCTTGGAGCTTGCTTTAAACCATACAAAACTTTTGAAAGTTTAAACACATAGTTTGAAAATTTTTCACTTTCAAAACCGGGAGGTTGCTCCACATAAACCTCTTGATCAATAAAACTATTCAAGAAAGGACTTTTGACATCTATTTGATATAATTTAAAACCTTTGAAACAAGCAAACACAAGAAACATTCTAATAGATTCTAGTCTAGCTACGGGAGCAAATGTTTCATCAAAATCTATACCTTCTTCTTGAGCATATCCATTAACCATTAATCTAGCCTTATTTTTCACAATTTTGCCTTTGTCATTTAACTTGTTCCTAAAAACCCATTTTGTACCAATAATAGGATGATTTTGAGATCTTTCAACTAGAGTCCAAACCTTATTCCTTTCAAATTGATTTAGTTCCTCTTGCATTGCTAGAATCCAATTATTATCTTTGAAGGCATCATTAACATTCTTAGGTTCAACATGTGAGACTAAAGCAAAATTATCAACTAGTGGTTTAGATGAGGAACGAGTTTTAACCTTTTCAGATGGATCACCAATAATTAGTTCCTTGGGATGATTTTGAATGAATTTCCAAACTTTAGGAAAATCCTTAGGTAGATCATCATCCTTGTCTTCTTCTTCTAGCACTTGATTTTCTCATGAGCTATTTTCCTTTGAGTTTTCCTCCATTTCAGCATTATTTTCTTCTTGGAGTGTGAGTTTCTCAAGTCCTTCTTGAAAACCTACATCATCATCTTTGCAAGTGCTTCTGGAAGAGTCATCGTTAGATTCATCAAATGTAATGTGTATAGCCTCCTCTATAACAAGAGTCCTTCTATTATAGACTCTATATCCTCTTTTATTTAACTGCTTTGATTTGCCTGTGCATGTTTTCTTGGCCTCACTGAGCGTTAGCTCACCCCAATTTGTTTTCCTTAACAGGTTTCGAGGTGGGCACGTGAATCGAGAAAGTTAGTACTTTTGTAGGATTTCCTCATTTTGTATAAGATTGAATTTAATGGATAAATTTGATGATTTATGGTACTTTGGAGTTATTATCAATGTAATTCTGATGAAATTCTGGAGTTTGTATTTTGTGAGTGTTTATTAGAAATTTTAATATCTTATATTGATGACTTTACGAATGAATGTTTGGATTAATATTTGAGAATTCGTAGTGAGTCCCGGCGAGAGTTGGGCAGGCGGTCCGCCGAACCCTTTGGTTCGCTCTAGGGGGAGGTGGGGCTGTCACAAGTTTTCTAGAAGATTAGGCCAAGGAGCTATCCATGACATATTGGACTCCATTTGTACTTTAGAAAAGTTAATCACATCAAATATAAGGTCACCAATATAGTGGAGCAGCAAGACAATTAATCATTGATTATATTAGCATGGCAATATTCTATCCATCCATCTCCAGAATAGCCATCATTAATTTTAATCAACCATGATGCAGGGCCTTCTTTAAGAGTCGGTATGTGCTGGCAATATTGATCAAGCTATGATTGGAACTTTGGAGGGATTTTCTGTATTTCTTGTTTTTAAGAAAAAATAAATCAGAAAAATTATAGGTTGTTAGAAGGCTGTAGAAAAGTTAAAATGTGTAGCTTGCATGTTCAAAAGATCACGTACCTCCTTTAGATTTTTGCAGCCTAGTATATAGTAACATTCCATGAGAGAGTGTTTACAATCGTTGAGTGGATGTTTCTCTTACTTCATAGTGTGCCATTGTGATAGATAAATGAAAAATGGTGAGAAATGAAAGGATATCTATATATATATATATATATATATATGTATATATATATATATGTATATATATATATATATATAGAGAGAGAGAGAGAGAGATGAAGTCTACTTTGGGTGTGTGAGGCCTAGTTAAATTGCGAATACTTTGTGTGTGTGTGTACACATATATATACATAGAGGTGTTAAGGTATTCATTACTACATAATCTGGTTTCTTAATATGCTTTTTCTTTTGGTTCATATCTTTGAATTTGCTATCTTTATCATAATCTGTTGTCATTCACATATTTACTATAGTACTGCTACTTTTGTATGTGGGGACAGATGCATAGATTATGCTTGTATATTTATCTAAGATATAATCAAAAGAATTCATGGGCGAATAGTTGTTCTTGGCGATGAAATGGTTTAGTCTTTCTTTATAAACTTACCTATTGCATTACTAATTTGTTTGCCTCAGGATAATGGCTAGCCAAAATCAAAGGTTTTCCTCCTATCTGAAATTGCTATCCAAAACTTGAAGAAGAGATGAGTCGTCTGTTCAATGGCAGAAATACTGCTTATCCTATGGAAGATCCATATCGAAATAGACCATTTGAACTTGTTGCTTAAGAATGAAATATGTGACATATTTAGAGAGTTTTACTAGCATGATGTTTGGCGTTATATGTTTCATGATGCTCTATATGGTGAGAGAAAATTTTCTATCTCGAGTTGATTACTGGAGTTGTTAGAGCAATCTTGTAGAAGAAATGCTTTATATTCCAAAATCACCATCATTTGACAACTTTGATAGTCAAAATGATTAAAAGATAATTTTAATATAATGTTTGTTCTGTGTTTTTAAAGTTTAGATCCTTGGTTTAATTATATTTCTTTGGCATTTGTATAGGTGTTTTTTGTAGAGACCAACGGGTGGACAGTTGCATCACGTGAATATGCTATGGTGAGCTTTTAAAAACCAAATATTATTATGATAAAATAACAATTGAAGATGTGGTGATCCTTTGTGTGTGCTATTCTATAGCTAAGCATGATTATGTAGTTTGTTAAGAAATTAGCTAGAGTGAAGCTGTGTTGTGAATCTATCTGCATTTTAGTTAATTTTGTTTAGTAAAATCTGTAATATAAGCTTGAAAATATATTCTTGTGAGGGCATCAAAATTCAGATTTTATTTTCAAATGTAAAATATTATTTATATTGTGTTTATTTAATGAAATATGAGTGAATTTATGTTTAAAGTGAATATTTTCTAATTTAGAGAATTTTCCAAGAATTATTTGCCGGTGTGTGGCTTTGGCCAAATTAACGTTAAATTTTGTTTCGAAGCGTGAATAGTGACTTTAAGATGAAAACGAGCATATGCAGTGATATTATTGATATACATTTAAGGTTGGACAGTGTTGGAATGAAATAAAACAGTGTAAGTTAGAGTGTCGCGCTCGACATGACATAAAGTGACCATAAGATTACTTTTCCCCGATTTAGGGGATTTACACCTTTTTGCTCCCTTAAAGTCACTCTTTTTGCTTTTGAGCTTCACATTTTCAGCCACATTTTTGCTTGAAGAGAGAGAGTGAGGCCGAGAGCTAGAGGAAGAGAGAGAGAGAGAGATTTCAAGTTTGTCTTCCATTTCTTCTTCCTTCCTTTCTTGAAGCTTCAAGTCACCATTGAAGACACTCATTTCCTTCCTTGGAGCAACCGTGAAAGAGGGAAGGAGAGAGAGAGGCTGGTCTAAAATTTTGAGGGAGAAAAGACAGGAAGATTGAAGCTTGTTCTTCCATCTTCTTCTTTATCCATCATCTTGAAGTTGTGAGACTTTAGTGGAGGATCTTGACTTGTTCTTCTTCATCCTTGGCTGCCGTGTGAGAGTGAGAGAAAGAGGGGGAAGATCCGAGATTGAGAAGAGAGAAAAAGGAGAGAAAGAAAGCTTGTGAGAGTTGCCTTGTCCTTGTTCTTGAGCTTTTTGTTGGAAATCACCATCAAAGCAAGAGGATCTCGAGCTAAGGTTGGAACTTTTTGGAGATATCAAGCTTGAAGTATCATCCCTGTGAAGTGCTCACAAGATCTTGTGTGATCTTGTTAGATCTACTCAGATCTGAAGGTATAAGACTTGAACCTTTTAGATCTAGCTTGATTAGTGTTCAATAAGATAAATCTATGGTTTATTTTGCTAGAAATGTTTATATTTGGAATGTCTTGTTGGGCTCTTGAAGTCCCAACCTAGGTAGCAGACTTGAGGACCTGATTGTGGATTGATTGATATTCGTGAAATTAGTTCATGTTATGGTTAGAAAGTAGATTTTGTTGCTGGAAATTTTGAAGGAAAGAGATGTGAGATGGCCGAACCTATGCTTGGCATTTTTGATGTATGATTTTGAAATTTTGTGACATTTCTGGAAGAGATTTTGCTAATATATATTTGTGATACGATATTTGTGAGTATGCGTTTGAGTAGAGTAAAGTCTTGGATTTTAAATGTTGAAAAGTGAAGCTTTTCATGAAATTTTGAATAAAAAGTGTTGATTAAATGGATTCGAGGGTTTTGCAATATTTTGGTTAATTTCTATGAATTTCGAATATAAAGACGTGGTGAGAATTGTTCTAAACTTGTGTTAAAACTTTGATTAAGAGCAAGTGTTGAGTTAATTGTGAAAAGAGCAATTTTGAGGTAAGAAACCTCATTTAAAATATTGTATTAAAGAGAATTTAGAAGTAATGTTTAGGGAGTACATTGATGGAGTGTTATATTTGGAATGATATAGTGAATTTAAAAAAGAGCCAATCGAGTCATTGTATCATGTGAAATGAATGCTTTTCCTTGAGGGAATTGTGGGAAAAATATGATTGACTATAAGAAATGAAAGTGATTTGTTTTAGTTAACGAGTGGGGAAGTAAATCTCAACTATTGTTTTCATTTGTTTTAGGGGGTGTGGAAGGAAGTGAAATCGATCCTAACTTGGAAGCCGATTAGTGATACGATATTTGTGAGTGTGCGTTTGAGTAGAGTAAAGTCTTGGATTTTAAATGTTGAAAAGTGAAGCTTTTCATGAAATTTTGAATAAAAAGTGTTGATTAAATGGATTCGAGGGTTTTGCAATATTTTGGTTAATTTCTATGAATTTCGAATATAAAGACGTGTTGAGAATTGTTCTAAACTTGTGTTAAAACTTTGATTAAGAGCAAGTGTTGAGTTAATTGTGAAAAGAGCAATTTTGAGGTAAGAAACCTCATTTAAAATATTGTATAAAAGAGAATTTAGAAGTAATGTTTAGGGAGTACATCGATGGAGTGTTATATTTGGAATGATATAGTGAATTTAAAAAAAGAGCCAATCGAGTCATTGTATCGTGTGAAATGAATGCTTTTCCTTGAGGGAATTGTGGGAAAAATATGATTGACTATAAGAAATGAAAGTGATTTGTTTTAGTTAACGAGTGGGGAAGTAAATCTCAACTATTGTTTTCATTTGTTTTAGGAGGTGTGGAAGGAAGTGAAATCGATCCTAACTTGGAAGCCGAACCTTACTATTTCGGTGAGTTTCCATACTTGTTATGTGATTATGTGAATGTGATTGAAAGTAGGTTGAGATAAGTGATTTGAAGTGAAACATGATTTGTTTTCAAACCGTCAAATGGGATAGTGTGTACTTTATCACACTTATCCTTATTTGAGTGGAAAATATTTTGAATGGAAAATGATTGTGAAAACATTATGTAGTGACTTATGTGTGTATGTGTAATGTCAGAAATTCCTGAGACCTATTGGTGAGACCTTCGATTTGAGCCGGAGGCTAGGCCAAGGCCGAAGAGAAAGGTACGAGCCATAGGGTTCCTTAAGTGAAGTGAAGTGTACTCGGGACTTGGCAATTGGACTTGTCCCAGAGAAAGAGAAATATACAATGTACATACATAAAGTGAAGTGAAGTGAACAGTGTTTGGAGTCGGGCCCAATGGGGGTTTGGTGGAGTAAGGAGTAAGTGGTGTTCTACATGGTTTGTACCTGTGAAAGTTGACAGAATGTCAACTATGAGAATCGTGATCAAGTTTCGTGGATCTTGGATCTTGAGAGCCCCTGTATCCTACCCTGAATTTGTTAATTGCTTTCCTATTTGGTTTATGTCTAAATTCAAGTGAAGTGAAGTTTCATATGTGTTATGTGCTTTGCATGTTTTTGGGAACTCACTGGGATTTTAGCTCACTCTTTTATATTTGTTTTCCAAGGCCTGAGAACCCAAGTGAAGGTGCCAACCAGTAGGCTTAGAGTTTACTTTTGCGTTTGGTATGACAAATTTGAACTATGGTTTGAGAGTGCTTGTGTTATGAGAATCCGAATGATTGATCAAGTACTTTGTATAATTTGAGATTATAAGACTGGAGAATTGTATTATAAATTATTGTGTGGTTTAGATTTATGATTGGAATCTTAGTTTGACATATTATTGAGCTTTGTGTGAGGGAGTCCAGGCGAGAGCTAGACTAACGAACCGCCGAACTCTTTGGATAACCTTAGGGGGAGGTGGGGCTCTCACAGGTGATATCAGAGCCTAGGTTTCAGATCTCTGTAATGTATCCTAAGCTAAAAGTTTAGGATACTGGCCTGTGGAAAGTAGGACTAGAGTGTTTCTGGAACTTGATGGTTGGTAAGTGTTATTGCTTGAGAGTTTATTATATGAATTGATTTGATCGAGAGTTTGACGTTACTGTGATTGAGGCATAAGAGTGACTCTTAGTATTTGATTGAATTTTGAGATTTGTCATAACCTTGATTAGTATGAGTTGGAGTATTGAGGACAATACCCTTAAGGGGAAGAGATTGTAACACCCGAGAGTTAAAGGTGTTTTCGATTTGTATTTTCAAAGTTTCTACTTGAATAAGAAGATTATTTTTTAGTGTTGGGAAAACAATTTACATATGCATATAACTTCATATCTTCTTATTTTCATTCAATTATTTTATGAATATTTGCAAGGGTTTAGTTGACCTAGTCAAGCCTATTTGAGATGTAAACTATATTTGGATGTAAAAGAAGGGCTTATTGGCAAAGTTTCAAAGATATTTTAGAAGAAAACAATGAAAGCTTGACATTTGGTACCAAACTAATAGTTATAGTTTTGATCAAATAACATAAATAGCCAAGCTTTCAAACATTTTATCATCTTTCATTTTATTTCTTCTCTTCTTCGTAGACGGAATTTTGAGAGGAAAAAGAGAAAAGAAACTCTACTTGCTTGACTTTATTTCTTTGTCCAAAACTTGAGAGAAAAGAGACAAAATTGATTTTCCTTTATGAAGTTACAAATCAATCTTGGGAGGAAACTGTGAGGCCCCACAACTTGTTAGATTTTCATACGTTCATTTCACTTTTATATTTCTTATTTCTTTCCTCTTTCCTACTGATGATAAATTTAGGTACTTACATGTTTTATATGACACAAATTTAGAGAAAGAGGGATTTTGTGTGAAAAGAATTATTTGTGGAAAACGTATTTGGAGATATTCGTTACATACCCCTTATTATTTTACCATTTGTTACATTCTTAACAAGCTATTCTGTTTCACCACAACCATTTTTTTTATAAATTAAACAAGTTTCTACTTTGTTCAAAATCAATACCAAAGAGGAAAGATTTTGTAAAGATGTGGTGGAAACTTCCATATTTTTACATCTAGATTTTTAACCTTGCATGTTTATATTACGCATACAAATCGACTCATACGTGCGTACTTGCACTTTGTAAATCTAGAAATGTTTTCCTCATTATTTTGATTAACTTTTGAATTTCATTTCATCTCTTTGATTCTTAAAGTTGAGGCATGTTGAATTTATAGGAAGTTATACTATATATGAATTTTAAACCCTCAAATTAAGTCTACCGTACGAGACCTAAATTTTCATGCATGAATTGCCATTTGATTCATTTAAGTGCATATAAATTTCTTTAGTGCATTGGTGACATGTTTTCCCCTAAGTGCATTCATTTCATTTGATTAGGTATACTTGATTAAGGATTGAACCCTAGAATTAGTGAGACCTTTTCTAAGGTTTAATTACTGAAAAAAAAATAGAGTTGGTGGTGTTAATTGGAGACTATATGAAACTTAAGGAGTTAGAAGCAAATTGTGGGAGTTTTGATGGAAACATGAACAAGAAGAAGCCATGTGTCAACACAAGATTCATTCTTGACCAATGACTTTCCCTCCAAGCTAATCTTAAAACTTCTCAAGACTTCTCATTTCTTCTTCTTCTCAACAAGAGGGCCGAGAGAGAGAGCAGAAAAAGGGGGGAAATTTTTCAGTTTTCTAGTCTTCATTCCTTGTTAGATTTGAGGGAAAATCAAAGGAAAAATCTTAGCTCGCACCATTAATCTTCAACTCAAGCAAGAAAGGAAAGAACTTGGAGGTTTTCTGGGTGGAGTTTGTATTGGTTTGGAGGTTCACAAGAGGTACTCATCTCACTTGACTCTTATTCTTTCTTTATGATTTTTACTGGATTTATGCATGATTGAAGTTGTAGATGTTGATTACATGATGATTAGTGAAGGTTTGTTTGGTATGGCATGGATGACAACTTAGGGCTGGTTTGGGTCAAGTAGGAAGTTGGTGACTTTTCTTATGGAAATTCCTAGCTATAACTTGTTTTTTTATTTGTGGTAATGAATGTTTGTGGTTGTGTTATGGCTGGTGAGTTGATATTTAGAGGATTAGTTGGTTAGAGAGTTGGAAACCTTGAAGAAATATTTATGCTTGCTGGCCGACGGACAAGCTGAAATTTTCAGCTTTGATTTTACATGTTTCATGGTGAATTTTGGTTAAAATTTGAACAACTAACCCTATGGGGCTTTAACCTACAAGTATATGTTGGATTGGAGTAAAAATCTTGAGCTTAAGAAGGTTTAAATGGCACGTTGTTTTCTGTTTTTGGTGGCTGGACGAATTTCCAGCGGAGGTAGAATGAAGGGGCTGTTTTGCTTAAATTGTGTAATAAGGTGTGATAACAGGACTTGATGTACTTGTTATGACCTTAAACCTAATGTGGATGATGAGTTTTGGGGAGTGAAATCAAATCATTTTGAAGGATGAAAACCTTTTAAAGTGCACAAGAAAATTCTGCCAGTCACTCCGTCAGAAATGAAATTTCAGTCGACTTCCCTGATTTTTTGGTTTTGATAGGAAATGAACTGGGAGATGAACCATATACCGTTGGAAAGCCCTACGAGTCTAGTTCCTAACGCCGCTAACAACACTCAATTTTGATTTTTCTACACCAAGTTATACCCATTTTCCCGGGACTGCACGTAGCCAACTGTTAAGACGAATTTCCAGCTTTAATGCAAATTCCTTCCTTGGTCGAATCTTGATGTTTCTTGGGTCTTGCACGCTCATTTCATTCCAAATATTATACTTGACTTGTGAATCTAGTAAACCTTCAACATCTCCTCATTTTGCGACCTTGAACCTTCCTAGAACTTCCTAATTTAGAAGCATGAACTAGTTGCATGTATTTGCACTTATTAAGTTGCTTTCTCTTACTTGGTTAAGTTAATGGTTGCATGCATTGTTTGTGCTTAGGATTCGAAGGCGATATCGAGGGTGATCAATACGCGTACATTTGAGATTACTTGGTTTGTTTGGTGAGTGTTCCTCTCTTGTTTACGTGAATACTTGAACTACATGAACTACATGAACTTGAACTACGTGAACTATGTGAACTACTTGGAATGTGAATAGTCTCTTGTTCCATGTAATACACCTTTGGGTTCCTGTAGTTGAGTCAAGTGTGTACTTTATCGCACTTGAACTCTCCCATTTGACTTTCACTTGAAATTTGACCTGCTCGATTTGTGATTTGACTTTGTGTACTTTAAAGTGAAAAAGTCGTTCGGGTGATATTCCGTCGACTAATTTGATTCGTTTGTGGCTTGGTATACTTTGATGTGAAAAGTCATTCGGGTGATACCCCATCGACTAATTTGATTCATTTGGGGTTCCGAATACCCCAAAACCCCATTGGCAAGTTAATTGTATCGAGCCAGCTGAGAGGTTCGGGTGATATTCTGTCGACTAATTTGATTCGTTTGTGGCTTGGTATACTTTGATGTGAAAAGTCATTCGGGTGATACCCCATCAACTAATTTGATTCGTTTGGGGTTCCGAATACCCCAAAACCCCATTGGCAAGTCAATTGTATCGAGCCAGCTGAGAGGTACTGGTCGAGAAAATTGTCGAACCATGGGTTATTATATTTGATCCTTTGGAATTTGGTATACTCGAGAATTACCTAAATTAGTTTCTTTGAGGTGTTCGGGCCCGGTAAGGGGGTGAACGGTGGACGGTTGTGGGGCAAAGTGGTGCTTTATAGACTTTGGTTTTTGACTTCAAAAGTTGACGGAGAGTCAACGGGCTATCTTATGATCAAGCGCTTGTGGTATTGGCTTTTGGAAGCCACCCGTATCCTTTTAAATTTACTTACTACTATATTTGTCTTATGTCTGCTTGTTAAGTCGAGTAGTGTTCTCCTCATGAATACGATCTCCTAGTTGAGAGGCTCGAGTCATGTTCTTTAACACGATCTCCTAGTTGAAAGGCTCGAGCAGTGTTCTCCTCAAGAACACGATCTCCTAGTTGAGAGGCTCGATGTATTTTGTACTTGGTTGTGATATTTGTTTCTTTATTTTACATTTTAAATGCGATATTTGACTACTTGAGTTCTCCTATTTGTTAATGTGACTGCATGTTTTATTTGGGACCTCATTAAGTTTTATCTTACCCTATTCCCTTTTGTTTCCCTTAGCAGGATTGTGTATGAGGTCGGAGAGTTTGCTTGTGGCCTAAAAGTCTAGTGTGCTACCTTTTGTTTAAGTACCGACGTATTAGTGGACTTGTTCCATTTTGTAAGTTTAAAGTTGGTTGTAAACTTTAAAATTGAGATGTTTTGTAAGATTTATGTCCTTGTAACTTGGAGTTTTACTTTATTTTGAGGATGTGTGTAATTGGAATTTCAAATGACTTATGGAAATGTAAATTTTTTGGTTATGTTATTATTTTGGAGTATTTGAATGTAATTATTGAGGATTGGAATTTGTAATTATTTGATATCTGTAGTGAGTCCCGGCGAGAGTTGGGCAGGCGGTCCGCTGAACCCTTTGGCTCACCTTAGGGGAAAGTGGGGTCGTCACAGTTGGTATCAGAGCTTTAGGTTTCAGATCTTTGTTATGTATCCTAGACTGAATAATTTAGGATGCCGGACTGTGGGTTTGGATTGAGTGTTATTTACTTGCTTATGGTAGATTGCAGAATCTACTTGGTATGTCAGGCAGAAATGGGAATTGGATCAATTTATACCTTGACTGGCCAATCCTGGTGTGAATTAACTGTATTCTTGTTTTGGTGCCTGAATACATGTGTGCCCTTTAGACCTTAGTGTTGTAAATGAAGTTGACTTTGTTAATGATAGTAACTCCTAGTTCCGTGATGGGTTGACCTAGTGAAACATTAAGTTATGAATTGCTTTGTTGATTTGTCAGCTTTGATGTTTCATGTGTTTTGTGAATGACTTGTTTATTCATATAATGCCTTTGATCTTTACATGCATGGTACGTGGCTTAGGTGTACTATGTTTTGTTGGGAACTTGTTCTGTGTATTTTGTCAAAGTTGATATATGTATCTTTTGTATAGGTATCTTTTGTGTGTAAAACCTTTGGAACTTGCTTTTGTTTTGTAACCTAAGTATGTTTGGGTGTGTTTAAATATATTTAGTTTTCTGTTTTGTTTATATATTATATGTTATATGTTATATTATGTATGCATTCATGTAATCATGCATCTTCATTCTTACATAATTTCAACCCTAGATCTATAAGAAAACAAATGGAGAGGAGACAACGTGGTCGAGGTCGTAGACATGGACGCGGACAGCTTCGTGAACAAGAGAGAGAATTTCGAGGACGAAATTCTTTTAAGGGGGAGAGAGTGTGAGGCCCCACAACTTGTTAGATTTTCATACGTTCATTTCACTTTTATATTTCTTATTTCTTTCCACTTTCCTACTGATGATAAATTTAGGTGCTTACATGTTTTATATGACACAAATTTAGAGAAAGAGGGATTTTGTGTGAAAAGAATTATTTGTGGAAAACGTATTTGAAGATATTCGTTACATACCCCTTATTATTTTGCCATTTGTTACATTCTTAACAAGCTATTCTGTTTGACCACAACCATTTTTTTTATAAATTAAACAAGTTTCTACTTTGTTCAAAATCAATACCAAAGAGGAAAGATTTTGTAAAGATGTGATGGAAACTTCCATATTTTTACATCTAGATTTTTAACCTTGCATGTTTATATTACGCATACAAATCGACTCATACGTGCGTACTTGCACTTTGTAAATCTAGAAATGTTTTCCTCCTTATTTTGATTAACTTTTGAATTTCATTTCATCTCTTTGATTCTTAAAGTTGAGGCATGTTGAATTTATAGGAAGTTATACTATATATGAATTTTAAACCCTCAAATTAAGTCTACCGTACGAGATCTAAATTTTCATGCATGAATTGCCATTTGATTCATTTAAGTGCATATAAATTTCTTTAGTGCATTAGTGACATGTTTTCCCCTAAGTGCATTCATTTCATTTGACTAGGTATACTTGATTAAGGATTGAACTCTAGAATTAGTGAGACCTTTTCTAAGGTTTAATTACTGGAAAAAAAATAGAGTTGGTGGTGTTAATTGGAGACTGCATGAAACTTAAGGAGTTAGAAGCAAATTGTGGGAGTTTTGATGGAAACACGGACAAGAAGAAGCCATGTGTCAACACAAGATTCATTCTTGACCAATGACTTTCCCTCCAAGCTAATCTTAAAACTTCTCAAGACTTCTCATTTCTTCTTCTTCTCAACAAGAGGGCCGAGAGAGAGAGAGCAGAAAAAGAGGGTAAAATTTTCAATTTTCTAGTCTTCATTCCTTGTTAGATTTGAGGGAAAATCAAAGGAAAAATCTTAGCTCGCACCATTAATCTTCAACTCAAGCAAGAGAGGAAAGAACTTGGAGGTTTTCTTGGGTGGAGTTTGTATTGGTTTGGAGGTTCACAAGAGGTACTCACTGTGAGAGCCTCAAAATTCTATTTTTATTTTTAAAACACATAATAATAGTTATATTATGTTTATTCACTAAAATATTAGTGAATTTATGTTTTGACTGATTATTTTCTAATTTAGAGGATTTTTTTAAGAATTATTTGCCAGTGTGTGGTTTCGACCAGTTTAAGCGTTTAATTTTTCTTCCGAACCGTGAATAGTGACTTTAAGATAAAATTGAGCATATGTAGAGATATATTTAAGATCGGACAGTGTCGGAATGAGATAAACCAGTAAAAGCTAGAGTGTCGCACGTCGACGCGACAAAAAGAGGAGTTTGACCACTTTTTCCTCGATTTAAGGACAACCAAGCATTTCGTCCTTATAAAGCTTTGTTTCTTGCTTCCTTGCTTCCTCATTTGCAGCCACACTTGAAGCTTGAAGAGAGAGAGAGGGCGGAACTAGTGAGAGAGAGAATTGAGAGATTTTACAAGCTTTCTTCTTCTTCTTCTTCTTTCTCAATTTTTCTTGCACTTTGAACACCATTTGAGAGCTTCATCTTGTTCCTTGTTGCTCCTCATTGCAGCCGGCCAAGAGAGAGAGCAAGAGAGAGAGAGAAAAGCTTCATCTTGTCTATTTTCTTGTTTCTTGAAGAATTCAAGAGATCAAGCCATCAAATCTTCATCTCTTCTTCGTCTTGTTCCTTGAAACTCCATTGGAGAGAGAACTTCAACTTGCTAACTTCTTTTCCAGTCAAGTCCAGAGTGAGAGAGAGAGAGCAAGGAAGAGCTGCCATCTTGACCCTTGAAGCTTTTGGGAAGAAATCATCAAGTGATCAACGAGAACTTTGGCTAATTTTGAAGATACTCGAAGGTACAAGACTTGGAGATTCACTTTCGAATAGATCTATCCTTGATCTTGCTAGATCTGAAAAGATCTTGAGGTATAACCCTTAAAACTCTTAGTTTTAACCTTATTAGTGTTAGATCTGTCAGATCTACGGGTTATTTGCTAGAAATGCTTATGAATAGAGCATTTGAGTTGGGCTCTTGAATTCCCAACTTAGGTAGCTGACTTGAGGTGACTTTTAGGTAGCGTACTTGAGGACCTGAATGTGGTTTTGTTTGTTATTTATGAAATGAGATTATTTTATGGTTCGAATGTGGATTTCATGATTGAAAATTTTAATGGAAAAGAGTGAGAGCTGGCCAAACCACTGTCTGGAAATTTTGACTTGTGATTTCGAAATTTTATGATGTTACTTGGCTAGATTTGCGTAAATAAATATGTATTGTGTTTATTTGTGAGTATATGTTTGAATGGAGTGAAAATCTTGGATTTTAATGGAGAAGAGATGAGTTTTTGCTAATTTTTGGGTAAATGTACTTTTGGACAGATTTGAGGCATTTGAGGGTTTGAAATGTTTTATCTGATTTTTCATGACTTTTGTACAGTAAGATTTGGTTAAAACTGTTCCGAATATATGTTATAATCTTAATTAAAGTTGAGTGTTGAGTTAAACTTGAATGGGTGATTTTTGAAGTGAAATACCTCACTTTATGTCTTTGTACTAAGAAAATTAGAAGTCACAAGAATGGAGTACGTCGATAGCGTGGTTTGATTATTTGATGTCTCAGTTTGAAAATGGAATCTTTTAAGATGATTTCCGACTCGAATGACTACTTTTCATTCGAGCAAAAGTTAGAGGATTTCTTGTAAAGAATTTTTATAAAACAAATGAATAAACTTTGTGTTTAGTTTCGCTAATTGTGAGGCGAAACTTATTTCTTCTGTTTACTTGATTATAGGAAGTAGGGAAGGATTTGATCCAGAACCCAATTTGGAAATTGAACCTTGCTACTGTGGTGAGTTTCCATTCATGTTATTTGATTTTGTGAATTTAATTTGGAATATGAATGATTAAGTGATTTGATGTGAAAATCTGATTTTTGATCCCTCAAATGGAGTAGTGTGTACTTCATCACACTTACTCCTATTTGAATGGCAAACTCTGTAAAAGTGGCATTTCAAGTATGTTTTGAACCTTTTGACTTTTGATATGATGTGAACTCTGTTCTGAATATATGATGTGATGTGATGTGTTTTGTGATTATTGTTCTTAAGAATACTCAATCCCTTTGGTAAGTTATCGACTCGAGCCATTGGGAAGACCTAGGTCGAGGAGATTTAACAACCTTAGGCTACGTGATAAATTTGTGTGCTCTGAACTTGGCATATGGCCTTGTCCCTGTTGAAGAGCAATACACAAATATATAAGTTTATCTGAGGTGGGTAGGCCCGAACCGGGGGTTTTGGTGGTGGAAGGAGTAAGTGGCTGTTTACTTGGTATGAAAGTTGACGGAGTGTCAACTACGTAATCTGTGCACCAGTCCATAAACGTGCTCCAACTCTGAGGATCTTAGCCCCTGAGGGCTACCCGTATCCTACCTTTGTGTTGTTAATTGTTTTCCTTATTTGCTTCTTTCAGAATATGAATTTGGAATAAGAATCTTATATGTGTTATGTGTTTTGCATGCCTTTTTGGGAACTCACTGGGCTTTTAGCTCATCCTTTCAAATTTATTTTTCTTAGCAAGGACTGAGAATCCAAGCGGAGGCGACAACCGTTAGAATTAGGGTTTTCTTTTGTATCTGGCTGGTGAAACTTGAGTTGTGAATTTGGGATATTGTAATGCGAAACTTTGAATGTGTATTTTAAGTACGCTATGTATTTTGGGATTTTGAGATTTGGTGAATGAATTGTGAATTATCGTTTAGTTTGTATTGTTATCTCAATTTTGGGTTTGTGAGATTGAAATAGTTTAATTATGAGTTGATTGTAAAGTTTGGGATTGATGTTTAAATTGTTCCTTTAGGAATTAGTAACCATTTGTGTGAGTGAGTCCTGGCGAGAGCTAGGCAGGCGGTCCACTGATACCTTAGGGTACACCTAGGGAGAGGTGGGGCTGTCACAGGTGGTATCAGAACTTAGGGTTTAGATCTCTGTAATGTATCCTAGGTTTAAAGTTTAGGATGCTGGACTGTGGGATTAGATTGTGTGTTAAACGTATGGTGACATCATCACTTGATGATTGGGTGAGAGTTAGAGTTATTAAGCATTTGAGAGTTTAGCAGGTTAGAGAGAAATGTAAGAAAAAGCTCTTAATTATGTTTAAGTGTTAATGATGCCTAAGTTCGGTTGAATTCTAGTTGAGTTCGTTCTTGTAAGACATGGATCGTGGTGGTGATGATGACATGCCTGGACATCTTCAACCCGTAATTTGTTATCGACCGAGACCAGGGGGTGATTATAGGGCTTATGACCCTAGAACCAGATCTAGATGATTTTGTGAGTATTGGAGAACACGCGTTTACCCTGATCATATGGTCCTATCTATCTACCGTGAGAAGAAGAGATTGACTAGAGTTAATGGGGAATTACAAGAAGAAGTAGATAGGCTCACGACTGTAGAACGGACTCAGGGTGATCGGATTCGTGAGCTTGAGGAGTGAAAGGTTGCTCGAGAGCGAGCCGATGGCATAGTGACCAAGTGTGAGGCTATGGTTAAGAAAGTCCTTGAGACTAATCGAGTTAAGTTGAATGCAGTGGTTAGTGAGGGGGCTACGGGAGGGGATACCGCTATGGCTGAGGCAGATCCCTAATATTTGGAGTCTGACCTATCGGAGAGTGCTTTCACGGAGACTTCTGCTTCTGAGACTTGATAGATTAGCGGAACATGGAATTAAGATTTTGTGTAATCTTTTGTGAGAAAAACCATCAAAATGGGTTCTCAATCCTTGTAATTGCATGCTTACTAGCTTTTCGAGTACTGTACTTTTGTTTAACTGTATTTGTGAACTTGATGTGACTTATGTGTGTCTTTTGTTAAAAGAATGCTCATCTGATGTACTCCTGGCACTTCTGTTATTACGAGTTGTGTATATAAAGTGTTTTATTTGTCTTTTCAACTTGACTTTCTAATAGTATGTTGTACTTTCATGTTTATATTAAAATGTCTGCCCACTAAAGAATTATGGAGGGTAGAAGAGGCCGAGGTAGAGGGCATGGAACTAGGTTGTTTCAAAACATCGGAGGTGACCGTGAGTCGGCCACCGACCAGAATCAAGGGAGTAGGGTTGACATTGGGGAACAAATGGCTACGGCCATTAATCGAATGACAGAAATATTAGACCATTTGGTTGGCCAACAAGGCCTTGGACATGAGCAGCAACCTGTCAACTTAAGGGGTGGAGATGATAGAGCTCTAGAGAGATTTCAAAAGTTTAACCCACCTAAATTCCTTGGGGAACCCGATCCTGAAGTTGCTGAGGGATGATTAGAAAGAATTTCTGACATTTTTATTGCCCTGGATTATACAGAGGAAAGGCAAGTAGCATTTGTCGTATTTCAATTTGAGGGAGCCGCTAGGTCATGGTGGAATATGATAAGGGTAAAATGGAAAAGAGAGCAAACCCCTAGGACTTGGGTGAACTTTACTAGAGAATTCAATGCTAAGTTTCTTCCCCCATTAGTCCAGGAGAAGAGGAAAGATGATTTTATTAGATGTAAGCAAGGGACGCTAAGTGTCGCTGAATATGAGGCACTCTTTACTAAATTGTCAAGGTTTGCCCCCGAATTAGTGGTAACCGAACAAAGGAGGATTAGGAGGTTTGTGCAGGGGTTGAATGTGGAAATACAAGAAATTTTGGCGGCTGCCCAAGTTAACAGCTTTAGTGAAGCCATTGAGAAAGCCCAGAGGATTGAAGGGGCAAAGGCTCAAGTTAAATCTTTTAATGCAAGGAAAAGGAATGCCCCTAGCAGTAGTCAAGGACCATCGATGTGGGTGCACCAACTCCTAAGTTTGGAAGAGACATGGATGAGGTAAACCCTTCTAGAATATCGAGAGGATCTATGGTAAGGGGAACATTTTGCAGGGGATCGATGTCTAGAGGAACCCCAAGTGGAAGGGGGCAATCAAGGGATGTCACCCAAAGAAGTCAAGCCTCCACTCCTAGTGTATCATGTGGTTTCTATGGGAAATCGAACCATTCTGAGGATAGCTGTTGGAGGAAGACAGGAAAGTGTTTCAGGTGTGGCAGTACCGAAAATCGATTAGCTTCATGCCCGAGGTTTCGAGGAGAGGCTGTGGCCCGACAAGTGGGTAGACCTAACTCCAGTCAGGCTAGTGCACCAGGAAGTCGACCAATGGTTCCGGCTAGGGTCTATGCCATTAACCAACAATAAGTCCCCGACCCAACTGAAGTTGTTAAAGGTACTATCCCTGTCTTTCACAGTTTAGTAAAGTTTTAAAGTGGTTCTTGATGTATTCCGTTCAACTGATAAACCTGCTTTCTTGTGTGGAGTAGATATAGAACCCATTAGAGTACCTTATAATCTTAAGGTTTGAACACCATGAGAGACATTTAAGGGTAAAACTCATGGAGGGTAAACTTTGATGGGAACATAATTGGAATAAAGTGACCCTTGGGGAAAAATATGCATCTGGAGAGCTTAAGTGATGACTTCCATATAAGAGATGAATTCATACCATTGTCGATGAAATGAGCACTGTCATGGAAATAGGATGGTATCGAAGTAAATGAGGTGTTATCATATAAAGAACATCATGTGTAGATTTTTGGTAAGAATGTAAAAGAACTTGAGAAATAAGAAAATTTCCTCTAACTGAGGTTTTATGGAGAAATCAAAGGATTAAGGAAGTAACCTGGAAAGTTGAAGAAGAGATCTGAAAGGATTATCTAGAATGACTTGTAAGCGAGATGTGAATTTCGAGGACGAAATTCTTTTAAGGAGGGAAAGATGTGAGGGGCTCAAAATTCTATTTTTATTTTTAAAATGCATAATAATAGTTATATTATGTTTATTCACTAAAATATTAGTAAATTTATGTTTTGAGTGATTATTTCTAATTTAGAAGATTTTTTCAAGAATTATTTGCCGGTGTGTGGTTTCGGCCAGTTTAAGCGTTTAATTTTTGTTTCGAAGCATGAATAGTGACTTTAAGATAAAATCGAGCATATGTAGAGATATATTTAAGGTCAGACAGTGTTGGAATAAGATAAACCAGTAAAAGCTAGAGTGTCACACGTCGACGCGACAAAAACAGGAGTTTGACCACTTTTTCCTCGATTTAAGGACAACCAAGCATTTTGTCCTTATAAAGCCTAGTTTCTTGCTTCCTTGCTTCCTCATTTGCAGCCACACTTGAAGCTTGAAGAGAGAGAGAGGGTGGAACTAGTGAGAGAGAGAATTGAGAGATTTTGCAAGCTTTCTTCTTCTTCTTCTTCTTTCTCAATTTTCCTTGCACTTTGAACACCATTTGAGAGCTTCATCTTGTTCCTTGTTGCTCCTCATTGCAGCCGGCCAAGAGAGAGAGCAAGAGAGAGAGAGAGGAAAGCTTCATCTTGTCTATTTTCTTGTTTCTTGAAGAATTCAAGAGATCAAGCCATCAAAACTTCATCTCTTCTTCGTCTTGTTCCTTGAAACTCCATTGGAGAGAGAACTTCAACTTGCTAACTTCTTTTCCTGTCAAGCCGAGAGTGAGAGAGAGAGTAAGGAAGAGCTGCCATCTTGACCCTTGAAGCTTTTGGGAAGAAATCATCAAGTGATCAATGAGAACTTTGGCTAATTTTGAAGATACACGAAGGTACAAGACTTGGAGATTCACTTTCGAATAAATCTATCCTTGATCTTGCTAGATCTGAAAAGATCTTGAGGTATAACCCTTAAAACTCTTAATTTTAACCTTATTAGTGTTAGATCTATCAGATCCACGGTTTATTTGCTAGAAATGCTTATGATTAGAGCATTTGAGTTGGGCTCTTGAATTCCCAACTTAGGTAGCTGACTTGAGGTGACTTTTAGGTAGCGGACTTGAGGACCTGAATGTGGTTGTGTTTGTTATTTATGAAATGAGATTATTTTATGGTTAGAATGTGGATTTGATGATTGAAAATTTTAAAGGAAAAGAGTGAGAGCTGGCCGAACCACTGTCTGGAAATTTTGACTTGTGATTTCAAAATTTTATGATGTTACTTGGCTAGATTTGCCTAAATAAATATGTATTGTGTTTATTTGTGAGTATATGTTTGAATGGAGTGAAAATCTTGGATTTTAATGGAGAAGAGATAAGTTTTTGCTAATTTTTGGGTAAATGTACTTTTGGACAGATTTGAGGCATTTGAGGATTTGAAATGTTTTATCTGATTTTTCATGACTTTTGTACAGTAAGATTTGGTTAAAACTGTTCCGAATATATGTTATAATCTTAATTAAAGTGGAGTGTTGAGTTAAACTTGAATGGGTGATTTTTGAAGTGAAATACCTCACTTTATGTGTTTGTACTAAGAAAATTAGAAGTCGCGAGAATGGAGTACGTCGATAGTGTGGCTTGATTATTTGATGTCTCAGTTTGAAAATGGAATCTTTTAAGATGATTTCCGACTCGAATGACTACTTTTCATTTGAGCAAAAGTTAGCGGATTTCTTGTGAAGAATTTTGATAAAACAAATGAATAAACTTTGAGTTTCGTTTCACTAATTGTGAGGCGAAACTTATTTCTTTTGTTTACTTGATTATAGGAAGTGGGGAATGATTTGATTCAGAACCCAATTTGGAAATCGAACCTTGCTACTATGGTGAGTTTCCATGCATGTTATTTGATTATGTGAATTTAATTTGGAATATGAATGATTAAGTGATTTGATGTGAAAATCTGATTTTTGATCCCTCAAATGGAGTAGTGTGTACTTCATCGCACTTACTTCTATTTGAATGGCAAACTCTATAAAAGTGGCATTTCAAGTATGTTTTGAACCTTTTGACTTTTCATATGATGTGATGTGATGTGATGTGTTTTGTGATTATTATTCTTAAGAATACTCAATCCCTTTGGTAAGTTCTCGACTCGAGCCGTTGAGAAGACCCAGGTCGAGGAGATTTAACAACCTTAGGCTACATGATAAATTGTGTGCTTTGAACTTGGCATATGGCCTTGTCCCTGTTGAAGAGCAACACACAAATATATAAGTTTATCTGAGGTGGGCGGGCCCGAACCGGGGGTTTTGGTAGTGGAAGGAGTAAGTGGCTGTCTACTTGGTATGAAAGTTGACGGAGTGTCAACTACGTAATTTGTGCACCAGTCCATAAACGTGCTCTAGCTTTGAGGATCTTAGCCCCTGAGGGCTACCCGTATCCTACTTTTATGTTGTTAATTGTTTTCCTTATTTGCTTCTTTCAGAATATGAATTTGGAATGAGAATCTTATATGTGTTATGTGTTTTGCATGCCTTTTTGGGAACTCATTGGGCTTTTAACTTATCCTTTCAAATTTGTTTTCCTTAGCAGGGACTGAGAACCTAAGCGGAGGCGCCAACCGTTAAAATTAGGGTTTTCTTTAGTATCGGGCTGGTGAAACTTGAGTTGTGAATTTGGGATATTGTAATGCAGAACTTTGAATGTGTATTTTAAGTACTCTATGTATTTTGGGATTTTAAGATTTGGTGAATGAATTGTGAATTATCGTTTAGTTAATATTGTTATCTCAATTTTGGGTTTGTGAGATTAAAGTAGTTTAATTATGAATTGATTGTAGAGTTTGGGATTGATGTTTAAATAGTTCCTTTGGGAATTAGTAACTATTTGTGCGAATGAGTCCTGACGAGAGCTAGGCAGGCGGTCCACTGATACCTTAGGGTACGTCCTGGGGAGAGGTGGGGCTGTCACACTCACCTCATTTGACTCTTACTCTTTCTTTATGGTTTTTACTGGATTTATGCATGATTGAAGTTGTAGATGTTGATTACATGATGATTAGTGAAGGTTTGCTTGATATGGCATGGATGACAACTTACGGCTAGTTTGGTTCAAGTAGGAAGTTGGTGACTTTTCTTATGGAATTTCCTAGCTATAACTTGTTTTTTTATTTGTGGTAATGAATGTTTGTGGTTGTGTTATGGCTGGTGAGTTGATATTTAGAGGATTAGTTGGTTAGAGAGTTGGAAACCTTGATTTCACATGTTTCATGGTGAATTTTGGTTAAAATTTGCTCAACTAACCCTATGGGACTTTAACCTACAAGTATATGTTGGATTGGAGTAAAAATCTTGAGCTTAAGAAGGTTTAAATGGCACGTTGTTTTTTATTTTTGGTGGCTGGACGAATTTCCAGCGGAGGTAGAATGAAGGGGCTGTTTTGCTTCAATTGTGTAATAAGGTGTGATAACAGGGCTTGATGTACTTGTTATGACCTTAAACCTAATGTGGATGATGAGTTTTGGGGAGTGGAATCAAATCATTTTGAAGGATGAAAACCTTTTAAAGTGCACAAGAAAATTCTGCCAGTCACTCCGTCAGAAATGAAATTTCAGTTGACTTCCTTGATTTTCTGGTATTGATAGGAAATGAACTGGGAGATGAACCATATACCGTTGGAAAGCCCTATGAGTCTAGTTCCTAACGCCGCTAACAACACTCAATTTTGATTTTTCTACACCAAGTTATACCCATTTTCCCGGGACTGCACGTAGCCAATTGTTAAGACGAATTTCCAGCTTTAATGCAAATTCCTTCCTTGGTCGAATCTTGATGTTTCTTGGGCCTTGCGCGCTCATTTCATTCCAAATATTATACTTGACTTGTGAATCTAGTAAACCTTCAACATCTCCTCATTTTACGACCTTGAGCCTTTCTAGAACTTCCTAATTTAGTAGCATGAACTAGTTGCATGTATTTGCACTTATTAAGTTGCTTTCTCTTACTTGGTTAAGTTAATGGTTGCATGCATTGTTTGTGCTTAGGATTCGAAGGCAATATCGAGGGTGATCAATACGCGTACATTTGAGATTACTTGGTTTGTTTGGTGAGTGTTCCTCTCTTGTTTGTGTGAATACTTGAACTACATGAACTACATGAAACTTGAACAACGTGAACTATGTGAACTACTTGGAATGTGAATAGTCTCTTGTTCCATGTAATACACCTTTGGGTTCCCGTGGTTGAGTCAAGTGTGTACTTTATCGCACTTGAACTCTCCCGTTTGACTTTCACTTGAAATTTGACCTGCTCGATTTGTGATTTGACTTTGTGTACTTTAAAGTGAAAAAGTCGTTCGGGTGATATTCCGTCGACTAATTTGATTCGTTTGTGGCTTGGTATACTTTGATGTGAAAAGTCGTTTGGGTGATACCCCATCGACTAATTTGATTCGTTTGGGGTTTTGAATACCCCAAAATCCATTGGCAAGTCAATTGTATCGAGCTAGCTGAGAGCTAGCAAGAAAATTGTCGAACCGTGGGTTATTATATCTGATCCTTTGGAATTTGGTATACTCGAGTATTACCTAAATTAGTTTCTTTGAGGTGTTCGGGCCCAGTAAGGGGGTGAACGGTGGACGGTTGTGGGGTAAAGTGGTGCTTTACGGATTTTGGTTCTTGACTTCAAAAGTTGACGGAGAGTCAACGAGCTATCTTATGATCAAGCTCTTGTGGAATTGGCTTTTGGAAGTCACCCGTATCCTTTAAAATATACTTACTACTATATTTGTCTTATGTCTGCTTGTTAACTCGAGTAGTGTTCTCCTCATGAATACGATCTCCTAGTTGAGAGGCTCGAGTCGTGTTCTTTAACACGATCTCCTAGTTGAAAGGCTCGAGCAGTGTTCTCCTCATGAACACGATCTCCTAGTTGAGAGGCTCGATGTATTTTGTACTTGGTTGTGATATTTGTTTCTTTATTTTACATTTTAAATGCGATATTTGACTACTTGAGTTCTCCTATTTGTTAATGTGACTGCATGTTTTATTTGGGACCTCATTAAGTTTTAGCTTACCCCATTCCCTTTTGTTTTCCTTAGCATGGTTGTGTATGAGGTCGGAGAGTTTGCTTGTGACCTAAAAGTCTAGTGTGCTACCTTTTGTTTAAGTACCGATGTATTAGTGGACTTGTTCCATTTTGTAAGTTTAAAGTTGGTTGTAAACTTTAAAATTGAGATGCTTTGTAAGCTTTATGTCCATGTAACTTGGAGTTTTACTTTATTTTGAGGATGTGTGTAATTGGAATTTCGAGTGACTTATGGAAATGTAAATTTTTTGGTTATGTTATTATTTTGGAATATTTGAATGTAATTATTAAGGATTGGAATTTGTAATTATTTGATATCTGTAGTGAGTCCCGGCGAGAGTTGGGCAGGCAGTCCGCTGAACCCTTTCGTTCGCCTTAGGGGAAAGTGGGGTCGTCACAGAAACCCTTAGTAGAGGACCTTTGGTTTCATTTTCTTAGGATGCTGGACTGCGGGATTAGCTTATTTGATAAGCGTATGTTGACGTTATCACTTGGTGAATGGTTGAGAATTAGAGTCATTGAGCATTTAAGGGTTTAGTAGGTTTGAAAGAAATGTAAGAGATACCTGCTATTTATGTTTAAAGTGATAATGATGCTTAAGTTTGATTAAGTGCTAATGGAGTTCATTTTGTAGGTATGGAGTTTGGTGGTGATGGTAACGGGCTTGGTCGCAGGCAGCCTACAGTTTCTTATTGACTGGGTTCGGGGGGTGCCCGTATGGCCTACAACCTTAGAACCAGAACTAGGCGTGACTGTGAGTATTGGAAGGACTATGCCTATCCTGATGAGGTAGTTCTGGCGATCAATCGTGAGAGAAGGACCTTGACTAGGGTTCGTGAGGAGTTACGAGAGGAGGTGGACAGGTTGTTGACTAAGAGGCAGGATCAGGTCAATTGGATCCGTGCACTTGAGGAGGAGGCCCGCTCGACTAACGAGCGAGTGGCTAGAGTTATGAGAGTTGCTCGAGAGTGAGCTGATGGTATTGTGGCTGAGTGTGAGGCTTTAGTAGAGGGGGTGCTCAAGGCTAATCGGGCTGAGGAGACTTCGGTTGATCGGCCCCTTTCTGACGTGGATATGGGTGGAGATCATCAGAGCGAGTCTGTGGGGGGAGGCTGCTATGACTGAGGCAGATCCCCAGTATTTGGAGTCTGATCCGTCGGAGAGCCCTACTTCCGAGACTTCTGCTACTATGTCTGGATAGGCTAGTTGAGTATGAAGATAAGATTTGGAGTACCTTTTGTGAGAAAACCATTAGAGTGGTTCTCAGTCCTTGTAATTGCACGCTTGCTAACTTTTAAAGTCCTACACTTTTGTTTGATTGCAATTGTGAATGTGATATGACTTTTGTATGACTTTTGTTAAAGATATGCTTCTATGATGTACTCCTAGCACTTCTTTATGAGTGGTGTATATAAAGTGTTTTGCTTCCTTTTCGAATTGGTTTTCTAGTAGTGTATCTTATATTTATATTTATATTAAATTGTCTGCTCTCTACTGAACTATGGAGGGTAGAAGAGGCCGAGGTCGAGGGAAAGGAATTAAACCACTCTAAGATTGGAGAATAATGTGTATAGATTAAGGACATGGTATAAAGATTTGGGGTAAAAACTCTTTACTTCTTGAGTACCCTCACCATTGATGATAGGACGGTGACTTTGAGAACAAAAGGGATAACTTTAAAGGAGGAATCTTGTATTTTCTTGATTAAGTTATTAATTTGAATTGCTTAAGATGACAGGTTAAATTAGGGTAACTCATGTGCAAACTTTCATGGTTATACTTGCTAAGAATCTTGACTAGATGTTTCTTGATGTATTAATGAAAGGATCTTGTGGAATTGCTCGAAAAAGTTGGAAGAAGTGTGGAATAAATGATAAGAGACTATTGATGGAAATTTTGTTTGGTGACGGCCAAAACAGGGGAAATAAATTAGCTTTAATTTCCACATTTCCTTGATAACTTTGGGCAAGTTATTGTTCAGTGAACTTGTCAAAACATCAACTTTCACTTGTATGTTGAAAGTGAACCAAAACTATGCATTTTCTGCCTTGAATTCTTCAGGGATCAATTTCAGTCAATTTCGTAGATTTTCTGATATTAATTGGTAACGACTTAGAGCTTGAGTTTTATACCATTGAAAGCTCTATGAATCTAATTTCAAATGCCACTGATGGCATCCGATTCCAATTATCCTACTTGGAATTATGGTCAATTACTCAAGTGACCTAATTCAAATCTGACAGTTTTCTACACTTCTGTGATTGTTGTTTTGATCACAGAAATGTGTGAATTTGATTCCAAAGTCTTCATATGTAATGTGACACGGTGTCCTAGCTTTGAAATGGCATAAAATGCCTCTCAATTCGATAAGTGAAGTTCCAAATAAACCGAAAAGGTAGCAAAGCTGTTAACTTTGCTTCTTCTCTTTTGCATTCCTGCCTTTACTTTCCTTGGTTCAATTCACTTTCCTTTGGTTCTACATAACGTTCTCACTCTATTCTTATATTTGGACGTTTGCCCTAAAATATTTGTAAACTTTCCCTTGATTTGCATCCAAGGCCTTGTGAGATTAGAATTAAGATAGGAGGATTAAAGTTGGTAATGTTGAATGAGATACTGAAGTAAAAATTTTTGTTTCTGGTGGGTTAGAGATCAGTGAAAGTATTGTTATATCATGTCTCATCTCAGGATTTGATTATGTAAAGAAAATGGATTTGTAATTGTTGTGTTAAGGTGAAAATGAGTTTAATTAATGAATGACCCTTTGTTACTCCGGATTGATTTATGAATAAGATATGTAGATTTGTCAATGTATGTAAGAGGATTGGTTCCTTGACTTGCGTGAGAATTTGTGAGACATACAAGGATTATTGGATTTGAATTGTACTCCTGATCAGAAAGTGATTGCCTTTGCTGTACAATTATGAATGGATTGATCTAGTATAAGTAATGAAAGTTCTTTTAAGATGAAAATTATAAGAATATTGTCAATTGAAGACTAGTGAGGATATACACTAAGAGTGTTATCATTGACCAATATGGATATCATGGATTTGTAGGGAGGCCGTAAGACTAACCATGGCATTAGTGGCATTCATGGGGCTAGTACATAGCATGTAAACCTTATTCGGACTGTGTTGTGATAAATTATCAAGGATACTATGGTACATTTAAGATTCGAGAAAGGCATGAGTAACGCTTGAAGATAGTATTGCAACTCTTGAGGAAGAAATATTATGGGTCAAAATCTATGGAGGATAAACTCCGGTGGGAACATATTTGGAATAAGGTGATCTTTGGAAAAAATACACATCTGGAGAGCTTAAGTGATGACTTCCTCATAAGAGATAAATGTATACTATTGTCAAGGAAATGAGTATTAGTATGGATTTGAGAAGATATTGAAGTTGATGAGATATTATCATACGAAGAACATCATATGCAAATTCTTGGTAAAAATATAAAGGATTTGAGAATTAAGAAAATTCCTTTGATTAAAAATCCCATGGAGGAATCATTGAATCAAGAAAGTAACTTGGGGAAAAGAAGAGGCGTTTTGGAAGAAATACTCAGAGTGGTTTGTACACTCTCGAAATTCTTTTAAGGGGGAAGGATGTGAGGGCCTCAAAATTTGGATTGTATTTTAAAATGAAAAATATTGTTTATATTGTGTTTATTCATTGAAATATGAGTGAATTTATGTTTAAAGTGAATATTTTCTAATTTAGAGAATTTTCCAAGAATTATTTTCCGATGTGTGGTTTCGGCCAAATTAACGTTAAATTTTGTTCCGAAATGTGAATAGTGACTTTAAGATGAAAACGAGCATATGTAGTGATATTACTGATATACATTTAAGGTTGGATAGTGTTAGAATGAAATAAAACAGTGTAAGTTAGAGTGTCGCACTCGATGCGACATAAAGTGACCATAAGATCACTTTTCCCCAATTTAGGGGATTTACACCTTTTTGCTCCCTTAAAGTCAATCTTCTTACTTTTGAGCTTCACATTTTCAGCCACATTTTTGCTTGAAGAGAGAGAGTGAGGCCGAGAGCTAGAAGAGAGAGAGAGAGAGAGAGAGATTTCAACTTTGTCTTCCATTTCTTCTTCCTTCCTTTCTTGAAGCTTCAAGTCACCATTGAAGACACTCATTTCCTTCCTTGGAGCAACCGTGAAAGAGGAAGGAGAGAGAGAGGCTGGTCCAAAATTTTGAGGGAGAAAAGAGAGGAAGATTGAAGCTTGTTCTTCCATCTTCTTCTTCATCCATCATCTTGAAGTTGTGAGACTTTAGTGGAGGATCTTGGCTTGTTCTTCTTCATCCTTGGCTTCCGTGTGAGAGTGAGAGGAAGAGGGGGAAGATCTGAGCTTGAGAAGAGAGAAAAAGGAGAGAAAGAAAGCTTGTGAGAGTTGCCTTGTCCTTGTTCTTGAGCTTTTTGTTAGAAATCACCATCAAAGCAAGAGGATCTCGAGCTAAGGTTGGAACTTTTTGGAGATATCAAGCTTGAAGTATCATCCCTGTGAAGTGCTCACAAGATCTTGTGTGATCTTGTTAGATCTACTCAGATCTGAAGGTATAAGACTTGAACCTTTTAGATCTAGCTTGATTAGTGTTCAATAAGATAAATCTACTGTTTATTTTGCTAGAAATGTTTATATTTGGAATGTCTTGTTGGGCTCTTGAAATCCCAACCTAGGTAGTGGACTTGAGGTGACTTTTAGGTAGCGGACTTGAGGACCTGATTGTGGATTGATTGATATTCGTGAAATTAGTTCATTTTATGGTTAGAAAGTAGATTTTGTTGTTGGAAATTTTGAAGGAAAGAGATGTGAGATGGCCGAACCTATGCTTGGCATTTTTGATGTATGATTTCAAAATTTTGTGACATTTTTGGAAGAGATTTTGCTAATATATATTTGTGATACGATATTTGTGAGTGTGCGTTTGAGTAGAGTAAAGTCTTGGATTTTAAATGTTGAAAAATGAAGCTTTTCATGAAGTTTTGAATAAAAAGTGTTGATTAAATGGATTCAAGGGTTTTGCAATATTTTGGTTAATTTCTATGAATTTCGAATATAAAGATGTGGTGAGAATTGTTCTAAACTTGTGTTAAAGCTTTGATTAAGAGCAAGTGTTGAGTTAATTGTGAAAAGAGCAATTTTGAGGTAAGAAACCTCATTTAAAATATTGTATTAAAGAGAATTTAGAAGTAGTGTTTAGGGAGTACATCGATAGAGTGTTATATTTGGAATGATATAGTGATTTTAAAAAAAGAGCCAATCGAGTCATTGTATCGTGTGAAATGAATGCTTTTCCTTGAGGGAATTGTGGGAAAAATATTGATTGACTATAAGAAATGAAAGTGATTTGTTTTAGTTAACGAGTGGGGAAGTGAATCTCAACTATTGTTTTCATTTGTTTTAGGGGTGTGGAAGGAAGTGAAATCGATCCTAACTTGGAAGCCGAACCTTACTATTTTGGTGAGTTTCCATGCTTGTTATGTGATTATGTGAATGTGATTGAAAGTATGTTTAGATAAGTGATTTGAAGTGAAACATGATTTGTTTTCAAACCGTCAAATGAGATAGTGTGTACTTTATCACACTTATCCTTATTTGAGTGGAAAATATTTTGAATGGAAAATGATTGTGAAAACATTATGTCGTGACTTATGTGTGTATGTGTAATGTCAGGAATTCCTGAGACCTATTGGTGAGACCTTCGATTCGAACCGGAGGCTAGGCCAAGGCCGAAGAGAAAGGTACGAGTCATAGGGTTCCTTAAGTGAAGTGAAGTGTACTCGGGACTTGGCAATTGGACTTGTCCCGAAGAAAGAGAAATATACAATGTACATACATAAAGTGAAGTGAAGTGAAGTGAACAGTGTTTGGAGTCGGGCCCAGTGGGGGTTTGGTGGAGTAAGGAGTAAGTGGTGTTCTACATGGTTTGTACCTGTGAAAGTTGACGGAGTGTCAACTACGAGGATCGTGATCAAGTTTCGTGGATCTTGACTCCTGAGAGCCCCTGTATCCTACCCTAAATTTGTTAATTGCTTTCCTTTTTGGTTTATATCTAAATTCAAGTGAAGTGAAGTTTCATATGTGTTATGTGCTTTGCATGTTTTTGGGAACTCACTGGGTTTTTAGCTCACTCTTTTATATTTGTTTTCCTTAACAGGGCCTGAGAACCCAAGTGAAGGTGCCAACCAGTTGGCTTAGAGTTTACTTTTGTGTTTGGTATGACAAATTTGAAGTATGGTTTTGAGAGTGCTTGTGTTATGAGAATCCAAATGATTGATCAAGTACTTTGTGTAATTTGAGATTATAAGACTGGAGGATTGTATTATAAATTATTGTGTGGTTTAGATTTATGATTGGAATCTTAGTTTGACATATTATTGAGTTTTGTGTGAAAGAGTTCTGGCGAGAGTTAGACTGACGGACCGCCGAACCCTTTGGATAACCTTAGGGGGAGGTGGGGTTGTCACAATTCTTGCTTCAGCACTTTTCATGGAAGTTAATTATTCCAGTAGTTAGTCCAAAGGCACATAACGAAAACAGGCTAATGGTCTCAGATGTTAAGGCACGAACAAAAAAGGCTACAAGAATAAAATTTGAGCATAACGTTATTGAGCATTCAGGTGATTAGAATAAATTTTATGCAGTATTTAGAAGATGATATAGATATAGATTATTACACAAAAATACATTGTTGGAAAAAGAATTAGCTATGCTTAACGTTTCTTCTAAGGCCACTGGTAGTAGTCTCTTGATTGTTTTCAACTATTAGCTCAGACTGTGAGATGCTTTGTAGTGGGGTGGTGTAGGGACGGGGGGATATAAGGTTTTATTTTAGCACCTTATGAGATAGCATTAAACTTTTATCAACAATGTAGTGTACCATTCTTAGAAACTGATATAAAGATAGATTTACTGTATCAAAACATATTGTTCGAAGGACACAATAATCTACTTCGCTGAGTTTACGAGGTGATACTATCCAAAATACATAGTCTGCCATAATAACCATGGTAGATAAACATGGATGCACTCAATCAAAATATAGTACTTAGGAACCATATGAATAAAATTTTCTGATTAGAACAAAAAGACATTTGAAAAATAAGCCTAACAGTTGTAAGTTTTAATGGACAATACACAAAAAGATGCAGATAAAAGATTACTATTTCTAGTGATTTTGCTACAATAGAGGCTACTTGTGTTTGGTTTCTTTGCAACACCACTATCAGGAGCTTTTGCATTGTTTCCCTCTATTCTCTCAGTTTGCTCAAATCTGTCTGCTAGACAAAGTTTAACTCAAGATGAAGAGCTTGGTGGTTCTGTATAGATAAAAAGGACTAATAATGAGAGCTTTATTCATTTTTAATATGTATATATATGCAACATTTAAGGCAGAACCTATTTTAATGTTGACTGAAAAATAATATGTCTATGAATGGATGGCTAAGTAAGGAAGCTGTAATATACACAACCTGATGAAGTGAAGTGAATTGAAATCTTTTCCACTGATGCTAAGTTTTCATGCTCAAAATTCCTTTACGGTGCAACACTGTGTATGATCACCTTCCATCTGCCGTAGGAGTTTGTGCAACTTTGATATGTACAAGGAACATTTTGCACTTCAATTCTTTGTGGATCCTCCGTAATGGAAGTTCAATGTTCTGTGGGACAAAATGGGAAATTATATTTAGTGCTAGCCAATACATATGCTGATAGATACACACGCTTATATAATAGAATGAACAATTTGATAAGTATAAATCTAACCTGGTTGAAACAGTCCATTGCTTTAGTTGCATTGAATGTAAGAAGCTTTTCAGCTAAATCTCCAAATAGTGCAGTAGTAATCATTCCAGTTTGATCATCCAAATCAACATCAAAATGGTATCTATACACGTCAACGGTGTAGTCAAATGCCTAAAGACGTAATAACTAAAAAAATACACTTTAGAGTGAAAAAAAAATACCTTGGCCCAGCTTCACTTTTTTCCTTATAGGTATTGCATATAAAACTAACTCTATTATCTGCTAATGTAGAAAAATGACATTTGCTGCATCCTACGTACAAGAATTTTTGGAAGATATGCTCAAATGACACTGATGCTATTACCCAACCTGTCTGAAATTAAAAACATAATGTAGTAAAATGGACTGTGCAATGTTTAAAATAGCAAATGAACAGTTTACCATATAAAGTGACCTTCTATGTTGAATTAATCAATCCAATGGAGATGACCTTCTGATCTGGATGGAAAAAGATATCTGGATTGTAATGATATAAGCCTTCTCATTAACAATTTGCGTAAGTAGTTTCACGTTTTACATCTCCCTAGAAAAAAATACAAACGGGAAAGTTGAACAGATAGCAGTTGGAACTATCAAGCTTTTGAGTAGAAGAATTTAATGGTTTAACAAAATAAAACGAATTCTTGAGCATTCTTACTTCTTCTATAAGTGGATCAACAAGAATTGCTTAGTCGAACCATATTGTTAGTGTAACTCCTAAAGTGGAAAAACTAAGATTATAATATAATGCAAGTAAATTTAAGAATAAGGTATTTAAAAAGTAGAAAAATAGTTGGTGTTCTTTAGAAGTACACGTACTGTTATAGTTTTGAACTCTGATCCTTCTTCCTATAATCACAGGATAGCTTCTAATAGTGGCACGTATTTGCTGCCCTTCACTTTCAATGAATTTATCCCACAAAGAAAATGAAAGTTGCTGGAAACTGCAAGTTAGAATATAGACTATTATATTTAAAATAAACAACAACGGAGAGATTATCCTATCATAAGCTTCTGGGTTGAGAGGGTTGAATTGTAGCTTCAAAATCAACAATAGATAAGTATGCGGGAACTCTTTTCTTGAAGTCAATGAAGTAGACACATGCTTCAACATCTCCAAAAAAAAAAAATTTTTTTGGTCAAAAGTTTAGATTTGAGCATTTCAATCTTTGCCATGAACACTATAGCCAACAAATTTTGCCGATCATTTGCCTTTTCTGTAAACTTTAAGTTCTGCTGAATTTCTTTTCACATGTGATTGTATGTCATAGTCAAAAATATGTCAGGCTTACCATATTTTTTCACTAACGTCATTGTATCAAGATACATAAGCCTCATATCTCTAGAATTACAAACAAATAATGCAAGCAATGCAACTCTACGACCTATTTGTGAGCCCTTTGTTTCACGTATTAAGATACTATCTAGTACTCCTTGCAGAATTTCTATTCGAACCTAATTTTGCCGCCTTCTATGAAAATTAATCCTTGAAGTTTCAATGTTTATATAAATGTCAATATAATACTGCTACAGCAATTTCAAAGCATGGAGAAGCATTGAATTATCACCATCTCTGATTTGTAATTTATGGCAATAGTATTCTCTAGCCGTTACACACACTTTATTTATTTTTGTTAATAAGAAGAAAAAATTTGTTATGACTCTAACAGAAAAAACTAATACTCAGAAAGCTAACTAATGTCCTTAATACATGACAAATCAAGCATGCCTTTTTTTTTTCTAAGTCTTATCAAATTTGAAGCACTATGAACCAAAGATGGGTCCAGATCAACTTCCACTTCACATGATTCACTTTTTACTGCATAGTCTTTCAATACCATTATGCCATCCTATTTAACCATGAGGAAATAGCAGGGTGTATTGTAAGAGTCATAACAGCCATAATAATGATAGATTCTATGAGTTGTACTGCAATGCCTATCAACTTTCATATGAGCAGATTTATCAACCAAGGCGTCATTAGTTTCGGTCCAAATAGCTGCAACCTGTGAAGTTGTAGGAAGATTATATATCCGCTGATCTAAGCCTAGATTACAATTCATCACAATCTTCTATCAATCTATGACTGGAACATCGAGCAAATCTTTGAAAAACTTAGCATGTGGATTTTGTCTAAGAATAGACATAAGTAATTTCAAAGTTGCTTCTCATAATTTAGGGCTACCGTCAAGCCTCCTAACAAGCTCTTCGTCATTATCATAAAAGTATAACTGAATGCCAGAAGATTTATCACTTTTTGCATACAAGCTATCAAGAAAATGATATACTTGACCCTGAACCTGAAAGGTGTAAGCAGCATACTTATTTTTTGTAAGTTCTTGTTGGTTTTTTGATGATTAACAAACCAAAAATGACGATTTTCACTAATGATTTTTTGAGCATAATTTGATAAAGACAGGTTTTCAATCAATGAAATCAAGATTGGATAGCAATTTGGTTCGGACGCACCTTTCAAACGAAGAACAGAGGTTCGGACGTCGACAGACGAAGAATGAAAATTGGATGGCTACTGATCGATAGTTTCGGACATCCGATAGTTTACGACAACACTTCGGACTATACTACAGGATGAAAAATAGAGGTTTGGATGTCCGACAGATTAAAAAGAAATTTTGATGGCTACTGGTTCTGTCAGACGATTGGTTCAGACGTTCGACAGTTGACGACACAAACTCTCAGCAAAGTTTCGGACGTCCGAAACCCCTAACGGCTAGTTTTTTCAGCATTTAATTCAAGACCGTTGGAGGAGTTTTGGTGGTTATTTTTGTACACTATAAATACCATAAAGGTTGAAAGTGTTAACGACTTTTGACAACCACTTCTTACAAGCCTTCTAGAACAAATTGAGGAAGAATTTGTGTCTTTCTTTGTACTTGTAGTGAAAGTGTGTAAGTGATCATTTGATGCTTTTCAATTGTGAGTGAAGTCTCAAGTGTGTAGCTTAGTGAGGGTTTACAAAGGTGCAGCAAAACCACTTGGCTTGACGAATGAGATATTGGGGCAAGCAAGAGGTGATCCTTCCTTGTACAACTTGGTGTAACTTCATCAAATCGAAGAAGTTTTACATTGAGGTATTGGATTTCAAGTTGAGATCAACTTGGTAGTCCATTTGGTTCAAGTTTTCTTGCTCATTCTTTTACTTGTGCTTTTATTGTGATCTCCTACTTGTTTTGATTGTCATATTTTTCATTTAAGTAATCAATCATCTAGAAAATTTGATAAATTCAAATTGGGCTACTATTGCTATAAATTAAGTCTAAAATTTCAATCAAACTAATTCACTCCCCCTCTTAGGTTACTTTTGGGACCTACAGTTCTGGATCATATTTCGCAGCAAAATATGTAAAACCAAAGTTATTGTTGTAAGTTTGAAAATTTTTTCTAAAATGCTCACATTTTTTATCATCATCAGTGAACAACTGATGAAGAGCATTTGGCATAGCTGTACTAACCAGCAATATTTCCTCTCTTGAATAGCAAAAACCAGACGGTTCCAAATGGAACCTTTTAGCTCCACAATGCTCACAATCAACACTACTAGAAAAATAGTCTTTAATGACATTCAAACGCGTCATTATAGGTTCATGTAATGACGTTTCGGCTATTATGACGCTCTTGGAGAAGCGTCATCCATTCCAGCATCACCATAGGTTTATGACAATTATAAGCGTCCCAATTTAAAGTTCTACTGACACTTGAAAAGTGTCATTACCTATGGCTATTATGACACTTTCACATGACAAGAAATGTCATCATTTTTACCGTTACATTGATGGGTTATGATACTTATAAGCATCACGTTTTTCCTGTGTAAGCACAATAACATATTATGACACTTTCAGAGTGTAAGTAAAATCAAGCTATCTTGACGTTTTTAGTGTGTAAGCACAGTAAGATATTATGACACTTTCAGAGTGTAACTATATTATGATTATCTTGACGCTTTTCGTGTGTAAGCACAATAACATATTATGACACTTTCAAATGATACTTTTGTAGCGTACCTATATTAGGGCATTATGACATTTTTTTTAACGTAATTGCTGCGTACCATCCGACTGAGAAAGCCACATTTCATCCTGCTACACATTTTCAGATCCTAATTCTTGGAGAAATGATAAGGTAACTAGTACAATGATATAAAGGAAAAATAAAGTAAATTATGTTTTAATAGTAATTAGTGCAATAAAATCATCCAAACTAGTGCAAAAGTACATCGTCCTAACAACTCAATGAATTGCATGCTAATTCTAAGATTCCTCAAAAGTCAAGCCATGCAATAGCAGCGTCAATAGACTCAATACATATAAAGGATGCATTAGACAGGAACTCAACTAAAAAGTATTGATACTGTCTTCTAAAAACCGCCACTTGATCCAATGATGCTTCAGTTTTCTTCAAGATTCACCTACAAGTGTCATAAATCAAGTAATAAGAATTACAATTCACAAACTCTTCTTGTACAGTTTTAAAATTACAAATAAATAAAAACTAAGTTAGACAAATGATAAAGGTATGTAAGAGTACCAGATTTATTGGCCAAGCAATGGCCACTCCAATTGCATCTCCAATGTGAGGCCCCGATTTTTCCCAAGCTTTTGGAAAATATTAAATAATGCTAATTATAGTAATTATTGTTTGCCAAGGTGTTTATATGGTTGTTTTACTTCTTAAAGTGTTTTGTTTTAACTATTTTGTTTTACCAATTTAAAAACCCTAATTTGAAATTAAACCCTAGTTTGCTTTGAAAACCCTAAAGTTTGACAAAACCCTAATTTGTTTGCACACTAAACCTTAAATGTACTAACCCTAATATATTTTCTCGAAACCCTAATTATATGTGCAAATCAAACGTTTGTTATTTCATGAATTTTCGGTGTGAACTTGCATGCTCACGGGAGTTAATTACGGTAAATGGATGATTAGTGACCTAACTAGGTGTGACTAAGTATTATTGGACTAAGTTGGATTTACAACTTATGGACTTAATTGATAGGAAAAGAACTCACTTGGGCAAAGGTGGAATTAACCTAAGTTAGTAGGGGTAATTGAGCATGACAACTTTGACTCAATTTTGACTAAGACCTAAAATATCTATGGAGTGTCATCTTGTAGCTATTTCTAGAACAAGCCAATCGGCCAAGCAAGAAAGAAAAGAAGAGAGAAAAAACCGTGAGTAGGGAGGAAGAAAAGAAGAGAGGAAAAGAGAGAAAAAAAAAAGAGAAAAGCTTCGGGAAATTTTGCCGATTCAATCATCCAACCTTTCTTTGGGAGTTGGAAGCACTTGATTGTGAAGCTCAACCTTGGATTCAAGAGGTATTTTACACCTTGCAAGTTGAACTTATGGTGCAATTGCTGAAATTTATTTAAGTTGATTAAGTTGATGAAGATGATGGATTTTGCTCATGTTCTAGCTTCTTGATGATCAAAGTTAGTTGAGAAAATGATTCCATGGTTTAGTTTACTTGTTTTGCTTGTCTTGAATCTTGGCCAAGAGCTAGGGTTAGGGTTTTCTTAGTTGTAGTTCATGTTTGTGATTATGGGTGATGTAGTATTGTTGTTTGAGTTGTTGTGTGGGCTCTTGAATTCCCACTAGCATGAAATTGATGGTTATGGTTGTTGTTATGCTTTCCTTGGTCTTTGTTACTACATTAGGTAATGAATTCATGGTATGAAATGGTTGTTAAATTGTGAGTGAAGTGGTTACTAAGGTTAAAAGGATGGTTGCTAATTCATTTTTAGCGCAATAATGCACAATGGATGGAAAATGTACGAGTTAGAACGGGTTAAGTGCACTTGAATGCGTAAATATATAGCGATGTGTGTGTTAGTAATGTAGGGTGTGTGGAAGCTGCAAATGCATGTTTGTTATCGCATTCGAGTCGATGAGTTTGCATGTGTGTGATTTGGTTGAATGTAATGTATTTTGGGTGTAAAACAGAAAACAGGGATGACTGATCAGCAACTTTGGCTTCATTTTTCGTGTTGATCCTTTGTGATTTGGCTTTTGGCCAAAACACAAAATTTATAGCCCTTTGTTCTAGCTTTCCAACGCCACTAGAATTTCTTGATTTGGATTTGTGAGTGCTGAGTTATGATCATTTGAATCTAGCCTGTCGGAAATTCTGACGTGAAAATTTCTGGAACTGTTTCCACTTTTGACCTAAAAAGAGAGAATCTAGGTAGAAGTTGTCTTCACGAAAGTTGTATCTTGTTCTCTTAGATTGAAGCGGCACCTCATTACACTTCAATCGACACTCATTACCATGAGTTATGATCAAAATGGCAAAAGGTGTCAAATCTGCCTTTCACACCTTGTAGTGTGTGCTTTCCATTGTGAATCTAATGTCGTCCGTTTTGGTTCGAGCACCCATGCATGTGCTCTCTTTGCTGTTTTGAGTGATTTTAAGTATTGTTTTGGTTTGAGTTGATGGTTATATACGTTGGTTGTACGTAGGGCTCGAAGGTGATATCGAGGGTGACCGAGGCACGTTGGTGAGTGTTCCAAACCCTTTTCAATTGACAATTTGACTACTAGTTTGTTCCAACTTGTTTTAAAAGAAATGTTCCACTAAAATTATTTTTGTGTTAATATTGTTTGAAGGAATCCTTTGTGAAATACTTTACCACGAATTTACTATCGACTTGCATTGGTTTACGAGTATAACGATTTGATTTACCTTTGAAGCGATTTATAAGTACTTTTAAGCTGATTTATTGAAGTGAAAATTGTGGTTTGGGTGCTCTCTAATTGAACATGATAAGTGGGTGCTCGGATAAGGGTGTACCTTATTGCATTCGGCCTAAACTCCATATATGGTTCTTGAATGCATGTGTTGTGTGATATATGATCTGTGAAATGTGATATTGTTAGTGATAAATGACCACTTAGATGGTTTGATCCCAAGGGATGCCTTTGGGGTCTCAATGTCAATGTTGCTCTCTGACTACTTGGGTGGTTTGATCCCAAGAAATGGCTTTGGGGTTTCAATGTCAATGTTGCACTCTGACCACTTGAATGGTTGATCTCAAGGGATGCCTTTGAGATCTCAATGTTAGTGTGGCTCTTTGACTACTTGGATGGTCTGACCTCAAGAGTTGCCTTGGGGTCTCATTGGTGAATGTTATTCCCTGACCAAATAGATGGTCTGATCCCAATGCCTCTGGGATCTCAATGTTACTATTACTCATTTGTTTGTCAACTTATTTGTGATGTGCTTGTTTTACGTATTGATTTATTAATATGTACAGGTGAAATAATTGCTGTGAAAGTAACTTCCATTTAACTTGCTATTACATGGGAGTATTCTTGAATATTAATTGCATTGCATGTGCGGTTGTTAAGTGTTCGAGTGTTAAGTGTTGTTTTGTTTGAGTGTGATGAATTACCTTATTTCGTGAACTGTTTTCGTCTTGCAAATTTTTAATGAAAGGTACTTTTCACGTGATTTCAAAAATGTGAATATTTCAATGTTTTCGTGCTCTGACAAAACAGTTAAATTCTAAAATACTTGTTTTCTTGGAACCTTCTGAGCTTATAGCTCACCCAAAATATTTTATTTCTTTCCCCACGGGCTCGAGATGAAGGAAAGTAAACTTTCATAATGTGACTAGCGAGTTACCTCATGTACTATTTGTAATATTAGGCGGTTGGACTTTTGGTGTATTTGGACTAGTCGAAATGTAATTATTATTGAAGATGTTACATTGTAATTATTTGAGTGCATAATATGATGGAGTAGCGTAGTGAGTCCGTGAGAGTTGGGCGGTGATACCCAGGGTTAGCCCTAGGGAGAAGTGGCATCACATCAATCTTCGAGAAATTATGGTATGGCCTCATCGGTCCTCATCATTCTCCACGAGCACATTCACATGAATTTCACACCAATACAATCCCAAAGGTGTCACCAACTTGGTCGTTGGATCCAAACTTCTAATGACTCCAACAGCCAAAATTTTGTTTGAATTAATCATGCTCCTTATTGTAACTTTATCCCCAACCTTAAAAATACCAATTTTGGCAAAGTTTGTTAAAATCACACATAGGAGAGCAGCTCTTAAACAGAAATTCAATACATAATATTACAAGAACCAAACCAAATTTCAATTGGTTTAAATCCTAGCAAAAATGATAGCGACAACAAGTACCCAACCAAACTGAACGCCATTTTAATTAATAATGATATCCAAAACAAGTACCTCAATTGTTAAGTATCATATAGCATACTTTGCCAAAAAAAAAAAACAAAAGGACATATAGCCAACATGTAAACAGGTTCATGAATCTATTCCTAGAAGTAGCATCTATAGAAAGTAACAAACTAACATTTCATTACCTTTATTGGTCGAAGAATAGCATTTGATGATTGTGATGTAGATCTTTAATGAGATGGTGAAGTCTGTCCTTGTGATCTTCCTTGTTGTAATGACTCAAGTTGCTGAATCCTTCGCTCCATTTTTGACAATGTAGCACTTTGCTCCATGACCAAGCGAAAACATGTTGAACGACTTGGTATATCACCCCACAAATCAGATTGTGTAACTCCCAAACCATATGTACGAACTCTTCCACTCCTTTCTTCACCCATTACTTGTGAAAACACGTCATTCCTACCCACAATATCTTCTTCACCTTCTGGAAGTTGATTTTTTAAGCTTTGCATCTCCTCCTAAAATTAGCTATTCGAAGTTATTATATGCTCATTGTAACTAAAAAATATATATTTTTGAGTGGAGGGAATAAATAGCATTAACATACCATTTTTCCTCCAGCTTCATACCTAGATGGCACCCCACTAGGATTCTTGTAGCATATGCAGAACATATCTGCTCTAGAGAGAATGCCCAAACTCTTTTCCTCACAGCAATTTAGTCCATCCAAAGAAAATATAAATTTAAAAGTTTAGATGTGGTTACCAATTCATTTATATTTTATACCTTATCTGCTCGAACTTGAGCAAATAGCTTTTTCCGGTACTATGATTCATCTTTTTCTTCCCTCGATGCTCCTTATTTGTTGTAGAAATTATCTACATAGTTAAGCATTATACAAAATAGTTAGCTACAGATAAATAGACAAACCAGTATTTAATTTTTCAGACCTTTGACTCCTCAGAATGCCATTTAGTCAAGATATTTCTCCATTGTTGGGAAGAACTTCGGCTTTTTTAAGCACTTGATTTTCAATTGACTCATTTGGATCAAAATAAGTTTTTTTGAGGGCATGTTTCCAACTTCTCCATTTCTTTCCTAATGACTGCTTGACTCGTTCTTCTACACCAGGAGGAAGATCAAATTTTTCCTAAAATGTCAAATCATCAATTAAACAAGCACAAACATTCTAATTGATCCTGTATGTTACAGAAATATATACCTTTACTACATCTACCATGTCATTCTTCAAAGACTTGGATAGCTTATGCCAATTGTCAATATCAATTGGTGCATATTTGCCATTTCTAACCAGTGCTCCCAAAAATTCATTGAATCTACTTCTATTTGCACCTATTGGCTCACCAAGTCTATTGAACTTCACTTTAATTCTCTTGTCAGTACCATGTCTACCCCAAATATGTCTCATATAAGTTGGTCCCCGAGTTTTCTTAGGCATGTCATTATTAGAACCACCACCTACAAGTTCAATAGATACTTATGACATATCATATAAAGTAGTAACTATTGTTATAGATATATCTAAATAAAATAAGAAAGAGTTGGTAATGTGAGTCATACCAGCACCTTCCTCATTTCCTGAATTGATTTCATCTTCAGGATCTTCATCACGTGGCCGAAAACTCCTTTCTCCACTATAACTTTTTCCTCCTCTTGTTCTAGCCATTGGTGTACAACTAAAATTTTAAACTGTAAGTTCATACATATAAGTAATAAGAGTTGGTAGCCAACAATGCATTATCATGAAAAAACAGTTTGTCATAAAAAAAATTAAGCATATAAAGGCAGCACAAATCAATATATAAATAGCAATTAAATTTAAGCTGTACTAAAGAAAAGTAAAACATTAACATGATTTTATTTAAATAAATTTCTAAAAGATCATCCATTGGATTTTGGTGCCGCTCCAGTAGTATCAACTGTTTCTCCAATGAAACAGTTTATCCAGCTTTATACTCATCACTTGATCGAGACATGTTCATCCAGCTTTTATCCATATTCACATAGATTCTAATTTAACAAAAACAAAAAAAAGTGTGTTAATTAGCATCTAAAAGAAAATTTTAGCCAAAATATTGCAAGTTTTTGCATGAAACAGTTACTTAAATAAGAAAACTAATTTCAAAGAAATGAAAAAAAAACACAAATTAGTCAAGAAATATTAAAATACAGCAAAGAGTTTGTTACATGGTAACGATAAACAAACTAGCATTTCATTCCAATCATTGCAAAGGTAAAAGTTGAACAACAAATTATTGCCAAAGGTATGCAAAATTCAAGTAAAAAAATTGGAATACAATTACAGGTCTTAGTACTTACCAAAGTCCAAATACAGCTATAGAAGTTGGTCAGGCCTTCTTCTTCTCCTCCTTGTATCCTCTTTAACCAGTCAACTCCACTCTTGTTTTAGAAATATTTTCCCACCATTGACTGGTACATGTAAAAACAATCAAATGCTCAAATATTCATTTGCAACAAATGATATCCTATTTATCTAGTCAGGCATGCTAAAATAGGCATGCTAAAATTGCATCAAGTATTTTTCATTTTACATAAAACCAGAGGGGACTTAGGTGGCTATTTTGAAACCTTATATGGATCATCTAGCATTATGTAATACCATTGATGTTTACCCTTGATAGAATGGGCTAATTTGATAGTAAGTGGTTTGTAACAGCTAAAAATGCAATACAAAAAGTAGGACATAGAATGCTTTGGCTGCTTCTGAAAGCTAAAATAGCCACGATCAACAGTCTCAAATGTAAATCTATTTCTTGAATAGATAGTACATTACCTTGTGCACAAAGGAGGATAGGAAAATTTCAATGTTAGTTATTCACCACCATGCCCCACAATAATACAAAGTTACTACAAAGTTCAACTTCCCATTTCAATGTTAGTTATTCATCATCATGCCCCACAATAATACAAAGTTACTGCAAAGTTTGACCCTCCTGGAATAGGACCGATCACTGACCTGCATAAGGTAGGACCTTTTGAGACAATAGGAACCTTTCCTTTTTTAGTTTCTAAAAAACAAAAAATACTAGTTTTTTTCCCTCTTGGTACTTGTGGTATGGTCTTAATCCTCAATTTTCTCTATATTTCTTCAAATCATTGAGAGAAATTTGGTTGGGGCTTTTAAACAAACAATGAATGGTATAGAGCACTATATATCTGGTACATCCAGAATTTTTGTCTGGCAGAATCATCCACGATTTAGGAACATAAAGCTACCTGTTAATTTGCCTCCATACAGCTAGATAAAGGACCATCCTTTTGTAACGACACGCTCTTTAGGCTTATGGATTTTGAAGGGGATGTCAGGGCCCTACTTAGTTGATTGACAATGACAAAGGCTTGCAGTACAGAAAAAGAATACTATGTTTTCCCGAGTATTACTAATAAAAACAGTTCAACTCCTAAAAAGAAACTTGTCACTCTGATGGACCATGGAATTATATTAAAATATAAGTGGATTTTCAAAAAGCACCATTGTATTTCTTACCCAACGTTCCTACATTCCTAACAGTGAAGTTACAACTCTAATAGGCTCAAGATTAAATGTGTTGAAAGAATCACATCTTCTAGGTTCTACAATTAAACATCTAGCAAGTTGCACCATGCTACATAATGGAACATTTATTACAAAACAAGTTGAAGCATAAGCAATACTAATACGCAAAAGTCACTTGAGGTAAGAAAACATAAAAATGTAAGCAATGTAAGTACCTTCTTAGCATCAATTTGACTTTCCAATATCCTTGGAAATAGTGTCCTAGCCAAGGAAGTGGATCTTGACCAATCAAATAGAGAAGCCTGACCCCTAAGAATCCATCTCAAATGCTCTTGGAAATGATGCATAAATGCTGATCAAATTTTTCACTGAAAGAAAAGAAAAGATAAACAATTTTCCCTTTATCGAAGCACTTTAGGAATATATCACATTATCCCACTCAACATTGGCAACCAAATTGCAAAATCATCACAACTTCTTCTACCAAAAATCTTCACCAAAAGCATACTTGCAAGTTTTAAGATCAGGCCTAAAAGCCACGTAATTTCTAAGACTTCACCATATTCAAAGCTGAGTAGTCATGAATTTGGCTTTTGTCAGAGCTACCTGACTTGAAACGTAACTTTGCATATGATCTACCAACAGATGAAAACACACTTCAAAGCTAGTTGTTTTAACTAATTTGTGTTGAAATGGCAACTTATTTAGTACCTCTCAAACAATGAACCTATAAGTGATTGCTCTCTCTTCATTAATATCACAAACTGCAGATATCATCTCAAACACTACCAAATCATTTACAACCTCGGAAACTATCATCTTGATCACTTAGTATCTTTTGGCCCCGAGAATATCAAAATAATAAAATTATCAATAAGCAGAATGCCCATATTGCTTATTAGTTCTATAACGGGCAAACAAACTACAGGTTTCGATGTAAACAAAATTTCAGTTGAACCAAATTGCCCCATCACTTGATACCCACAGAAACAGCACCTTATGCAGAAAGGCAAAATGCATGAATACCTGGTCCTAAATTCAGGGAAAGAACAAAGAAAAGAACAAAAAGATTTAACTTTTACGGCGAAGATGATTCTTGAACCGACTTGGAGATTTCTTTGGAAAATCCTGAAATTTCTCTGCAAAAGAAGAAAGCAACAATGAAAGGGAAAAGTCTTTACCTATTAGTTAATTTTTTTATCATTTAACTTCTAATTCAACATGTGTGCTTGACAAATTTTGTCTAACATCATGTTGATGGGTGAAAGGTTCCATTAAAAGCTAGTATTTGAAAAGAGAATATTAAAAGCTACAAGGAAACAAGGCGTTGTCCAAAAAATAACCTAAAAAAGAATAGGAAAAAAAACTACAATAGACTAACATAAAAATTTAAGGACTCCATAAATATAGGAGAACATTGGAAAGGAACAAAAAGATGACACTTTATGCTTGCTTCTCAAGCTCAAATCTTGAACCTAAAGCAAAATAATCAAGAGGCAAGCTATAAAGAGAATATAATAACAACAACAACAAGGAAAATTCAATCAGACATGAAGATGAAAACCAATCCAAAGAGAATAAGAAAAACACAGTGAATATTGTAGACACAATGTTCCGTCATTTGTAAAATCTTAAGGTTCTTGTTCTTGATTTGGGTTTGCCAGTTGGGACATTACTTTCAATAGAGGAAAGGGTTGGTATTTTTTTTTAATAATAAAAAGAACAGAGAAAAAGACTATTTTTGTAGTAGTGAGATAATGTATCATATTAAAATGTGGACTAGATAAATTATACATGGATATGCTACATGTAAAACAGAGCAAAACTGTTATTTCTGACCTTCTTACATAAGTCTGGAACATGTATAATAACACCCATTACATTGCCTACAGCAGCTATTGCAGCAAACCATTGAAGACCACAACGAAAAGATGACATTTGCAAAGTTGACTCACATGCAGAAGCGAGGCCTTGCAGCATGCTAATCAGAAAAAGGAAGAGATTCATAACAAATTAAAAAAATTAACCATAATTTGGTCTTGGTAATTTCTAACCAACTTCAATTTACATCCATAATGTTCAGAAATAAAAAATAAGCAAGACCGTAATATTATTGCCTTGTTTAAATCCATCCACAAGGTGAATTAATCTTGTCACCTTTTCCTCTCATAAGAAGTCATTTTCACACGAACTCTAAATACAAGCCGGTGCTTATAGAGGTGATGCATGGTGTATGGTATATCTGAGTTGCTTTCTAGTGGTTCATACAAATTGGAATTGAAAATAGAGGAATCCTTGCGACAATTGATAAAATATAAGAGCTCCGCATGAGGCCCTAAATTAATGTAACTAAAACATCAAAACCAAAACATTGCTCATTTATCAGTTTGTTCTTCTTCAGTTCAAACAAGATATATACTCTGAAGGACCCACCAGCAAAGCTACTACAAGCTAGAGATTTCATGCGAATGGGCTAAAACAGAAAGGAAAGACAAAAGACAAGTTGTTATTTGCAAGATCAAGTCAGAAAACATATTCTAGGAGTCAATGTAATATTCCATAGTGCCAAAAAGATCATCAGTGTTTAATAAATCAGCCTCGGTATTAGTTATCCACCAATTAATAGTCCAGACAAGGACAAGGAAACTAGCTGTCAGAAGCTGGCTCTATTTCCTTGTCCTCTTTTAATTCGATAAGCTAAAGATGAGAGTGGAGAAAAGGTAAAACTGAAAGAGACAAAGGGTAACTTCCTGATCATCCATTCAGAAGCTTGAACTCAAGCAATTGAATCATCAATTCAGCACCCCTAGCAATCAAATTGACTTGTTCTTACACTCAATTTATATTTGCAACACTTAAAAACTCACAACCCAAAAGCGGCACCTTAGGGCGGTCAATAATTACTTGACAGGCACAACAGCCACACCACAAACCTTACTACTCTAGCAGAAAAGCCAAATGCCTCAGATTTTCTGCTAGTAGTGTACGTTAAACATCTGCCACGTTGATGGTTTATTATGCTCAAAGATACTGCTCTGAGCACATTCAATTCAAAATGGACACTAAAGTAAGCGGAATGACTTGAATTCTACTAATAAGTAAAGATGAAATTCAGCTAGCGAAAAAAATGGTACCGCCAATTCTTCAAGATAGCACTATGTGAAGTATAAACCAAACAAAGTTTGGATTCAAGTATTCTAATCCCTGCCATAACAAACTATGCAAGCAATTGCGGAGGCTGAAAGAGATTTAGGTAGAGATTATTACCGTTTGGGCCTCTACAATCTCTTTTCCTCTGGTTCCAAAGCCCTAATTTGACAAAACCCTAACAATTGCAGCTCTTCACACTTGATTCAAGCATCCGAGATTTAGGTAGAGATGAGGAAGTTCGGCTGAGACAAGAATTGGGGGTGGATTGGTTTTTAGCTCCGAATGAGGGCAGAATTGGGAGGCAGCAGATACGAATTTGGGAAGAAGAGAAGGTGAGTCAATGAAGGGCTTTAGCTCTGTAAAAAGGGGTTTTCAATTTTTGTTACAAGTTTGCCTGAAAAAATAGGCGCTAAGTGTGGCGCCTTTTCTTTCAGCCTTTTCTTTTCATTCGATTAAAATGATACGACGTAGTTTTGGCTCTTTCCTTTACCTTTTTAATGACACTTTCTACTACATGTCCCATTAAGGTTGTGTTATGACATTTTCCTAAAAGTGTCATAATAATTGTGTCATTAAAGACTATTTTTCTAGTAGTGCAAGAGCATGAGAAAGCATCAATGATTCCTTGGCAATGTTGTACAATCCAGGCAAAGGCTTACGTTTAGCTCTTGAAGTTTGACCTAGAGCAACATTAAAATAATCAATTCATTTTCCCAAAGCTGAGAGCAAGAATCTTTTAAAGAATAAAAAGTTTGATGGGTAAAAAACCAACCTGCACGTTTTCTGTTTATTTGAATTATAGCCTACTTTCTACTCCTAGATATTGATGTTGGAATGTATGCCCCAAAATAATCATTTTGTTTAAATACATTCCTAATAAAGTTTTGTATTTTATGAATTTCCATTTTATCTGTTAAATATTTGATATAACTGATAAAGTCCTTAGAATATTTATTGATGTGATACTAGTCACAAGAGTTGTTGACTATGAGATATCAATCACATTTATAATAAATATTTTTAAAGTTCCCTAGTCATAGTGTTAATGAGACAGAACATTATTAATACGGAAAGACTAGTATACAGTTGGTCTCTACTTAATATAAGTAGTGGTTGTTCTCATCAACCAAGGTATAATGATACCTAGGCTAATGTGATGGAGTGATCCACACAGAAATTCCATTAGGATATCTATCTAGTGCCAATGGTTAAATCTCTTATGGGAAATTGTGTAAGTGATCCTAGACTTGAGATCACCACAGTATCTTGAGTATGAATCACTACCTTTTGATTCTATTTCTTGTTACTCGCCAGGAGTGAATTAAAGAATAGAAATTGGGGGTAGTGTGAAGCATGGAAAGATAGTGAGTGATCAAGAGAGGATTCACCACTCTGATAGTGGGAGTTGATATCCAGAAAGGCCACTAGCTGGAATTTAACCTTAATAGTCGACTACATTAGGTTAATTGAAGAATGTCTTCAAGTTAACCTAATGTAGGGTTAATTTCAGGAACTAGAAAATTAATTAGTCATTAGAGAATTGGCACTTATTCCTCATTCCCTGACTAATTGGATATCTATGGTGAAAGGATAATAATTACAAGGTAATTTTTCATGGAAAGCTTTGGTCAAAATTCTCTTGACTAATTTCGAATACCTGGGTGGTTGTGATATGTTGCTAGACACCGCTCACAATCTATAATTATGAATGAATTAATTATTGTAATTAATGATAAAATAAAGTTGTTTATTTTATCTAATTCTTCTTGAGAATTATAATTCATAATTATTGCCAATGTATTTGGAACCTATTGGATCACACGCTTAGAGATTGAATTCTGAATTAAAATTGTGTGTCCAAATGGAGATTTGGAAATAAAACCTTATGTGGTCTAATTATAAGGAATAAAGGATTGCGGGGCTATTTAAGCAAATAGGATAAAATAGTTATCCTATATTTGTTTTGATTTGGATCAAACAAGACCCTATCTTTTCTCTCTACCTCTCTCCTATAAATAGACAGACTATGTGATACATCTGTAGACCATAACAACACAATGACGTTTGACAGAATAGAGAGAGGTTAGGGTTTTTGAGAAAAACCTACGTAGAGAGAAATTCCAAAGAAAGAGAGAATAGGCTAGCACCTTTTCTACACTTTCATACACACACATCTAGGATCATAGAGACAATTCAAGAGAAGATCCAGACTTCTCTCTTGTGTGGATTGCAGTTGAGGCAGGAAGTTTCGACTGCTGAAAGGGGCTGACCACTCTCTACGAAGCAACAAGAAACCGTTTCTAGGATTAAGGTAATCTTACAACTCCTCTTCTCTACAAGTCATACATAGTCTAGGGTGATTCTTGGTGGGTTGTTGGGGCCAAAATTTTTGTTTTCCGCTGTGTCTGCTGCCCCAAAACCTAACAGTGGTATCAGAGCCATCCCTAGTTCTTTACGTATGATTTCATATGTTTTGTTGATTATTGTTCATGGATTATATGATTGATATCTATACACGTGCTGAATTTTGGTTGAAAAGGTTGTAACTTTAATTTGATTAAAGTGTTTCTGAGATCTAGAAAATTTTTCACAAGACAAAAGGTTTATATTTTGGAAAGAGTTCTGCACACCCAATCATTGGATGCTGAAACTGGGAATCGCGACTCGGATACGCGATGCAGATCCGCGAGATATACCTCGCGGATCGTGTTTGTGGATCCCGATTCGCGAATTGTACTTCGCGGATCAATTCGCGAATCTGGTTCGTGGATCAGAAACATGCTGGATCCGCGAGAGCCAGGTCACGGATCAGTTGGCGGATCGGTTCGCGGATCGGTTCGCGGATCCTTTACGGAGCTCTTAGAACCTGATCCGCGCACTCATAGATCCGCGAAGCTTGTTCGCGGATCAAGTCGCGGATCCTTTGAGAAACTGTTTTCTACGAAATAAAATTTTTGAAAACTGAGTTTTCAATTTCTAAAATTTTCTGATTCTGATCCGAATTTTAATTGTTAAAATTTGTTATGAAATTGTGTTATTTCATGTTTTATTAGGTCAGGAATTGATTTAAATTTTAATATGATTAATTCAAATAATGTTTCAATTTATTTTCTAAATTAGTTAGAATTAAAAGTGACCTAATAAAATTATTTTACCAAAATTTTCTACACATGTATCATCTCAAAACTTGTTTGGGATCTTGAGATATAAAATTCAAATAATCCATGAATAGTTGTTGACTGTTATTACATGCTTTCTTTTAATTTAAAGTTGTTTAAATTTATATGAATGCATGGTTGATGGTTGTGGATATAAGTCCAATGTGATTGTGGATGAATGGTTGAATGATTGGTTTTTTATAAATAGGGCCTGCGTGTCCTGCCTTTCTTATTTTTCTAATTGTAATTTCTTTCTTCATCTAATTCCTCCCGAATGTAACTCGAGATTTCTTATATTCTATTTGTAATGTACAATAGACAGGAATAGATGATAGGAAATTGTAATTAGTATAGAAATTGTAAATTGAAAGATGAAGAAAGGAGCTGTGCAGGAGCCGTACCATTAGAAGGAGCAAATTTGATTTAACCTTAGTCAACCATTAATTTTCCTAATGGTTGGGGAAATTAATTTAGGAATATCTACAACTATCCATGTTTTATTTTATACTATATTTATTTTTGAAATATTTATATGCATGATTGTTGATAAGACCGTCAAATGATTTTTCCAAAATTTCAAACCAAATTAAAAATGTTTTGGAAAAGGCAAACAAATCCCTCAAATTCAATATTAAATCAAGACTGCCTTCCATCATTATAGTATGAAACAAAATGTGGTCATTAAGTGCTAGCTTGTTGGGATTCGCCCAAAACTGCCTTACTTACTACATGTTTTTTACTATAAGAAGTGTTCTTAAGAATGATGGGTTTGATTTAACTAAAATTATGATTTGTTGGGATTCACTCAAGGCCATGAATTTTAGAGACAAGGGTTAGGTTAATACATAAGATGTAAAATCAAGAGTTGATACCTAACAGATCTAAAATTACAAATGGGTTGTAATTGGTAAAGTACCTACCTGTTAAGATTATTTTGATTTGTTGGGATTCACTCAAAGTCAAAATAGTTAAAATGGGATTCTAGCCACTATGGGTTTTTTAGAAAATACCGAATCAATTTATAGAGGGTAATTGATTTACAAAAAATAGTAGAAATAAAATCATAATTTTGAAAGTTTTTATGATTTTATTAAACAAAACTTTTTCTGACAAACTCTATCTTTATTTTGTTGTAGAATGAGTAATAATTTGAGCCTACGTACAATTCTCACTGATTGTAAACTGAACGACACAAATTTTTTCGACTGGCATCGCAATGTCCTACTCGTTCTCACTCATGAAAAAATAGAATATGTACTTGATGGGCCTATGCCTGATGAACCCGAACCAACTGCACCTGCTACTGTTAAGATTGCTTACAAGAAGCATAAGGATGATAATAGAGTGGCTTCATGTATCATGATAGCCTCTATCACTCCTCAACTCCAACAGTAGCATATGAACATAGAGGCATATGAAATTGTACAACATCTGAGAAAGTTGTTTGAACAACAATCTAGGACGGTGAGGTATGATACCTCCAAGGAATTGTTCAGGTGCAAGATGGCAGAGGGAGCATCTGTTGCTCTACACGTCTTAAAGATGATTGGGCTAATTGAGAAATTAGTTGAATTGGGTTTTAAGATAGACCAAGAGCTAAATGTTGATCTAGTTCTTCAATCTCTGCCAGATTCTTTCTCTTAGTTTGTTATGAACTATCAGATGAACAATCTGCAACACACATTGCCTCAATTGTTGAATGTGCTAAAAACTGCTGAGAAAGAAATCAAAAAGGTGAAGGGTCCTACTGGAGTGCTTGTTGTTGCTTCCTCCAATAAAAGGAAGAGGCAAGGAAAAGGGCCTAAAAGCCCAAGAACAAGTGATACGAACGTCGCCAACCCGTGATGAAACCCGTATAGACTGCCACGGATCTAGAAGGTTAAATCTGCGTTTGACACGACGACACAGCGGAAGAATCAAAAACCCGTTGATAACACGGTCAACGATCCCTTGATATGGTAGAGACGCCACAACCTAGCGCGTTTCTAGATTGATAAGTCGGATTGAATACCCTAGGAAATACCCTAGGATGATCTAAGATATTCAAGCGTGATTCAAGAAGCAAGAGAGAGACTCTCAAAGGTTTCTGTATAATCTGAATAAATCCCCATGAACGTACATAATAATGGCTTAAATACCTACTACTAACTAACCTAAACATCTTACTAATAGGCCTAGGTTCGGTCACAGACTCTCTGGGGGAGAACCATGGGCTTATCTGATATAATTCTAAAAATATAAAAAGTAACTAAAAATTACAAATTTTAACGACGAGGATCCGCGATATGGATCCGCGATGTATGCCTCGCGGATTGGCCCGCAGATCTAACAACTTTGGCTTCTGATCAAGAAACGCGAGGCATGGATTCGCGATGTGATGGCTCGCGGCTCGGGTCACGACTCACATTTTCTGCACGTTTCTTTGGCTGGCCCACTTGTTGCACCTCTTCAAGGGCCGCAGAACTCAAAGGCTTGGACCCCTGTCTAGGACCTGAAGTAATGTGACTTGCCTCGACTCATTGAGCTCTTCAATGGTCCTAGGTTCTCCAACCGATGCTTGAATCGCACGTACAAGGGTTTGTAACGCCTCTCGCATTTGCTTGGCTCGAACACGTGTCAGTGGCCCCAAGGGCACCTTTACTTGCTCTACGTGCATCACCAGCTCACCTTCGTCATCATTCCCCTCCTCTTGGAAAAGATTTGTCCTCAAATCGCCTTCGTCATCTGCAAGGAAGGGACTCAAATCAGCAACATTGAAGGTAGCGGAGACATTGTACTCACCAGGTAGGTCGAGCTTGTAGGCGTTGTCATTAACACGCTCTACAATTTGGAAAGGGCCATTTCCACGGGGAAGAAGCTTATTGCGGCGTTGCACGGGGAAACGTTCCTTACGCAAGTGTAGCTAGACCCAGTCTCCTGGTTCAAAAACCATCTTATGTCGTCCCTTATTTGCATGTCTAAGGTATTGCGCAGTCCTGGCCTCAATGTTGGCACGTACCTGCTGATAAAGGGACTTCACAAACTCTGCATTTTTCCTGCCATCCAGGTTATTATGCTCCGACATAGGCAAAGGCATGAGATCAAGAGGAGTTAGTGGATTAAAACCGTAAACAACCTCAAAAGGGGAAAAATGAGTAGCACTATGCACGGTACGGTTATATGCAAATTCGACATGTGGTAAACACTCCTCCCAAGTTTTCAAATTCTTTTTAATGATGGCTCTAAGTAATGTGGATAGTGTGCGGTTAACAACCTCAGTTTGGCCATCAGTTTATAGGTGACTGGACGTAGCAAAAAACAACTTAGTTCCCAGCTTCCCCCACAATGTCTTCCAAAAATAAGACAGAAATTTTACATCTCTATCGGACACTATCGTCCTAGGAATGCCATGCAAACGGATAATCTCCCTAAAGAAAAGGTCAGCTACATGCACAGCGTCATCCGTCTTATGACAGGGAATAAAATGGGCCATTTTGAAAAAACGATCAACCACAACATAAATGCTATCATGACCCTTTTTACTCCTAGGCAAACCAAGAACATAATCCATGGAAAGATCAACCCACGGTGCAGAAGGGATAGGTAAGGGGGTATACAAACCGAAGGGTTGAAGTCTCGACTTGACGCGGTGGCAGGTAGTGCACCGAGCAACCACTCGTTCCACGTCTCGACGCATCCATGGCCAATAGAAATGTTCCTGTAATGAGCTCAATGTCTTGGTGACACTGAAGTGTCCCATCAAACCTCCTCCGTGAGCCTCACAGGTTAGTAACTCACGAATAGAGCATGACGGAATGCATAATTTGTTGGTACAATAAAGAAATCCGTCATGAATAAAGAACTTACCTTGACCCGACCTAGAACATTGCTTGTAGATGTCAGAGAAATCCTGGTTGGTGTCGTACAGCTCCTTGAGCATGTGGAACCCGAGAAGCTTGGCATCAAGTATGGCAATTAGGGCATAGCGTCGAGAGAGCGCGTCGGCAACCACGTTGGTCTTGCCAGCCTTATACTTGATGACGTATGGGAAGGTCTCCACAAACGTGACCCACCTGACATGTCTCTTGCTCAACTTTGGTTGAGACTTAAGATGCTTTAACGCCTCATGGTCAGTGTGGATGACGAACTCCTTAGGCCGTAAGTAGTGCTGCTAGGTCTCCAAAGCACGGATGAGGGCGTAGAGTTCCTTGTCATATGTGGAGTAGTTCAGGGCGGCACCGCTCAGCTTCTCGCTGAAGTAAGCAATTGGCCTTCCTTCTTGGATCAAGACCGCTCCAATTCCTACACCAGAAGCATCACACTCAACCTTAAAAGTTTTGTCAAAACTTGGAAAGGACAATATAGGTGCATGTGTGAGTTTGTGTTTAAGGAATTGGAACGCCTTATCCTGTGCGTCGCCCCACTCAAATTTGACATCCTTTTTGATAATAGCAGTCAAAGGGGCGGCGATTGAGCTGAAGTCTTTCACAAAGCGACGATAAAAACTCACCAGTCCATGGAAGCTTCGGACTTCACTCATATTTCTGGCCACGGGCCACTCATTTATGGCTTTTACCTTGCTTTCATTCACCTGTATACCCTGGGCACTAACTTTATAACCAAGAAAGATCAACTCGTTAGTACAAAAAGTGCATTTCTTGAAGTTGGCAAATAACCTTTCCTTACGTAGCACTTCAAGGACAGCTCGCACGTGATGCACGTGCTCCCCAGGGCTGCGACTATAGATCAGGATGTTATCAAAGTAAACAACCACAAACTTACCTAAGAATGACCTAAGCACGTGGTTCATCAACCGCATGAACGTGCTGGGAGCGTTAGTTAGTCCAAAAGGCATGACTAACCACTCGTATAGGCCATACTTGGTCTTAAATGCCGTCTTCCACTCGTCACCTTCCTTCATTCGGATCTGGTGGTATACACTCTTAAGATCGATCTTGGTGAAAATGACTGCACCATACAGCTCGTCAAGCATATCATCTAAACAGGGAATAGGGTGACGATACTTAACTGTGATGGCATTCACGGCACGACAGTCCACACACATCCTCTACGTGCCCTCTTTCTTTGGTACGAGGATGACGGGAACAGCACACGGGCTCATGCTCTCTCGAGCCCACTCCTTAGCAAGCAGCTCCTCTACTTGACGTTGGATTTCCTTGGTCTCTTCGGGACCCATCTTGTAAGCTGCTTTGTTGGGTAGAGACACTCCTGGAACAAAATCTATTTGATGCTCGATCCCTCGAATTGGTGGAAGTCCATCGGGAATCTCATCAGGAAAAAAGTCTTCAAATTCCTGCAATAAAGAAGTAATATCAAGAGGTAATTAACTCAAAGACTCAGTAGATAGCAGAATTACTTCTTTACTGTACAAAATGTAAACAACTTGCTTAGCAAGTAGAGTTTTGCGAACTTCCCTGTTTCGTGCTAGCAAAGGTGTCTTCTTCTCCACTTTGGCCAACTCTTGGATGGCCGCTGATTTCTCAGGTGGTGCATTGGGCTGAGCTTTGGCCTTTTTCTTGGCCATCTCCATTTCATGTTCTTGTTGTAGACGCACTTGATCTTCATGCACTTGCTAGGGTGTAAGGGGAACGAGAGTCACCTTTTTTTTGTTGTGCATGAAGGAGTACTTGTTGGTGAAGCCGTCATGTGTAGTTCTCTTGTCGTATTGCCACGATCTTCCTAACAAGATGTGAGATGCCTGCATAAGGACGACATCGCAAAGCACCTCGTCCTCATACTTCCCTATGCGAAAAGGGATCACCACTTGCCTGTTGACTTTGATGTCACCTGTTTCATTTAACCACTGCAGGCGATAGGGGTTAGGATGTCGCATAGTGGGTAACGATAAATGCTCTACCATTCTTGTACTATGCGTTGGTGCAACTCAGGGTCTATAATGAGGCTGCAAACTTTGCCCTTAACATGACACCTGGTGTAAAAAATGTTCTCACGTTGAGCCCCGTCATCCCTTTTGATGTGTGTCGCTTGAGCTTCGGCCACTACTAGTGCCACTCCAGCTTGCTCATCAGGGGCGGACACTTCTTCCTCTGATTCACCACCTTCTTCTGTCAATGGTGGCATGTCTGCAAACTCGTCCTCGTCCTCAGATACAACATTTCCATCAGGAAGGACGATCATGGTTCACTTGGTAGGACACTGAGATGCAATATGGCCAAAACCTTGGCATTTGAAGCACTTGTCCTTATTTCGAGGCTTGGCTGGATCAAATTGCGGCCTTGGAGTAGGTGTTGGAGCTTTTTTGGGGTTCGGACTTAGGGGTAAATTTAGAAATTTCCCCACGGGGTCGTTCCCGCTCAAAAGTAGGATTACTCCTCCACGATGCTGATGCTGAGATGCTGGTGGTAAGTGTAGTACCCCTCCTCTTAAGCCTCCGCTCAATTTTGGAAGCTTTATCGACTAGCTTCGGGCATATCCACGTACGTTTGTAATTCTACCAGCTCAGCAATTTCAGGTCTCAAGGCATTGAGGAATCTCGCCATTGTAGCCTTACGATCCTCCTGGACATCTGCTCGGAGCATTGTGATCTCCATCTCCTTGAAGTAGTCCTCCACGCTGCGGTTTCCTTGGACTAAGGTTTGGAGCCTCTGGTGTAGCTCTCGGTAGTAGTGGTTGGGCACGAACCGTTTCCTCATCAAGGTTCTTAACTCGGCCCAGATACTCACTGGATGCTCCATATTGTGTTTTCTGCTGATGCGCTCCTATTCCCACCAGATGATGGCATAGTCTGTGAATTCGAGTGTGGCCAATTTGACTTTCTGGTCCTCTGTATAATCCTGGCACTCGAACACTAACTCCATGCGTTGCTCCCATTCTAGATAGGCTTCTGGATTTGACTTACCCTGGAAGGCTGGGATCTTAATCTTGACGCCTCGTAGATTATCTACTTGGCGTCCATAATCCTGCCTCGGTCGGTGAATGAAATCCTCCTCGTCGCTCTGAAGGGTAAAGTTGTCATTTTGGGGAGTTCTATTTTGCCCGAGGAAGAGGTGGCATAGGCTGATTCAAGACGTTCAAGTCTTCCATTAACAGACTCGGAGAATTCCCGGAACATCTTTTGCATTTGCCCGATCAATGCCTCATTGAACAATTTTTGATCAGATGGAGTTTTGTCACCTTCACCTGTCATGAATGACTTGTACCTGCAAAGAGAGTTAGCAAAGAGAATACAAGTTGATGTTATATAGACCTCACACACTCCCTGAAGTGTTTACTCTCAACACTCGTGTATCACACAGTATATCTCGATGATGTGCTCACCTTACTCTCTCAAGTACTTGAAGAAATTAGATTTCCTTAGGTAAACGATCAACTTAATCAATGTAGTACATACGAGTTGATAACGCTCTACAATACCAAAAGAAAGTTAACTTAAATGAGGAAAGAAAAGAAGAACGAAAAAGGATGAGAGAGAGAGAGAAAAGGTCGGCTAGGGTTTGTGAGTTAGGGTGGACGAAATGGAGCTCCTAAAATTTAGGAGAAGGATGCGGCTAGGGTTAGTGTTGTATGGCTAGGGTTGTATTTAGTTTGTAGGGGCGGCTAGGGCTGAGGGAGTGTAAATGGCGGTTAAGGTTTTGGGTTGGGCAGCCAAGGTGTAAAGTTTTGTGCGGCTAGGTTTTGGCTTGGTTAAGTAAGGGCGGCTAGGGTTTTGATAAGTGTATTAGGTCGAATTGGGTTGGAGTCCTAGGCTTGCGTTGGCCGAATAGAGCTCCTAGTGTTTAGGATAGGATGCGGTTGGATTGTGATTGATGATGGTAAGTATTTTGGGATTAGGATTATAGGTATTTGGATTGGGATAAGTTAAGGGTTAGGAGATAATGTAGGAGATAAGACAAGGCTAGAATGTAGGAGAGGATGTAGGAGTTTGAGATTAGGAGGAAAGTTAGAATTTTAGAAGATAATGAAAGGATAATTTCGGATTCCTCTACCCTCAAGAAGAGGTTGGGGCTGAATCAATCCCTAAAATCTAGGGAGAAGGTCGGCTGACCAAGAAAGAAAAGAAAAATACTCGACGCAATTAGACTTCTCGCAATGATCAACCTAATTTGGACTTGGAATTGGACTTAAATTGTGATCCAACCTAAACCAGATTTGGACTAGGATTTGATGGCTCTTGCTTGTATTTTTAAAGCCAAAACTCGACAATAACACAACAAGAAAAGGACGGACAGCACAAACAAGAAGAAACAAAACACTACAAACTTAGACCAATAACACAAGGACTATGGATGAGTCAAGCAAGATTGACGGCGAAGTTGTGAACCCAGCTCAGACTCCCCCCCAACGGGTTACCCAAGATGTTCCGAAGAACGACACAAAGCCACGTATGACTGCACGTGAATACAAGCCAAAGATGACGGCACGGCAGTACAAACAATTTTTCACACGACGCAGAAAACAAATTTCCCAATACCCACGGATTGAAGATGAAGTTGGTGAAATGGTAGACCAGAATTTTTAGGCCACCAACTAGTGTAGGCTTTCTTGTTTTCAATAAAGAAGACCCTTGTAGTTCTTGTTGTTTTGGATTTTCAGAATTTTCAATAAAAAAAAGACTCGATCTTGTTTTCTTTCTTTAATGCTCGAATCTTTTCTTTTTTTTTTTATTTTTATAATCAATCCAACACAACCACGGCTTACACAAGACAGAACACACACAATTAGCAAATTTTTTTTTTCTGGATGAACAGTAACTTGCGCCGCGTGAACAGTAACATGTGAACAGTGATGGCGCTACAATAACCGATGAACAGTAGCGGCGGAAAATTTTTTTTTCACAAACACAACTCAACCAACAAATTGTAGATGACAACTAGACTGAACAACACTAATAACAACTCAAGAAGGAAAATAACTCAAACAATAAGAAACCCTAGATGGCTAGAATAACACGAAGTTTTCAATGAACAAAAAACAACGAAAATGGATATAACGCAAACCTTCAACTAGCTCTGATGCCAACTGATACGAACGTCGCCAACTTGTGACGAAACCCGTATAGACTACCACGGATCTAGAAGGTTAAATCTGTGTTTGACACGACGACACAGCGGAAAAATCAAGAACCCATTGATCACACGGTCAACGATCCCTTGATATGGTAGAGACGTCACAACCTAGCGCGTTCCTAGATTGATAAGTCGGATTGAATACCCTAGAATGATCTAAGATATTCAAGCGTGCTTCAAGAAGCAAGAGAGAGACTCACAAAGGTTTCTGTATAATTTGAATAATCCCCATGAACGTACATAATAATGGCTTAAATACCTACTACTAACTAACCTAAACATCTCACTAATAGGCCTAGGTTCGGCCACGACTCTCTGGGGTGAACCATGGGCTTATCTGATATAATTCTAAAAATATAAAAAGTAACTAAAAATTACAAATTTTAACGATGAGGATCCGCGATATGGATCCGCGATGTATGCCTCGTTGATTGGCCCGCAGATCTAACAACTTTGGCTTCTGATCAAGAAACGCGAGGCATGGATTCGCGATGTGATGGCTCGTGGCTCGGGTCGCGACTCGCGTTTTCTGCACGTTTCTTTGGCTGGCCCACTTGTTGCACCTCTTCACGGGCCGCAGGACTCAGAGGCTTGGACCCCTGTCTAGGACCTGAAGTAATGTGCCTTGCCTCGACTCATTGAGCCCTTCAATGGTCCTAAGTTCTCCAACCGATGCTTGAACCGCACGTACAAGGGTTTGTAACGCCTCACGCATTTGCTTGGCTCGAGCACGTGTCAGTGGCCCCAAGGGCACCTTTACTTGCTCTACGTGCATCACCGGCTCACCTTCGTCATCAACAAGCCCACCAAGAAGCCCAAGAAGGCCAAGACAGACCAGTCCAATGCAACCTGCTTCCATTGTGGACAAACTGGACATTGGAAGAGGAACTGCAAGGGCTATCTGGAAAGCTTGAATCAAAAGAAGCTTGGGGAAACTTCAACACCAGGTACATATATGATTGAGATTAATGTTTCTACTTCCAAATCTGGCTCTTGGATATTAGATACCGGATGTGACTCTCACATTTGCACATCTATGCAGGGTCTAAGGGACAATAGAAAACTGGAAAAAGGAGAAGTAACCCTACGTGTGGGCAATGGAGCAAAAGTTGCTGCTTTAGCTATAGGGACTTACTACATTAGTTTACCCAGTAGGTTGATTTTAGAATTATCAAATTGTTATTATGTTCCAACACTTACTACAAACATCATTTCTATTTCCTGTTTGGATGTAAATGGGTTTAAGATAACCCAAAAGAATAAATGTTGTTCTTTTTATATATTCTAGATCTTGATAACCAAATTCTCAACATACAAGAAAAGAGAATGAAATTAGATAAACTAAATAAAACCTACCTCTGGCACTGTAGGCTTGGTCATATAAATGAGAAACGCATTTCCAAGTTACACAAAGGTGGGTACTTGGACTCATTTGACTGTGAATCATATGACGTATGCGAAGCTTGTTTACTTGAAAAAATGACCAAAACGCCCTTTACTGGTAAAGGGGAACGGGCCAATGATTTACTTGGGCTAGTACATACTGATGTATGTGGCCCAATGACAATCACAGCTAGAGGTGAATTTTCATACTTCATTACCTTTACTGATGACCATTATAGATATGGTTATGTGTATTTAATGAAATACAAGTCTGAATCTTTTGAAAAGTTTAAAGAATTCAGAAATGAAGTAGAGAAACAAACCGGTAAAAGTATTAAGACACTACGATCTGATCGTGGTGGAGAATACTTAAGCGATGAGTTTCGATTTTATCTAAAGGACAATGGAATAGTTCCACAATGGACTCCTCCAGGGACACCACAACTAAATGGTGTATCTGAAAGGAGAAACCGCACCTTATTAGATGTGGTACGGTCCATGATGAGCCACTTGAGTGCCCCAAAATCGTTATGGGGATATGCTTTGGACAAAACTTCTCATACTCTTAATAGAGTACCCAATAAAGTTATTGATTCCACACCATATGAGATATGGAAAGGAAAGAAAGCTAAACTATCTTACATGAAGGTTTGGGGTTGCTCAACCTATGTGAAAAAGGCAGAGTCAGATAAGCTTGAACCAAGATCTGACAAGTGTTTGTTTGTAGGGTATCCAAGAGAGTCTATAGGATACTATTTCTACAACCCAACTGAGCACAAAGTGTTTGTCTCAAGACATGCTATCTTTCTAGAAAAAAAGTTTATTCTAGAAAAGGGCAGTGGGAGTAGAATAGAACTTGAAGAAGTTCAAGATACTAACATGGAACTTGAAGAAGTTCAAAATGATCAAACAAACATTGAACAACCTGTTGATGAAAGGGTTCAGCCACATAATGATGAGGCACGAACGGAAGCTGTGAGCATTCAAGAGCCCCGAAGGTCAGTAAAAGTACGCTCAACTCCCAAGAGATATGAGTTCCTTGTGAGCCAAGGCAATGATGTACTAGTCATTCAAGATGACGAACCTACTACCTACCAAAAGGTCTTGAATAGTCCAGACCCCTCCAAATGATTAGAGGCCATGAATTCTGAAATGGATTCCATGTATGACAACAAGGTATGGACCTTGGTTGATCCACGTGAAGGGGTAAACCCGTAGGGTGCAAATGGGTCTTCAAGAAGAAGACAGACATGGATGGTAATATGATTACCTATAAAGTTAGACTGGTAGCCAAAGGCTACAAGTAGAAAGAGGGAATCGATGATGATGAAACTCTCTCACCAGTAGCTATGCTTAAATCCATTCGGATATTGCTTGCAATAGCAGCATACCATGACTACGAGATTTGGCAAATGGATGTAAAGACTGCATTCCTTAATGGGAATTTGTAAGAGGATGTGTACATGACACAACCTGAAGGCTTTACGTCGTCAAATCCCAATCAGATATGCAAGCTACAAAGGTCCATTTATGGACTTAAGCAAGCATCCAGGAGTTGGAACATTCGGTTTGATGAGACAATCAAAGAGTTTGATTTTCTTAAAAATCCGGATGAACCTTGTGTATACAAGAAGGTTAGTGGGAGTTCAATCGCTTTTCTTATATTATATGTGGATGACATATTAATAATAGGAAACGATATCCCAATGTTACAATCAGTGAAGGGTTGGTTATCCAAAAATTTTTCATGAAATATTCAGGAGAGGCAGCCTATATATTGGGTATTAAGATCTATAGAGATAGGTCTAAAAGGCTACTTGGTCTTTCACAATCTACATACATAGATAAAGTGCTAAAGAGGTTTAGCATGGATCAGTCTGAGAAGGGTTTCTTACCTATGACTCATGGGATAAGCCTTTCTAAGAGCATGTGTCCTAAGACACAAGCTGAGATTGATAAGATGCATAATGTTCCATATGTTTCGGCAATTGGATCAATTATGTATGCTATGTTATGTACAAGACCAGATGTCTCCCATGCTCTGAGTGACACGAGTAGGTTCCATGCTAATCCAAGTGAAAGTCACTGGATAGCCGTTAAGAACATTCTTAAGTACTTGAGAAGGACTAAAGATTTGTTCTTAGTATATGGAAATGGTGAATTAGAGGTTAAGAGCTACACAGATGCAAACTTTCAGTCTGATAAGGATGATTGTAAGTCACAGTCAGGCTTCATCTTTACTCTCAATGGAGGTGCTGTCTGTTGGAAGAGTTCCAAACAAGACACCACAGTGGATTCTACAACAGAGGCTGAGTACATTGCAGTCGCGAAGGCAGCCAAGGAAGCCGTTTGGATCAAGAAGTTCGTGTTTGAACTTGGTGTGGTTCCTAACATAGTTAATCCAGTAACTCTGTACTGTGATAACAATGGGGCCATTGCCCAAGCAAGGGAACCTAGGTCTCATCAACGGTCCAAACATGTATTTAGAAGATTTCACCTAATTAGGGAAATCATTGCCAGAAATGATGTAAAGATAGAGAGAGTCCCCACTGAGGATAATATAGCTAATCCTCTTACTAAGGCACTATCTCAAAAGAAACATGATAGTCATGTACTTTCATTTGGACAAAAGGTTATGAATGAATTGTTTTAGTGCAAGTGGGAGGTTGTTGGAATGTATGCCCTAAAACAATCATTTTGTTTAAATACATTCCTAATAAAGTTTTGTATTTTATGAAATTCTATTTTATCGATTGAATATTTGATATAACTGATAAAGTCCTTAGAATATTTATTGATGTGATGGTAGTCACAAGAGTTGTTGACTATGAGATATCAATCACATTTATAATAAATATTCTTAAAGTTCCCTAGTCATAGTATTAATGAGACAGGACATTATTAATACGGAAAGACTAGCATACAGTTGGTCTCTACTTAATGTAAGTAGTGGTTGTTCTCATCAACCAAAGTATAATGATACCTAGACTAATGTGTAGATGAATTGTAAAGTACAAATTCATTGGAGTGATCCACACAGAGATCCCATTAGGAAATCTATCTAGTGCCAATGGTTGAATCTCTTATGGGAAATTGTGTAAGTGATTCTAGACTTGAGATCACCACAGTATCTTGAGTGTGAATTACTACCTTTTGATTCTATTTCTTGTTACTCGCCAGGAGTGACTTAAAGAATAGAAATTGGGGGTAGTGTGAAGCATGGAAAGATAGTGAGTGATCAAGAGAGGATTCACCACTCCGATAGTGGGAGTTGATATCCAGAAAGGCCACTTGCTGGGATTTAACCTTAATAGTCGACTACATTAGGTTAATTGAAGAATGTCTTCAAGTTAACCTAATCTAGGGTTAATTTCAGGAACTAGAAAATTAATTAGTCATTTGGGAATTGGCACTTATTCCTCATTCCCTGACTAATTAGATATCTATGGTGAAAGGATAATAATTACATGGTAATTTTCCATGGAAAGCTTTGGTCAAAATTCTCTTGACTAATTGCGAATACCTGGGTGGTTGTAATGTGTTGCTAGACACCGCTCACAATCTATAATTATGAATGAATTAATTATTGTAATTAATGATAAAATAAAGTTGTTTATTTTATCTAATTCTTCTTGAGAATTATAATTCATAATTATTGCCAGTGTATTTGGAACCTATTGGATCACACGCTTAGAGATTGAATTCTGGATTAAAATTGTGTGTCCAAATGGAGATTTGGATATAAAACCTTATGGGGTCTAATTATAAGGAATAAAGGATTCCGGGGCTATTTAAGCAAATAGGATAAAATAGTTATCCTATATTTGTTTTGATTTGGATCAAACAAGACCCTATCTTTTATCTCTACCTCTCTCCTATAAATAGACAGACTATGTGATACGTCTGTAGACCATAACAACACAACGACGTTTGACAGAATAGAGAGAGGTTAGAGTTTTTGAGAAAAACCTACGTAGAGAGAAATTTCAAAGAAAGAGAGAATAGGCTAGCACCTTTTCTACACTTTCATACACACTTATCTAGGATCGTAGAGACGATTTAAGAGAAGATCCAGACTTCTCTCTCGCGTGGATTGCAGTAGAGGCAGGACGCTTGAACTGCTGAAAGGGGCTGACCACTCTCTACAAAACAACAAGAAACCGTCTCTAGGATTAAGGTAATCCTACAACTCTTCTTCTCTACAAGTCATACTGTAGCCTAGGGTGATTCCTGGTGGGTTGTTGGGCCTAAAATTTTTGTTTTCTGCTACGTCTGCTGCCCCAAAACCTAACAATTGAAGGCTCAACATTTCCAAAATCTTAAATAAAAAAAAAAGTGGTATCCTCTATAGGAGCAATCAATGGGATGGCATCTAAATACAAAAGAAGATGAGAAACCAAATTTCATGAAGAAGAAAATATCCAAAACTAGAATAAATGTAAGTAATCCTCATGGCATAAATAAGAAGAGAAAATGCTCAAAGAATTATAACTTGATGGAATAAAGATAAGTGGGTGTTTAAATGTTTACAAGGAAAATGAAGATAGGACAAAGAGAGGTACTCTTAAAACAGTTATATAGAACAAAGAAAGAATGCTGGTGTAAATTATGATGGTATTAACGAAAATTGAAACACTCTGAATCAAAATAAGAAGCTAAATAGTACAAAGTATACCTCCATAGTGATGCTTAGATATGGACATAACCGGAGAGGTGAAAGAAGAAGCATTATGCACAGAATCTATTTTACTACCTATACTATTAAGTACACTCGCTAACTCTTCCTCTCCTTCCACATTCATAGTCTCATCAAATTGCAATTCACTAATCTGTGACCTCCTAGGACAACTAAGAGGAGATATAGCACTGCCCTTTTTTCCAGCTCTAGCCTCTCTTCAACATCGCAAGAGATCATCCTTCTTTTCCTATGGCATTTCTGCATATTGCTTCTGGCATTTTGTATTTTTTTTCCAATTCACTATCATAAGTAGCACTATGCACGACACCATAATTGGCACCAGCACTATTATCCAGAATAGAGATGCGTGTTTCTATAGAACCAAGAGAAGTCTTTTTAATGTAATAGGAACGTCTTTGTTTTGGCAGGGCAGCCTAACATGAAGGCGCAGGAATAGTAGGTATAGTATTGCACTTTTTTTTGCAGCCCTAACATCTCTTTAGTGCTGCAAGAGATCATCCTTCTCATCCTTCTCCACATCTTCATCATCATCTCGTGAGACCTTGAATACTGTGCCTCTCTTGATCACTGCTTTCTCATCATCTTGTGTTTTTAACTTCAACTCATAAGAGGTTAGCGAATTCACAAGAGATTCAGCAGACATAGAATTTAAACCTTTTGCTTCTTCTATAGCGGTAACTTTATTTTCCCATTCTTTTGGCAAGGCATTCAAAATTTTTCTATTTTTCTCACCCAAAGTGTATATCTTGTCAAGCAATTCAAGATTTTTAATAATATCATTGAATCTACAAAACATTTTATCGACATTTTCATGAAGATGCATTTTAAAAGATTCATATTGGGCAACAAGTATAGATTTTCTTTGTTCTCTAACATTGTCACTCCCTTCATACATATCTCTCAACTTAGCCCATACTTCCTTGGCCGATTTGCACCCTTTTACTCTAGTAGATTCATTTGCATCTAGGGCATTATACAATACGTTCATGGCCTTAGCATTCAAAGAGAGATTCATTCTATCTTGAGCACTCAATTCACTTCTAGTTTTAGTTCTATTTCTACCGGTTGTTTCATCTATAATGGTAGCCTCATAAGGTCCTTCACTAACAATAAACCACAACTCTATATCTATAGATTGCAAAAATATTTCCATTCTTTCCCTCCAACTAACATAATTTATACCATTGAACATGGGAGGTCTAATGATGGATTGCCATTCAAAAAACAATGCATTATTGGTTCTCATCTTTACTCCTAAGCCGATTGAGCTTAATCTCAAGGAGACCAAGCTCTGATACCAATTGTAGGTCCTAAATGCAACCAAAGGGGAGTGAATTATATTGTTTAACAAGACAATCAATTATAGCAAGAATTCACCCAATAAAACAAGTACAAACTATTTCTCAAGTATGCACAAAAGTATGTCAATTTAAGTACAATAAAGATATCACAATTGAGCAATAAAGAAAAGAGATATAGAAAGAATTGTAAACCAAATTTCCAAGTTGCACCGAATTTGGATAAAATCCACTAGTAGTTTCTTCAATTGTTGGTGAAGCTAACCAACTTGTACAAGTGAAGGGCCTTTAGTTGAGCCAAGGAGTTTTACAACTATCCTAGTTAACCCTCAACAAGCTACAATTGAAAGCTCACTCAACCAATTAAGAACTACTATTACAAGTGAGGCAACCTTCACCAAGGTTTTACTCCTCCTATTGAGTAACCTCACAAACCCCACTTTTTCCACACATATACAACAAACAAAGAATATTTCTACCCAAATATTTCACTTGTAAGCTTGTATTTCATGTAGGCAAAAGTCTGTTATCCTCTTGAACTTGTGGGTATTTATAGAGTGTGAGAAATGGTCTTAAAAAACTCTCCGACGATCAAAAATATGGCTGTTAAAAATAGCCGTTGGAGCTATCGGACGTCCAATACAATGTTATGCGTCTGGTGCCATCGTCCGAAAGGTTCTTCTCAACGCCTATCGGACGGCCGCTGGGTTTTCTGCATCCGATGGAGTCTACGTCCGATGCTGGTCAGCGAGTTTGAATTTCATCTTTAATTTGATCGGACGTCCGGTGATAATGATTGTAACGGTCTCAAAAATTTATTTTGATATTATTACAACTTAATATTTTTAAATAATGTTATTATTATTATTACTTCGTATAATTATTTTAAAATTACATTTAAACAAATTTTTAGAAAATTTAAATGAAATTCAATTTATTTATTTATTTATTAGTTTAATTTATTTCATTTTGAGAAAAACTTAATTTAGCTCTATATTAATTTTTCAGGTATATTTTCAACCTTTCATTCCTCTTATTTTAAAATTTGCCTTTTTTGTATTAATTAGACAGAAAATGAGAAAACACGTTTTTCAAGGGAAAAAAAAATTCGGGCAGTGAGTGACGTAGTGATGGAATGTAAGGATGATCACCGTAGGCTAGAAATGTTATCCAGTGACTAGAGGAGAAGGTAATCCTCCTACACCTAAAATGATGAGTTTTAAGATTAATTTTTGAAGTTAGTTGTCAAGTTTCATTATTATTAAGCATTTGTTGATTATGGTTGTTGAGTGGGCTCTTGGAATTCCCAGAAAATGTATGAAATTGTTTGCTAGTGTTGTTAGATGATGAAATGTGTGTGTACATGTTGGAATTTGTGGTTGAAATTTGGAGGAAAAACCTCAAGTGTAAATTAGCTTGCTTGACCTACCGTTTGACTTGAATTGCTCCGACTTGATTCTTAATGCAGCCATTTTATTCATTTTAAAATCCACTCGTGAAGATTAATGCCTTACTTGTGCTTTTAGAACATAGTGATAGTGAGTTTGATTTTTCCGCAGCCCGACTAGTGAGAATTAGCTCTTGCACGTTTTTCGAGGAAAATTGTAGTTCGGGATCACGATAAATTTTGGACTAGAAAGGATGATCATTAGTGGACTAAGAAAAGTTAATTGAGGGATTACATGTGGTTGAGACAAGTTAAGCACAACTAGGAGCCCTAAAGACGCAGTAATTAACCTTTGACTTATGTGCCCAAAAGATCACTTATATCATCTTTTCTTCCTTATCTCATTCCACTTTACCAAATCAACGCTCTCATCTCTGTTTTCCTTTCTCCTCTTGGCCGACCACACTTCCCCATTTGTCTTCCAAAAATTTCAGCCCCAATTCCTCCATTGAAGCTTCAAGATTCAACTCAAACTCGCATTTCCTCTTGGAGCACCAACTAAACTTGGAAGGGGGGGGATTGGTCTAGGCAGAATTTTGGTGGCTTGAGGACTGGCCAGCACTGTTCTTCATCGTGGAAGTTGGGCCTCTCTTCATCGTGGAAGCCGAGCTGATCTTCACCGTGTCAGCTAAGGTAAAAGTTGCAAGCGCTCATCCCTCCTTTCTCTCATTTCATTTCAGCTCCTAGTAGTAAGAGTAGTTTAGATGATGTAGTGGTTGGTTGTTGATGGGTTCTTCAAGAACCTTGACCCTAGGTAGATGCCTTGAGGATTTGAATGATTATTGCTTGATTGCTGTTTATCTAGGAGAGATATGGTGTAAATTGGTTAGAAAGTTGAAGAAAAACAAGAGGGGAGAAGGAATACTGCTGGCCGAAATTTCTGTTGAGATGTGTTTTGAATTTTTTGAATTTTTTTTTTGGTGAGTTAATGGTGCTCCAATGATTGTTATATAATGGTGGTTGTATGTGCTTTGGTTGATTTAAGAATGGAAGAAAACCCTAGCTCTAAGTGGGGTAATTTTTGCTGAGCTCAAGTTTGTAAGATTTGAATGAAATCTGGAAAAATTTATGCAAATAGGGCAGTCTTTTGTGCAGCTTCAATTTCGAATTTCCATGCTAAACTTAAGCTTGATTTTTGCTTAAAACAACTCTTGGGACTTTAATTTACAAGTGTGTGGTGAGTTGGGACAAGGAAAATCAAAGTTTAATGGTCAAATGGACATCCGAATTCCTGTTCGGCAACCTGCCAAATGTCCCTGCTGCCCAATAAAAGTTACGCTGCTTTATGGGAGGTTTTGATAAAAACATACTCCAATTGGGCCATTTAAAGGTTAGGGAAATGTGCTGCTAGCTTGGTACCAAATTTTAGGTCTATTAGAGGTGGTTTGACATGATTTTTGATCCTAGAAGGAACGTTGTAGAAATTTCCAGTTTTGTGACCTTGTCGATGACCAAACTTTGTGTATTTGGAAAGTGACTTTCCCGTGGGAGTCCTTGGCTGAAATTTGGCAGGATTCTAGTTCACATATAATAAAATATGTGTACCAAATTTGGTGTTGATCTGAGGTGTTTTTGGCCTCCAAATGATATACCAAAAATTGCCCCGTGAATCTGGAAATTTCAGGGGTAATGCTGTCCGAATTTTGAGGCTTTATTTTGTGATATTCTTGCCAAAAGATGCGACCATTTTTGATCATAAATAGGCTTAGGAAGTTCAATACTAGCTTGGTTTCAAAAATTAGGCAAATTGGTAGTGATTTGAGGCATGAACTAGGTGATACAAGTGAGGGAGCAAATTTTTCAGTTTTGAATACATGAGTTGGACGAAATTGAGGCACATAGAAAACTGCCTTCCCGGTGATATTTTAAGTTGAAATATCTTGTGAATCTATTTAGTATATGGAAGTGTTAGTGTGCCAAATTTGAAAATTTTTGGACTTGAATTCGTCACTCAAATAGCAACTTGAAAGCTGCCCTGTATTTTCGAAATCCCAGAACTGCAGATTTCCGAGTAGCCTCTGTTTGCACTATTGTCATTTCATGCTCGGATGTCGGAATTGAGTTCCGTCAGTGGATGTTGAAACTTCTTATGTAGGACTATATTGTGTATAAATTTCAGAGGTTAATTAATTTTCTGCAATTTTTGGCAAATTTTCAAAATGTGCTGGATAACCAGCCTGACGAACACTGTCGTCTTACTGTAGCTGAATGTTCAATGGAAATCTGGGTTAATTTCGTCCATAATTTTAATTTGATGTCTTCTGAAAAGTTTTAGAGCTTTTAAAGAGGTTTCCAACGGTACCAAATGAATAGAATTCCGACTTGTAAAACTTGAGATATGATTTTTCAAAGTTTTCAGCTCAACTAGGAAAATTGTCGAACTTTCGACTTTTTGCTTTAAACTTCACCATTGATTAGGAAAACTCATTTTTGTTCTCTTTTAATTATTTTTAGGTCAAAGTGCTGATTTTGCGACTGATCAAAACTTGGATTCCAACCCCTATTTTGTCGGTGAGTTTTCAATGCATGTTAAAACGCTTTCATTGAACTGCTTGATGTATATACGTGCTTCTTGACTTGTTATTTGATTGGAATGTGAAACTGAGAATTTAATGGACCGCTCACTCAAAGGAGAGTATACTTTATTGCTCCCTTTTTGTAGAGTCGGAAATTTGATTTTTGCCTGTATTGAACTCGGGGAAATGAAAAACGTGAAATGTACTTACTCTTGGCCGTGTGCCTTGAGTAATTCCCTTGTATATTATTGAGTTATGTGGCGTGCGGGCCTGGTAGGGGAAGTAAGGTGGTTGGAGTTGGCGTGAAGAGTCGTCTACTTGGTTTGAAAGTCGACGGAGTGTCGACTACGATAATTGCTCGTGAAAAGTGGAAATTGGCTCCTGAGAGCCCCCGTATCCTCCTTGTGTGTTAATTGTATTTATTTATGTGCTTGAATTATTTACTTGCAATTTTACCGCTTTAAGTGCCTGTGCATGAATTTTGAAAACTCACGAGCTTTTAGCTCACCCCCATTCCCTTTTATTTTCCTTAACAGGTGAAGAGAATCCCGAGGCGTAGTTAAGGCTAACGTCTTGATCTTTTAGATTTTTTTTTTTTTTTTTGGTCTCGAGTGCAAAGACATTTTGTATATTTTTATGTGATGTTTAGTACTTTAAGATTATGGAAGTGTATGAGTTTTGACTCGAGGATTGTAACCCTGTGAATTGGATGATTGTAAATTTTAAGTTTAAATGTTATTCTCAGTTTTAGTATTAATGTTTTGTTAATTGGGGAAAATTTGCACGTTTAAGTTAGAAATGATTTGAATGCTTGAGTCCTGGCGAGAGTTGGGCAGACAGCCCGCTAACCCCTCTGGTTAGCCTTAGGGGGAGGTGGGGCTGTTACAATGATATGTCTCCAATAGGAGTGTCCGATACTTCCTTTGTCTATCGGACATCCAGTACTTCAGTCTGAGTGTCCGATAGTAGTTCTTCTGAGAGTTTTCAATTTTTATCGGACGTCCGGTACTAGCTTTCAAGCGTGCGATAAGTTAAAACCTTCTCAATTCATCTTGAATTGATTTCTTTTCTTTTTCAATGAATGAAGGACCTGTTCTAACATAATTCTCACATAAAAACATTAATCCAAATCATTTTGTTTTGTTATCATCAAAACTTAGGATAAATTCCAACAATCTCTCCCTTTTTGATGATGACAAACCAAATGATGATTTTGCAAGAAAAAGAGAGAAACTCCCCCTCAATAAGAGCTAAAAAGATTTAGAAAAACATAATCATCTAACATATCTCCCCCTTTTGTCATCAATCAAAAAAACGTATTAACTCTCCCTCATTGGTCCCAACTATTGACAAAGCCAAAGCATTGGAAAGCAAAAATTAAAACCAATGGATACAAAGTATATAAGAGCAATAAACAAAACCAATAAACACAAAATAGGTCCATTAAGGTGTAATCAATAAGGTCAATAAGTTTAGAGACCTATTTTTGTCCAACAAAATAACCAAGGTTAATACACATAAATATTTAGAAAAAAGCTGTAGGACGTCCGAAGACCTGTAGGACATCTGATCCCCTATTTTCATTAAAAGTATTTTTTCTTTGAAAACAATGTTAAAACTAATATCAAGAACCAAACATTCATACTTTTTAAATAACACAATACAAATACATCAATATCACAATACCGAAATCAAAGGAGCAAATACCAATACCCAACATTTAACAATTAATAAACATCAATATCCAACATTTAACAACTCCAACATCAATATAAACAAAACACCAAAGTAGCAAAGTATTTAATGAATTATAGCCCAAGTTTTCTACTAAGAGAACATTATGAATGAGAGTTAGTACAACATGATCTAATAATCCAAATGGATTTCATGCCTTTTCTTATATTTTTCTTCACATAACAATCATTTTGCATATGTCCAAATTGGCAACAAAAATGACACATGATACTAGGATCATTTACAAAAGTAGGTTTAATAAATCTAGTTCCTCTTTTTTTAGAAATAATAAAATCATTTTGGGAATGTAAATATGTTTTTCTTCTCTTTGTAAAACATTTTGTTTCTCCTTTTGGAGAGAAGCATTCAAATCATTAAATCATTCTGTACTTTTTCAAGTCGTCATTGTCTTTTCTTAAATTCTTATTTTCTTGAAAAAGTCTAGAATTTTCTTCCAATAAAGCATTTATTTTTATTTTCAAATCCTTGTTTTTAACATAAGATTCTTTCAAACTTTTATGCATTTTGATAATAAGAACTTGCATATCTTCATCATCATCATCTTCATCACTAAGAAAGTAATTAGAATTTACCTCATTATCTCCAAAGGCTATAAGTGCCATTTGAGTCGATTTTTCTTCTTCTTCCATTTCTTCATCCAAATTGCATTCATCTCAAGTAATTTCAAAATTCTTGAATTTTTGGCTTCTATCATTACTTGCTCTTCCTTCTCTAGAACTCCTTAGAAGTTTCTTTAATGTCCTTGTCATGTCATTTAACTCCACATCTTCATCATCATCTCGTGAGGCCTTGAATACTGTGCCTCTCTTGATCATTGCTTCCTCATCATCTTGTGTTTTTAACTTCAACTCATAAGAGGTTAGCGAATTCACAAGAGATTCAGTAGACATAGAATTTAAACCTTTTGCTTCTTCTATAACGGTAACTTTATTTTCCCATTCTTTTGACAAGGCATTCAAAATTTTTCTATTTTTCTCACCCAAAGTGTATATCTTGTCAAGAAATTCAAGATTTTTAATAATATCATTGAATCTACAAAACATTTTATCGACATTTTCATGAGGATGCATTTTAAAAGATTCATATTAGGCAACAAGTATAGATTTTCTTTATTCTCTAACATTGTCACTCCCTTCATACATATCTCTCAACTTATCTCATACTTCCTTAGCCGATCTACACACTTTTACTCTAGTAGATTCATTTGCATCTAGGGCATTATACAATACGTTCATGGCCTTAGCATTCAAAGAGAGATTCATTCTATCTTAAGCACTCAATTCACTTCTAGTTTTAGTTCTATTTCTACCGGTTGTTTCATCTATAATGGTAGCCTCATAAGGTCTTTCACTAACAATAAACCACGACTCTATATCTATAGATTGCAAAAATATTTCCATTCTATCCTTCCAACTAACATAATTTATACCATTGAACATGAGAGGTCTAATGATGGATTGCCCTTCAAAAAACAATGCATTATTGGTTGCCATCTTTACTCTTAAGCCAATTGAGCTTAATCTCAAGGAGACCAAGCTTTGATACCAATTGTAGGTCCTAAATGCAACCAAAAGGGGGTGAATTATATTGTTTAACAAGACAATCAATTATAGTAAGATTTCACCCAATAAAACAAGTACAAACTATTTCTCAAATATGTACGAAAGTATGTCAACTTAAGCACAATAAAGATATCACAATTTAGCAATAAAGAAAAAAGATATAGAAAGAATTGCAAACCAAATTTTCAAATTGCATCGAACTTGGATAAAATCCACTAGTAGCTTCTTCAATTGTTGGTGAAGCTAACCAACTTGTCAAGTGAAGGGCCTTTAGTTAAACCAAGGAGTTTTACAACTCTCAACATGTAACATCCCGTATTTTTACCAATGGTCTTTCAAGTGTTACAAGTTTTGGTTTACTCAAAAACCTAATTTTGGATTATATTTTGTGACCCTGATTGGTTAAGGTAGAGAGAGTTGTGCGAAGGTAATTAAGATCCGTGGGTGATTAGTGACCCTAGTGACCTAACTAGGTGTCATTAAGTATTAATGGACTAAGTTGGATTCTCAACTTATGGACTTAATTGCTAGGAAATGAAATCACTTGGGGCCAAGGTGAAAGTTCATTGAAGTTGCTAGGGTTGGCTTGATATTTTGACCAACCCTTTTGACCAAAATTAAGAGATCAAAGAGAGGGGAGAGTCGGCTGGAAGGCTGGAAAAAAAAAAGGAAAGAAACCGTGAGCCAAAGAGGAGAAAAAAAAGGAAAGAAAAGAGAGGAAAAAGAGAGATTTTGCTCCAAAAATTACCATCAAATCTTGAGGAAAACCCGGAAAAACTCCAGCTTGTGGCCTTGCTCACAATTGTGGCCTTGAAGTATTCATCCTAAGCACCTATTTGTGGAAGGTATGAAATCTGAAATTCTCTTCTAGTTATGGGAGTGATGCTTTTGTTCTTGATTTAGTTGAATTCATGCTCATGTGTGTCCTAGAGGATGATTAGATGGATTGGATTTGGTGTTTTGCTTCTCAAAATTTCAGCCAAGAATTTCTGTCCGTTTTCTGTCCGAATTTGCTTGGTATATTCGAATATGTTGGGAGCTGAATTAGCCTTAGCCTAAAGCATAAAAGTTGTATAGAATTGAGTGAGGATTCTGCCTGTAAATTTTCAGATGAATCGGAGTACTATAGCATGTGAAATGACTAAATTACCCCTGGTGCCCTGTTTCTATCCAAACTGATAATTAGCCTTTGTAATTGGTTAGTTTGATTGGGAAGATGACTGAATTGGTTGTCGATGCCTCTTAAGAATTGTAGCCTTGTATCGCAGCTTTCAAATGCCGTTAGAATTACCTGAATTGGACTTGTGTGCATTGAGTTATGATTAATTGAATTAGGCATGTCAGTAAGTTTCGTAGTGAGAGGTAAACTTGAGAATCTGGAGGTTGTTTTGGTAATTCTGACCTAGTTAGAATGGGAACTGGGTTGAGATGTCTTCATGAGAATTGGAGAGCTATGTCTTATCTTTGAAATGGTATAAGATTCATCTCAATTTGATAAGTATAGCTCTAGTTATGATCAAAACGCCAAGAGATGATAGAAACTTGATAGTTGCCTACCAAGTGCTTGATAAAATGTTTGTGTGAAACTAGTGGTTATGCACATCAAGTGTTTGATGAAATGTTTGGTATGGAACTTGTGATTCTAGGACTTGGCTTGAAATGGAGATATTGTTGCAGACAAGTGAAGCGAGCTGTGGTTGGTGAGTATTCATAAAACTGTTTCAAATCAAAAGTTTCTACTGTTAATTGCATCACTTCATGATGACATGCGTGTGCTTGTGTGTACATGATTTGGCTCGGTGAGTATGTGGTGGTCTTGTACTTGACACCAACGGCTCCACTTGATTTCTAGTGCAATGACTCGCTCGAGCCAACGGCTCTACTGTTAATGATTAGTGTTCTACTGTTCAGTGACTCGTTTGAGCGTTGGGTGTTTGAGTGCAATGACTCTACTGGCTCACCAGAGCAAATAAAATTTGTTCATTTGATACCTACTCACTGTTCAATAAACTGAATTACTGAGTTACTTATTTGCCAACTTATTTTCATTGGATACTCACTGAACTTTAGCTCACCCCAAAAATATTTATTTTCCCTCCACAGGAATCGAGGTGATCGGAAGCATGTGTAGTGGCCTTATTAGTAATTTTGGAGTATTTCTTGTACAATTGTAATTTTTGGTTGAGTTGTAATTTATATTTTGGAGAACTTGGGTTGTATTTACTATTGAGACGTACTTGTGGATTTTAGCATTTTTGTACTTTTGGAGTTTTAGAATTGTAATTGTTACTTATTGGAGTTTTAATTTGTAATTAATTGAGGACTGTAGTAAGTCTTGCCGAGAGTTGGGCAGGCGGTCCGCCGAACCCTCTGGTTCGCCTTATGGGGAGGTAGGGCTGTCACACAACAAGTTACAATTGAAAACTCACTCAACCAATTAGGAGCTACTATTACAAGTGAGGCAACCTTCACCAAAGTTTTACTCCTCCTATTGAGTAACTTCACAAACCCCACTTTTTCCACACCTATACAACAAACAAAGAATATTTCTACCCAAATATTTCACTTGTAAGCTTGTATTTTGTGTAGGCAAAAGTCTTTTATCCTCTTGAACTTGTGGGTATTTATAGAATGTGAGAAATGGCCTCAAGAAACTCTCCAATGGTCAAAAATATGGCTGTTAAAAAATAGCCGTTGGAGCTATCGGACGTCCGATACAATATTATGCATCTGATGCCATTGTCGAAAGGTTCTTCTCAATGCCTATCGGACAGCCGCTGCGTTTTCTGCATCCGATGCTGGTCAGAGAGCTTGGATTTCATCTTTAATTTGATCGGACGTCCGGTGATGATGATATGCGTCCGATAGGAGTGTCCAATACTTCCTTTGTCTATCGGACGTCCAGTACTTCAGTCTAAGTGTCCAATAGTAGTTCTTCTGAGAGTTCTTAATCTTTATCGGATGTCCGGTACTAGCTTTCAAGCGTCCGATAAGTTAAAACCTTCTTAATTCATCTTGAATTGATTTCTTTTCTTTTCCAACGAATCAAGGACCTGTTATAATATAATTCTCACATAAAAACATTAGTCCAAATCATTTTATTTTATTATCATCAAAACTTATGATCAATTCCAACAGTAATTGTACGTGAAATGTAATATAGATTTACAATTAATGAATTCTTAGAGGACAAGAAGAAACTACATAAAAATTTATAAAATAAACTTTTATGTGAAAAGGGTGTCTAGCATAATGGAATGCATTGAAATAAAGCAAGCCACGTCATTTTTTGTGCTAAAGACAAGGTTACAAGACCCTAAATTCCTAGCACAAAGAACATAAACAGAGAGCTATGGAAAAAATCAAGTCAATAATAATAAGAGCTATGTTGAGAGAATGACGAACAAATTCCTATACAGAGGATAATAAGCAGATACTAAAGTAGCAATCACCATAGAACAACAAAGAGAAAATACAATGGAGGCACTACAACAAAAAGGGCCTTTCCTGACACTTAAAAGTGTCAGTATATACAGTTTAAGTTGACACTTTTCCTTTTCCGACACCTTGGGCGTGTGTCGTGCCTTCCAATTTGGGGATAGCCTAATAGCATGCAAATGTGTCAAGCAAACATATCTATTATGGCACCTTCACTACCAATACAAATACCTTGTATTGACAATCGCAGGTGTCACTATAACTATAGTACTTTCGAAATCTAGGAAGACATTTTGGTTTGTCGTAATATAGACCATGTAAGGATGCTTATAAATGTCATAAAAAACTTCTTTGGACGACACTTTCATGCATCATTAGAGACTTGTTTGAAGTTTGGTTGTGCTGACACTTTCAATGTCGTCATATAGATCGTCTAATGACGCTTATAGGTGTCATAAAAAATTACTTTTGATGACACTTACATTGTCATTATACATTGGTTTGAGTGTTGCTTTGCTCACACTTTCAACTGCCAGTTTTTTTTTTTTTGTAAATAAAATAACAATGCAATGGAGATCCCTGCTACATTTCCACGGTCCCATTTACATAACAATTCGGATAAACATTTGAAAGAAATGACCCCCAATAGAACATAATGCACTTAGTAATACTAGCCAATTCATTGCTCAAGTCATAACAGTACTCATACAAAATTCTACCATCCATTGATGAAAGAGAAAAAGAAAGAGAAAGTACTAAGCCCAGACTCCAGCCAAGGATTAATGGACTCAACTAGCAAAAGGGATGAAAAACTACCAACAACACAAGCCCATAAGACGAAGGAAGCAGAAAAAGAAGAAAAATAGCGTCAATTCAGCATCAAAGTACTACATTTCTAAAAAAGGCATAGCCTAATGAACCAATGTCAAATTTCAGCCATCTCAACAGCATATCCAAAAGCCAACTCCAGCTAGGATAACACATTTCTTCCAAACAGCCTATGTCTCAACTATACCCGCATAGATAACAAAAGACTCACTTGAGAATATGTGAATTTAAGGAAAGCAGCCACCCAAGTTTATAAGACTCATCCTTTCTATTTTCAAGTGTTATCCAGTTTTTGTCCATGTCCTAGAGTTGGAAATCTAGAATATAAGTAGAGAAAGTGTTGCATTAATACACAACCATTTCATACATATGTTAAAGAATATCAAGGTGGAAAATTTTAAAGCCAACATCATCAACCAAATAAGTAGGCAGCTTAGCAATTTCTTTTCACTACATGCTGCGAAGCAAAACGCAAATTGTACCAAGCATATCATAGCGTATCCAATCAAAAAGAAATAGTTGAAAGATGCATCAAAGGTTATCAAGCAAAAGTAGGTCACACCAAGCATCTTCAAGCCTAGCTAAGCAAAAGAAAATAAAAGGGAGGCCAACAAGCATACTTAATACCCTTAACCAAAAAGCAAATCATACACTTTATGTCCATGCATATCCAAGCAACAAAAAGAAAAAGAAAAGGAGAAAACAGATGCATACATAGGAAACCATCTCAGAAGCATCAATCCCACGGGATTTTTCTTGTCAATGAAGTAGTATTGAGCACTTTTACTAACCAGGTCAGCAAAGTATATTCCCTTTCCAAACTACATGAAGAGTTAGTTTTTTATTAGACCCCAAAAATAATTACATTCTTCAAACTTTTTACTGTACATTTTATTCAAACATGAACAGGAAGAGCAAAAGAGGAGATAGACCATGTATCCAGATGTAGGAGCTTCAGGGGAGCAATTCTAAGTCCTTGACCAAGTATACCCACAAAGTTTGTTAACCGAGAACCTGATGGAAGGAAAATTTTAGTTAAAGTTACCTTCTACAGTATCATGGCCCAGATAAAACAATGGGAAGAAGAGAGGCAACTCTTCAGACCTCAAAGTACTAAAAGAGTTCTACTCATTTTTATATTTTCAACTTGAAAGAACAAGACGTGTCACGCATGCTTCAACTTACCGTGCCACAGAAGCATTCTGTTACCAAGTTTCTCTCTGTATGGAGCAAACTTGTCATACTCCCCGTCCCTTTCAAGAGCAAAGACTTCTTCCAAGTCAAGCAGCCATTGCTGAACACAATGTGAAAAATCAGGACAAAATACCTCCTCAAAACATATATGCTCAATCACTCTTTTAAAACATACAAGTAGAAACATAAATAGATTGAGGAAAAACCCACAGTATGTGTAGGAGCATGAGTCGTCTGGAGATACTTCTCAATCAACAGATAATCTTCACTGTCATTGGGAAGTGGAGACATATCACATCTTAACTTCTTGTACTTGTTCTCAAGAGAATCACTATCATCACCACCAAAGCCTACAAATCTTGAAGCTATCTCTATGTCCTGAAAAGCTTCCAGCATTTTCACCTACCAAAAGAATGTGAGCTGTAACTTTGCTCCAAGAGAAAAAATTGAGTAAATAATAGCCATAATTAGGACCTACCTTTCTGAATGTCATATTCACTCAGTTTTCCCAAAGGCATCTCAGACATATTGATCTCAAATTCCATCATAGCAGCCCTAAAAAAATTTTACTTGTCTAGTAACTGTTTCATAAAATTCTACATGCATTAACAGAAAACATTCATAGGTTCTCCTTCTCTCTTCAGTCCATCCTCTGATAAGTGTTTCTGGAGCACTCTCCACAGCCGCATCGATGCGCTCCTTGAGAGCAGGAAACCCATTGATGATTCATCCTCACCTCCTCCTACCCAGATGAATGCTGGAGCTATGGAAAGGGAAAAGGGGATGAAGGATGATTCCATACTTCTGCTAGGAGGGTTCAACTCTATTGTTTACTCTCTGTCTCAGCTCTCCAACAATCTGGAGAATGCCCTTCAGGGAGCAAGAGATCTTGCAAAACCGCCCACATTGACCGAAATATTGAGTTGTACCTTGGAGAGGGCAAAGAATGAACGGCAATTGCTGCCAATGAAGAAAGATGAACATGGAGAAGAAACTAAAGCAGAGAGTAATGAAGAAGGAAAGCGGGGACATAAGAGAAAGTGTGAGACTCGAGAATCTTCTGATCAAGATCAAGATGATATATCCCGGAAGGGAAAGATGAAGGGGTCAAAGGAAATGGGAAACCTCAACAAAGCCAAAAATCTTGCAATTTCAATGGCAACAAAAGCTGGTGCCCTTGCAAGAGAACTGAAATCCATAAAGTCAGATTTATGCTTCATGCAAGAGCACTGCACTCTATTAGAGGAAGAAAATAGGAGGCTTCATGATGGATATTCCAAAGGAATAAGACTAGAAGAAGATGATCTGGTAAGGCTTCAATTGGAAGCACTCATTGCTAAAAAATCAAGACTAGCAAATGAGAATGTGAACTTGGCTAGGGAAAATCGATGCCTTCACCAGCTAGTCGAGTACCACCAGCTCACAACGCAGGATCTATCTGCTTCTTATGAGAACCTGATAAGAGGAGTGTGCTTAGACTTTTCATCTCCAAATCCTGCACCAGAAGAAGAAGAAGAAGAGGGCAGAGGAGTTGATGGTGCTGAGGCTTCTATAGAGACTCCGAGGCCAAATATTTTGGGATTCTCTAAGTCACTGGAAGCATACTACGATGAACCATGACCGAATCTAATTGAAGGTTGTGGTAAAAACTTGCGATGTAGATTAGACGATCTTGTCAACAGATGGGTCATATTATTTTATTTAAATTTTTGTTTTATTTATTTATTTTTCAAGAACACATGGATTGTGTTTGTTAAATAATACCCAATACTTTCTATTGTTAAAAAAATAGAAAACTATTGATTTTGCAATCTTATTTATCTAAAAAAATAGAAAATATCGAAATTAGTTACCTCAAATTAAGCCTTCAATCCCTAAGCTCTTGTTTTCCCCCAAGATTCAATCTCTGAACTTTGGCTTTCCCCTATATCTCATGCCCTAATTTTTGTTTTCTTGCCAACAAGCTAGCGCTACATCCTATCTAGGGATGTTAGTTTTGCGAGGTCAATAAAGCTACTTAAATTTGTTGGGTAGCTCTTTTTGTCTTTTAGGGTCCAATAATATTCATTTCATAGCAACAAAATTTAAGGGGTAAATCCAAAAAAGTGCCAAATTATAGTGCTACTAATAAAACCTCAAACTTAATAAACCCAAGAAGCAAAACAACCTAAGCAGTAAGAACAACAACCGGATGTTGACAAAAGACCTTTGCTTCTTGAGGAACCAAAGACCAGAGCTTATTGATGTTGACAATAGGGCAATGGAATTTGTTACGGAGCTTGTGGAAGTACCTCATACCAACTTTCCCAAAGTAACCCGGATGGTACTTGTCGAAGAGGATCCTGTGGTGATGCATGCCTCCGGCGTTACCTCTTCCTCCGGGATGCTTGGGGTGCTTACCGATCCTGCCGTGGCCGGCGCTGACGTGGCCCCTCTTCTTCCTGTGCTTCTTGAAACGGGTCGTCATGGTGGTAGACTCGGGATTGTGGGGAAGAGAAAGGAGGGTTTTTGGGAGCGACTAGGGAGAACGGGAGGAAATGGAGTGCTAATTTGTTGGGTAGCTCAAATTAGGGAAAGAAGTGTTGTCTGAAAATTTTATAAGTGCTGCGTGAGTTTTGCTCGGAGGTTGCCTAAAACAATGTAGTATTGCTAAAATAATTTACCCGCTCCCAAACATGTTCAACTTTTTAGCTTCCCACTTCTTTTTTCACATGTGTAGAAAACCACACTTTCATCCTAATTTGTTGAAACAAAATGACTCTTTCTTTTTTCCTTCTCTATTATCTATCTTTTTTCTTTTCCTCATATATATGTAATTAAGTTTGTTTATTATTTTGAGCTTTTTCTATTCGCAAGTTGTATTAAAACTTTAAAATATGAAAAATTATTGTTTTTGGATAATTTTTTTTTACTAACATAGGAATTTTTTCTTATCTATTATGGAAAAATAATATTGGAAAAATAAAAATCATATTAAAAATTACATTTATGATTCAAAAAATCTTTTTCATCTTCACGTGCTTATTCTCTTCACTCAAAAATGCATTTTCTTTGTAATCTATAGCTACAAGTACACAATTTCATTTATCTTTTATCCTTCCTTTTTTTCAACTTTTTCTTTAAACATCTGTTTTCTTTCTATTCATCAACTTTATGTCTGACTAATAGACCACTTTCTTTGATTTGATATAAGGAACTCATAAGACATTTAGATATGTAATATTTCAATCGACTCCAATCCATGAAAATTTTTTGGAACCCAATTTGTTTGGTAATAATGATTTTTACAACTTGTGTCCTACATGCAATATTGAAAAAAATTTTTATGCTTAAACATGTTTATTACGTAAATGTAAGGTTAAATTAGAAATATTTAGAAATAATTTGTTATTTTATCTTTTGCATTTTGCTAAGACACAAAGAATAGGGGCTAAATTATAAAAATTAGGATACGATATAAGGATTAGACTTGATGTGACAGCCCCACTTCTCCCTAGAGCGAACCCTAGGGTATCGGCGGACCGCCTGCCCAGCTCTCGCCGGGACTCACTACAGTTCCTCAATTCAATTTGCGAATAATAAAATAACTTTAATATCCTCCAGTCAAATGTAACATTTAAACCCCAAAACTTCCTTAGTGAGCCACAACTGTCCCAACCTATACTTACAGATACAAAAGTTTAACCATCCAGAATTCCACAAGTACAATTCGAAATACAAAGGTTACATCAAAATACAGTTTAAAGTCTCCAAACCAAACATCCTAGAGCAAGTTTTGAAGGCTCTCAATCCCAAACCCTGCTAAGGAAAAACAAAGTTGGAAGGAATGAGCTAAAAGCCCAGTGAGTGATCCTAATATCATACAAATCTCATAGTAACAGTGAAACAATATATACATCAGTTAAGCACTCAACAGATCAATATAATTCAGTTTGGAAGCATAAAAGTGTAAAACATAAACTGAGAAACTCTCGGTGAAAGGATACAGTTTCCAAGGAAGCGGTTGTCCGTCTTGTCCAACACTCAACCTCCTACTCCTCCTTATAACTCCCGGTGGTAATACTCAAGTGTTGCGGTGCCTAAGTTATCAACCCACCCGGAGTGCTCGGCTCGAATAGGTCGATAACGAAGGGGGAAAGGTCTTGTTCACCCTATGTGTTAGTACACATGGCCTACAATGATGCACAAATAATATACAAAGAAAGGCACCGAGAATAAAAATAAAAGTAGGCGGTGCGATAAAGTACACACTCGCCCTTCACATAATCATTGAAAAGCATTAAAACATTTAACATGTTAAATGAGCAATTCATTCCCAAACATGCAAGGAACACTCACCAAATAAAGTTAAGTAACTCAAACGTTCGAGTTTTGGTCACCCTCGATACCACCTTCGAGCCCTACGTACAACCAATGTATATAACTATCAACTCAAACCAAAACAACACTTAAAAACACTCAAAACAGCAAAGAGAGCACATGCATGGGCGCTCGAACCAAAACGGACGCCATTAGATACAAAACGGAAAACACACACTAGAAGGTGTGAAAGGCAGATTTGACACCTTGAGCTATTTTGATCATAATTCATGGTACGAGTGTCCGATTGAAGTGAACAAGGTTCCGTTTCGAAGCTAAGAGAACAAGATACAACTTTCATGAAGGCCATTTTTACCCAGATTCACTCCATCTAGGTCAAAAATTACGAAAACAGTCCCAAATTTCTGTCGACAAGTTGTCTGTCAGGCCTGATTCAAACAGCCATAACTCAGTGTACCAAAGTCCAATTCAGGAAATTCTAGATGCGTTGGAAAGCTGAAAGACAGGGTTAAAATGTTTATGTTTTGGCCAAAAGCTGGTTTGACACGGATCATGACAAAAAAATGCAGCTAAAGGGACTATTCGACCAACCCTGATTTTCTGGTTTGAGCTATGCGATGCATGGTTCAAATCCATTTCTATCACATGCAATTTATACCATTTACAAGCCAACATAAACACACATATACATATATAAGTTAACTATCAAATTCAGTCCAAACTGGCGCAAACTAAACACATTTACTAGACAAGCAACAAGATCATACTATCGTTTCCAGATTTTACAAGCTACTAGCAAACCAAAGCTTAAATCTTCTTAAATGTAATCGAAGTGGCCTAAGCTTAGCATATATCCATAACAAAATATTATTAACATGATATTAAACCAAAATCACCATCAAACAAGTCATTTAAATGCCCCAAAACAGATCTCCATCACTGATCAAGCATGCTGTCCAGAAATTCCAGCAAAACATACCTCACTTGTTTATCACTTTTGTCTAACTAAAACACCACAACTTAGACTCAAATTTAACATACATATAGAGGGAAGGATGAAGATTCAATCCATGTTAAAATCCTGCATCAAAGTCTCACGAAATCAAGCTCAAACAGGCTGCCCTGTTCTGCCATTCACGCTGCCACAAATTTCCAGCCATGTTCATGCAAGTTCTAGTCCATCAAATGCATGTTTGACATGCTCAAATTGCTATTCACTGATTTAAACAACATCCAACACACATAATCAAGTATATATGAGCAAGAAATAAAAGAAAAGGTAGCTTCTTGAAGGATTTACCTTAAACCCTTTTGAAGATATGCACCCTAGAGTTTCTTTCTTCCAAATCACTACACCAATCCCTTAATCTTCCTTAGATGTCACCTTTTATGGAGTAGTTTGCAAACTGAAGGTAAAAATCAAGGATTCAAGCAAGAAATCAAGGTTGGAGTTGAAGTTTTCTCTCTTTTTTTTTTTTCCCTTTCCTTTCTTTCCTTTTTCCCCCACAGTTTTTTTTTCCTTCTTGTTTCAGCTTTCACCCGGCTTCCCTTCTCTTTTTTTCCTCTTAATTGGTGTCAAATTGAGTTATAAGATAAAGCCTAGAAGATATTTAAGGGGTTGGTCAAAGTTTCAATCCAAGCCTAGCAACTTCAATGATCTTTCACTTTGGCCCCAAGTGATTTCATTTCCTAGCAATTAAGTCCATAAGTTGTAAATCCAACTTAGTCCACTAATACTTAATCACACCTAGCTAGGTCACTAATCACCCAATTAACGTAATCAACTCCCGTGAGCATGCAAGTTCACACCGAAAATTCTTGAAATAACAAACGTTTGATTTGTACATATAATTAGGGTTTCGAGAAAATATATTAGGGTTAGTACATTTAGGGTTTAGTGTGTAAACAAATTAGGGTTTTTAGACTTGTAAAACAAAATAGTTAAACAAAACACTTTAAGAAGTAAAACAAACCATATAAACACCTTGGCAAACAATAATCACTATAATTAACATTATTTAAGATTTTCTAGAAATTGGGAATAAATTCGGGGTCTCACACTTGACAACTAGTTCAATTAGTTGATCAAACAATCAAAATAATTTACTAACACATGTATGAAACACTAAATCCATTTGGTAAAAGTATTGGTTCATAAATGATAAATGTAATGATTATAATTACCAACCACCTTTTACTAATACAAATGTAAGGATTAGACTTAATTTCATATTAAATTCTATTGTTCATTGCATCCATTTTTAGATGATGCTAATCGTTAATTTTGTACACGTTGTCATGATTATAAATAGGAAATTTATTAAAATTTTAACTTATAAATTATAATATGTTATTAACTAGGTCTAGGAAAATTATAAAATATGCACTCATAGTTTATTAAAATACTAGCAACATTTTGCTAATAAAGAAATTAGGAGCAAAATTATAAAAGATAGGGTGACATACTATAATTAATGAAATTGGTGTATTACACATGGGGCTAAAGTGCAAAAATTAGGGTGTCATAGTAGAATTAATGAAAATGATGCTGACAGTGACAAAAAAAAATGCTGTCACTAGTTTCAGCTTAAATTGTCTATACTGACACCTCTAAGTGCCAGTAAATGCCCTTCTTGTTGTAGTATATTGAGTACTGTTGCAAGTGTCAGCACAGACATGCTAGGGTGACACAACCCAACTAGTGTCGTTATAGGCATGTCAGGAAAGGCCCTTTTTGTTGTAGTGAACATAAAATGACGTCGTTTCGGTCCCAAATTAAAACGATGTCGTTTTGTTTTTTTCGATTTCTCACACACTCACAAGTGTCATCAAAGATAGTCTAAGAGCACATTACTCGTCCAGGTGTTTTCAAGTAAAAGTGTCAACTTAAATTGTCTATACTGACACCTCTAAATGCCAGTACATGCCATTCTTGTTGTAGTATATTGGGTACTGTTACAAGTGTTAGCACAGACATGTTAGGGTGACACAACCCAACTAATGTCGTTATAGGCATGTCAAGAAAGACCCTTTTTGTTGTAGTGAGGATTCACACAAGACGAGAGAGAGAGAGAGAGAGAGAGAGAGAGAGAGAGAACTTAAGAAGGTCCAAATCATTTCCTGAGTCAATAATTAGCATAGACAACAACAATGAAACTAAACGGTATAAACCACAAAATCGGTACACTTATAAAATTATAATACCAATTCGTAAATAAATAAGTAAAAAAAGAAGTCTAATGAAGTATATTAAATTAAGAAACTGGATACTAACCTGACTAGAAGATGAACAATAATAGTAGTAACCAGCTTAACGAGGATAAGCTCTTGAAAACTATCCAAAAAATAAAGGAAAACATGTAGCACATAAAACAACAAAGGCAAGGCATAGAAGACAAGACAAAAATACATAATAAAATACTAGAATCATCATGCAAGAAAGCAAGAAAACTGCATAGACAAGCTTCATAGACATGGCTCTTAGTATGGATGCAACCACTCCAAGCATACTGTCAAGTTAACAGAAGAAGAATGACATTTTGTAGAAAATCCATGCATAGTCTTTGTAAAGGAAAAATACAATAGTGCACATGATAGCAAGAAAACAGTCGCGCAAGAGACAGAGTAGTTTAGAAAATAAATATGGGTAATTCAGGAAAATCACACTTCACACTTAGAAAAATATCTCTGTAAGAGTAAAGGTGGTGCATGTTCTCATACCTGACACAATTATATCATCATGTGTATTTTATCTAGATACAATTGCAAGCTTTTATATGGTTTCACTAATCACGGAAAAAGAAAAATTAAAAGAATCCACACATGTTTATATGCACACACATGTGCACGCACACACACAAAAACACACACACACACACAAACATATATATACACACACACACACATACAAAGACACGTACACACAGGCACAAGCAAACACACATATGAATAAAGAAATATTTAAGAGGATCAATTCAAAACAATCAATCCAATTGCTCTTTACTATTAATTCTATGAGGCGCAAGTTTTACAAATAAAAATGTACTCATGATATGTATGTTACTACAAATACGGCTCAACTGTATAAAAGGGGCGAACTGACTAAATAATCTCTTACAAATATAAATAGAGCTATACATTTCAAGATTATTGCCTCATGGTGATTGTGATAAAATTAGAAACCTTCCCCGATATTTTTCCTGATATCACTTGGTGCCCTTGAGATTTTTAAAAAATTGTTTACCTCTCCTAATAATTGTAAAAAATCTATAATAACTCTCAATTGATACATAATTTATCAAATAAATGTAGCTTAAAAATAAAAAAAAATAAGAGTCACTTTCTTCTCTTTTCTTTTTCTCTAACATTCCCCCTCGGTCATTTTCTAGATGAGTATACACTTTTTATTTGTAAATTATGCTAAGTTGAATCTTTTCTATGTTTTACTTCTTCTGATTGTGATACAGTTGGGTATGATTTTTTTTTAATTATTTTCTGTTGATCTTTACAGTAATCAGTACAATTTAAAGGTCTGAGCACAAGTTAAGAAGGAGTCAGAAAAAATATAAAATTCATAAGAAATAGATTTTGTGCATATAGAGTTAAATTGATGTAAATGCATTTCTTTGCAAATATCATTTTTATTTTCAAATTTGTATTCTTATAGACTATAGGAGTATAATGCAACAGTGTTCGTAAAGACTACTTTCAAGTGATGGCCTTCATAAAGTAAACAGAATGATTTAAGAGCATTTTTATTTAGTAAATAAAAGGGTGGTTCAGAGTATTTTAAAAAATTTTCCATGTAAATAACAAAGGGCAAATAACCTCCACGACCATTAAACTATACTCTACATCTACTTTTAATCATTAAACTATTTTCCATCTGAATTTAACCACTCAACTAACTAATCAGTACATTCGTGACCATCTTGTTAGATTTTGCTCTTAATCTACATAATAAACCAATCATGTGCAAATCACATATCAAAATTTAAAGGTAAATATGTCCATTGAACTTCTCAATTTGAGTCTAAAAGTTTCAATGGCCATTAAACTATTTCGCTCATACACTTTTGACCACTCAAATATTTTTTATTTCAGTATAGTCACTGAACTCTTAAATCTATATACTAAGTGGTCATTCCATAAAATATTTCTATTATACTAACGAAGTGAGCTCCATTTACATTTCACGTACCAAAAACTAAGAACAATTTTGTACGATCAATTTTTTAGATTTTTTCTATCTAGAATTCCATAGTTTTAGATTAATAAAAATAAAATTTAGGATCTATAATAGTTATTTTAATATATTCTAATTTATAAGTTTAAAAAAATTGAAATTATATGTTCAAGTTTCTATGAATTATTTCCAACAACCTTGAAAATACTAGATCTAATAACAAATTTTGAATAAAAGCTTCCTAATATACTATTTGGTGAGTTGAGTGGCCAATTTGAATGAAAGATCACTAAATATATATTGTTTGTACACTTCAATGACGATTTAAGATTTTTATCACATCTATTTGGATGAATTTATCCATGGTAACTTATTCCGATAAGGTTAACACCAAATGGAGACGGAATAGCCATTAATATATATGCACTTGTAAATTGAGTGGCAATTTTAGATCAAAAAATAATTAAGTGGTTAAAAATTTACAATCAGAATAGTTTAGTGGTCACTGGAAATTCTTATCTTCAAGTCGAGAAGGTCAGTGGACATATTTACCCTTAGTTTTTGACACGTGACTTGCACATCGTTTGTTTATTTTGTAGATTAAGAGCAAATTCTAACAAAATCGATACAGTTGTACTGATTAGTTAGTTGAGTGGCTCAATTGAGATAAAAAATAGTTTGATGGTCAAAAGTAGATATAGAGTATAGTTTAATGGCCGCTGAGGTTTTTTCCCCAATAACAAAAGTAACGAAGGGAAGTAATATTTTTAAAACCTTAGGAGTGCCAGGTGATACTAAGAGGAATCTTAAAAAGAATTCTGATATTATCCTTTTCTTCTTTTTTTTTTTTTGTTACCATAAATACTGCCTCTTCTATTTTTTGCAGGAACTGATGGAAGGGGTGGGCTCGAGACAACTACCCATATGAAGTCTCCTTTTTCCATTGTCTCTTCATCCTTCTTGAAAAATTTTCGCCAGATTACATCCTTCTCCATATTTCTAAAATCAACCTTCCATTATTGTTTCCTCTCTCTAAAACATAAAATCAATCTTCAACATCATCATCAAAATATTTGACTTTTTTCCCTGAGCGAGTATTTTTTTTTTTTTTTAACTACAAGAAATGAGGCAAAAAATAAGAAAGCCCATGGAAACAAGGAGATAAGGGGAAAATAGATCTTGAGCATCTTTATCAAAACAATTTTTTTTTTCTGGCTTAGTAAGTATTTTTCCTTTTTTTGTAAAATTTATGTTGGTTGTGTGATTCCTTTAATCCTTTTCCCAGTTAGAAGTAGAAGGTGAGAAGGTGAATAAGCAAATTAATGGAAAGCATGGATATTCAGCTTGATTGGGTCATGCAAAATGTCCGTGAATGGATGCTATCCGCGGCACATGAATTTTTGCTTTGCAATCTCTTCTTTTTCCTTGCTACTTCTTTAGTCTTTTAGTTTTTTTTTTTTTGGGCTTAGTAGCCTAATTTTTGTATATTAATTTGTATATATATGTTGCAGGTGAGATTTATTTTATTTTGGCATTAAGGATGGCATTTCAATCTAAATAGAAGAACAAAAATGACCGCCTGCGCATCGAATAATTAAGGTGCGAGAAAATCACCACATGAATGATCATTTTATACAAAAGATAAAAAATAAAGAGAAATATTAGCATAAAGATTGCCACATATCAGGTAGGGAAAAAATCAATGAACGACTATAAGTAGATAAGCGGAATAACCTCATTATACTAAATAATGATGCCGGCATATTTTGTAGCTATATTAACTAAGAAAGTAAACTGCTAGCAGCTAAAATTTGTTAGTAGGAAAGTGTTTGCTTTGCTTCATTTCCAACTGCCACAATTTGGAGAAGCTAGGAAAGCAGAATAACCACAATCGTGATGTTTTAATGCGAATTGGTTTGCTCTCATAAAGGAAAACAAATGCTGGAAAATATAATTTCACAGAGAAACAGAAGCTTCCGAAGCATCCACATTATAGATTTAGCAAATTAACAGCTAAACAATAACTATGCATACAAAACATTGTTTGGGGCTCTAATAATAAAAACTTCAGCATTGTGAACCACGGCTTATAGATAGATGGCATACATTGGAGCGTGCCAAAAACTGGAACATAACGAATATCACAGATGGCCAGCAACAAGTCAACACCATAATTTATACCGGCATCTATCCCAGATCAACACTGCCCCAGTAGGGAATACAGATACCTTCATGACCAGAGGGCTACGCTTGATAACTTCAAAAACACGAACATCTCCAGAACGCAAGTTTCTATTCCTAGCAAAACGAGACCATGCCTTGCTCAGACATGTGACTGTACCATTCTTCACTATGACACCCACACTCCACTTATTTCCATCAGAGTCTTAAAGCCCTGTTTGGTTCCAGGAAACTACTGAGGAAAGGAAAGAAAAGAAATGGAAATTTAATCCCTTGAAAATCCTAGTTCTTTCTCTTGTTTGGTTGACTAAGGAAAATACTAGGAAAAGGAAAAGGAATCCTAGAAAAGTAATTCCTTTATTTGGATTATGAATTTTTTGAAGGAAAAGGAAATGAAATTAAAACTAATTTAAAAAATATGCATATTAACTAAATAATAACAATTATATTGAAATTTAATAACTTGATAGTTTGAAATATTTAGAAAATTGAGGTTACAAATGCACATATTTCATACTTCCTTGGTTATTAACCACCCCATGTTTCAAATGAAAAAAAAAAGTAACAAATATGAAAGAAACAAAATAGTTGCAAAGTATTAATTAATATTTTGAATCTTACATGATTCTTTTATCCTTTATCATGATAATTTCTTAAAAATTCTTTAGTTTTATTATGTCACTTCACAATTTTATATCAAACTTTTCACGCTTAAATAGAGCATTAGAAAACATGCAAAATTATTTGTAATCTAAACATGCAAAATATTAAATTCGTTTACACAATAGCATATTCCACATTTTAGGTGCAAGTAACCCTTGAGGAATATATGAAGGCAAGAAAATTTAGAAAACCAAGTAATTTTGCCATCTTTTTGGCCTAAACAATGAATAATGGCAGTTCTACGCAAATATGGGTAGGCAGTTGAAACTAAGGAAAGAGACCACAGTGCTATCATCATAGGGAACCAGGAAAAAGAAAAAGTTGGAAGAACCATGGTATTACTTTCAAAATGGAAACGAAGACAACTACTATTCTATGAAGCTGAAGCTAATATGTGTGCAATTGGTATATACAATAGCCATCACTACTCAACCATGCACAAAGTAATGCACATGTATTCGACATTGAATATCAGTGACCATACAGGTCCATTTTCACTCCCTGGACTAGCTAAGCGACATATACCAAACAAAATGCAGCACCTATGAATCAATCTAGGCATCAAAGAATGATTCACCATATTTTACAACTAGCCACAGTCTTCTACGCTCAAGTGGACAAACTAGAAATGCTCGAGCTGCTGCTACATCTCCTGTCAAGGCTTGATAGACTCGCATTTGTGAACTTTCACTCATGCCACCCACATTCTCAATATCTTTATATAGTTGCTCTTCAGAAAAATTGTGAAAGTTACCACGGTCAAGTGCAGCCGCCACAACATTTAGACCTTCCTTGATAGACTTTATTTCTTCACTTACAAGATCGATGGTTCTCATCCTCTTTTTCTCTTGACTTGGCTTAGAAGAGCTGCTAGGTGCCGCTTTGGAAGAAGACGAGATTTCATTGTTTAGTTCCTCCTCAACATCACAAGCATCATCACCCTATGCTTCCCATTGACTGCATCTTTGCTTGGGGCCAACAGCATGTTTTCCCGTGGCTCGGTCTCTCCCATAAATTTCATCCAATTTTTCAAAATTACGTACAGCTGTATATCAAAGGTAAGAACATTGTGGCTTCCCCTGATACGTTTCAAAACAACAAAATGGAGGCAATAACATAAACAAGAGGTGAAATTTGGTATAAAATGAATTAAGTTCATGAAGTAATTCAGACAGATGAGAACAAATGTCAATCCAGGTGTGATATTCACCTGTCGAAGATGAGATTACATGATTAAACAATAATGATCACCTAGCCTACCATCACAATACATAATCACCCTTCAAATAACCAGGCATAATGGCAACAGCATCATAGGGAGTTTCAAGATGCAAATCTCAATATGACCTATATACAAGACTTCTTAAATAAATACACTAGTTAGGCTCAAGCAATACAAGTTATTCACATTGGAAAGATATCTCAAGAGTCCTATAAGCTAAAAGGCAAGACAAATGCATGCTATATCAGAGTAAAGGTTTACTCTCTGGACAGAGCATAAGTTCATCCTCTGGTTTACAAAGCAGAAAACTTAGAACAAGGCCATGATTTCTAAACTCATAAATGCAGTCAACATCTCTTTCAATAGTGGCACACTTTGGTTTCTAGAATATCGAATATCAAGCAGATGATAAATGTAGAATTCCAATGCAATTAGTTTCTGAATCTGGTAAAGTTTTTTTGTTTCATTATCAGCAAGGTCTTATTAAAGCACAACTCTCCTTCTATATAGCACTATCCCATGTGCTTTATATATTTGAACAAATCCACCCCGACTTGCAGAGCCTATGATCCGGGAGTTGTTACCAGCTTTAAACATCCAATAGTCAAAAAAAAAAATCCCAAGATGCTGGTTTCCTACCATTTCTCAAAGCAGAATTACATCTATTCAGCTAAAGGCAACCTCCTCCAGATTGAAGCTGAACATATAATTAAGATATGAATTTAGAAAAATACTGAGAATGGAACATCGAATCCAGTAGAAACATGAAAATTCCTATTCAGTTTGAAGCCCAGACAACATGAAAGTTAGATATAGGGTCACAACATGAAAAATATTTTAACATATTCAACCTTGCATTCTAAGGCATCAAGCTCCACATGTGGATTAGACCTGGGATTGAAGTTAGAACATCCATAAAGAACAAAAAGTGTCCAACACCACAGGCAAATCATATTTAAGAAAAAGAAACATGTAAACCACAAGCCACAATTAAGTAATAAAATAAAAAAAAATAATCACTGCTCAATTAAGTAAACTTTAACTTCAAATAAGCATCCCATACTTTTGCTTCAGCTTCAATCATACCAGTAGAATAATTGAATCCAAATCCACTGTTTGTTTGCAGCATATCCTTAGTGTCAGCAAGGTGCTTTTTTAACGTCTTTACTCGATTTTTCACTTGGCCTGAAGTACAAGACACAGTGCATATATCAGAAACAACACTTGCTGCTTTTCGGTAGGGAGTTTTTGAAAAATTTCCAGAAACTTTGCTATTTATTTGAGAACTTTGCACATGTTTCTTTAACCTCAAATTTCGATATGTATTGTTTAACTCTAATAAATAAATCCTATGGTAGATGTATGCAGACAGCAACTGGAGAATTAGATGAATGAGCATTGCTAAAAATGTGATATTTTTTAAAGAGAACTTTGATAATGATCTCTAAAGTTTGTATACATCAGAAGATTTGATTGATAAATTACTTACTTGGATTCCGTGATTTGTACTTAGAAGTTTTTGTTTGCCATTATCTTTACTTGACAAAATAAAAAATACATGATAACACATAAAGTTTTGATTTTAAGTTATCTTCTATTGCACCAGGTAGCTTTAGAAAGGTACAATAAAATGAAGGGCAATGCTCCAGAAAGGTTAGTTTCAGGTTCGGCTGATTTCACAATGTTCTTGTGGGAGCCTGCCATGAGTAAACATCCCAAAACTCGCATGACTGGACATCAACAGGTATGAGTATATAGTGGCATGCAGCTATCTCTCCAGTATTCTAGTTGTTACAAAGAAGACCTACAATAATTCAATAATTCAATATGATTCTATAACATATCTATCTTTTTGGAACAATGCATCCAGATTCAATATTTTGCAAATGCTCTGGAACCTCATCAATCATCATTGGCATCTGATCAACAATAGCATGTACAACCACATTTTAGCAAAGAAATCTCAAGTTTGCTGTAACATTGCTGAATTTTTTTTTTGAAACTTAGATACTAACAATTGCCATGGTTGAAATTACACAAAATGAGATTGAAGTAAGGCGAATTCAGGAGTCCACTGGACACAAACCATGCATAAGCTTTTGCCCTTCGCAGGAAAGAAATGTGCAAAGAAAAAAGTTTCCATCCATTTTCTCAAGCATAAGAATAACTCAAAACCTATGCATTCATTTGTTGAAACTAGGACAACCAGAGAACAAATATCGGAATGAAAACTAGAGATTCAATAGCAAAAGGATTTTGATCATCCCCATTTTACTATTTATGGCCATGTATCATTAAGAATCTTTAACTTGCTTGCAAGGTTTTAATTCCAAAAATTCAAAGAATATATCAATTAAATGTTGGTTAGATCAAACTTAGCTAGGTAGCTTAAGTTAGTTTGAATAGGTACAAAACAAGTCAAAATTCATCTCCTGATACAGCCAATGCATGTATGATTAGTAGGCATAAAAATATATGCAGACCCATATGTTAATTCCGAAGTCCATGGCAATATTACGGGTATAGCAATGAAAATCATCAGCACCAAACGGTTTTGAGAGATTGAACAACCTAGAATGGTACTAAAACAGTCTATTCGCAACACCAAAGTAACAAAAAATCATTTAACCTTAATACAAACACGTAACAGGTACAAATCTTCTAAATGAATAGAAAAAACCAATTACTATGCCAATGGAAATAGAAGAAAAGCAACAGAATTATAAAAAGGGGCTGAAAGTTTCCAAGGAAGCAAACCTATTTCAAAGTCTCCAAGGAAGCAAATCTATGTCAAAAAACAGAGATTCGTGTTGATTTTGCATTTCCCTTGAGCCTTCCGTCACACTTGCTGTGAAATTAGCAACGCCGATTACTAGAAACCATGATGTTGGAGGAGGGAATCTAGCGGCTAAAGAGGAGAAAAGAGTTTGAGAGAGGATAGGGTTCGATAGCAGAGAGGAGATGTTTTTAATTTGACCCGATTTCTCTTATAACCCGGTTATGATCCATATTTAGCCCGGTCCATTGATACTTTTATCCAAATAAAATCCGCATGTTGACCCGATTTTGAATGATTCCCTCCATTTCCTTCCATTTTGGTGAGGAAACGTAATTGTGCTAAAATAAACTGCAATTTCCTCACTACTTTCCTAGAATTGCTTTCCTTTATTGTTTCCTTCCTAACCAAACCTAGAACACAATTATAAAGGAATTACTTTCCATTTCCCCACTTGTTTTCTGGGACCAAACAGGGCCTAAAGGTCAATAGATTCTCCACCAGCACATAAATAGCTGTGAGAAAAGCCCCCCGGAACATACACAACAAAAGATCGGCTGAAATTGTACCCTTTCATTGTCAATGAAATGTATAGGTTCTCTGATTTGAACAATCCTGTAACAACATCATGCTCGTAAATGCCATACTCTTTAGAAATTACTGTTCTTGCCGACTTCTTTCTGATCGAAGTGACTGCAGCTGAGTCACCAGCTATATATGAACATCTCCTTCCTCAGTCTCCAAGGAAGATGAAATTTCCACGAACTAGTGGTTGTCTTTTTTTCTTATCCAGCATGAGTAATCAATCTCAGTACTTGTAAGATCAAATATGGCAACATTAAATTGTGAATTTCCTTTATATTTGAACCATAGAATGTATCCGTATCCAACTGAATAATGATTGGCAAATTGCTGCAAGCCATCATGGAGCCACGGCATATTCCCATACTTCTCAAGTCTGACAGCAAAGATGCAACCAGATGGAACCATCAGTCCGACAATAGAAGAGACGTCATGGCCGCATTCTTTAGAAAAGAGCTTCGTGGTCCCAATTGACTTTCATAGACAACAGGGTACGTAGTCATTCGATAGAAACCCGAAGAGTCATACACAGCCTGCCACCCGCCAGTGCCCTTCATTGTTGCACCTTCCCAACAATCTGAATATTCAAGGTCAGGCAGAGAAGATTCTTAAAGTTCAAAATTAAAAGTAAAACATTCAATCAAACGCAATAACCAATCGACTCTAACATCAATATTAAAGGAGCCGCAGGCATGACCAAATTCAATAACTCAACTGGAAGTAAGAATATCAAGGTCAAAAAGCAAGTTGGAGAATAATCTAACCACACTACAAAAAATTTCATGGCCAAGATATTCAACAATCGCAGGATCAAGATTAACTAAGAGGGAAAAAACGAAACCATGCTATACAAAGCTAATAATGAAGAAGAAGGAGGAAAAGTACTTATTTAATAATGAATAAAAAAAAATCAAAAGCATGTAAGAGTTGTAATCACATATATATAATGGGTAGAAATGTCCTTCCATTAATCTTTAAACCAAGCATCCAGACCTACAAGAACTCAGCAGAGCCATCATCAAAACACGGTGGTAGCAGAACGCTCACAAAGTTAAAGAAACCTTTCCAAAAAGGACTAAAACAGAGGAAAAAGGGTTAATTGCAAGCCTCAAATTCAAAGCATTATCCACCGCCACCACTCAAAAACAGAAAACAAATGAATCCACTAAAAAAATACATATGAAAAATATTCAAAAAAGACTAAATAGCATAGAACGCATCCTAACCAATGACTGAGACCTAGCGGATGAATTATAATGGAATGCTTACTCGAATGTGGAAAAAACAAAAAAAAAAAACAAAACAAAACCAAAAACAAAAACAAAAGGAAAGAGGAATGGCTACTCCCTAACCTGAAATACTACCTACACAAGCACTCAAATGATATTAATACTAAAATAATAATAATAATACATATAATAATAATAAAACTCAAACACTTCGAATTCAGCCTAATTCCCCTACATGCATAACCTCACAGCGTCCAAATCTAGATCCACAACAGCATTACAGTAACAGCAAAACATCCCACCATGCACAAACTGTTAATGTCTACTAACGGAAGTAAAAAAATACAAGTGCAGGTCTGGACATCTCCACAAGAATGGAAGACAAGAGGTAAAGATGCACCACAGAAGACAGTAGGTACGAGGGAAAGAAATAAAAAAAAATTACCTCAACACAACAGGAAGAACAACCTAATACTAGGGAAGCTCCGGCTAGCCAGCCGCCACTGACGGGAAGAGGCGGGGTAGGTAAATTTTAGGAAATCTAGAAGGCTGCAACAGAAGAGAGGAGAAAACACAGCAAAGAAGGAAGAAACAGAGGAAGCGAGAGGAGAAACATACGAAGCATCAGGAATGCCACCTATTTCATTCAAAAGGACAGTGAAATCTCAGTTCTATCCTCCATCCATTAAAGGCACATTCTTCTTTCATGAAGAATGTGCCTCCATCCATTATATTTTTTTTGGCCTTTAACGATTGTGTTAAAGATACAATGCACGAAGTAGTAAGATAGATAATAGTATAATATGGTAAACTATTACATAAATAAAAGATAATAGGACTTGTTAGCTAATCAGCTATTGTAAATCTTGAAGACGAAGATTGTTCATGGGTATGATGGGGTCGGCGAGGTAGCCAGTGACAATGTTGAACGGGGTATGCTTAATAGGTCTAAACTCCATAGCTAACTGTTTGATGCAGCATATGAAAGACTTTTCATATATATTCTGAGCAATGAGTGCAGGGAGATTAAAAGCCTGTTTATATTTTTTTTTTGGAGACATGTTAGCAATCGGGTTGAATTTAGAATTTAGTTATAATGAAAGGGAAGAAAATTGTATATGAAGGTAGCTATTTGTACGCTGAGTAGAGTTCTCCGGTGGACAACGCTATGAGTTTTTCAGCTTCAATGTCCATAACGGTTGCGTTAATTGTGCCAGTTGAATCAGTTAGGCAGATTGAAATGCAAAGTATGGGGTTAAAAGAAGGGGAAATTTGACATTAGGACGGAAAATGTTTTAGAGAAACCGTAGCAAGGTTGAAGAATGTGAGAGAGTACGTATACCTTGGTAATAGCTCAAGGGTAAAGTCGCAGAACCTGCAACGCACTTGACGTTCTTGGAAATAGTCATTTGGTTTTTCACAGTTTGGACAAGCACTATAAAACACATTGGTATGTGCGTAAGGGATTTCGGTGTAGCCTCTGATCCATGCTGTTCCAAGTTCCTATTGGAAGAGTGCATTTGAGAAAGTTTAGAGGCAGAATATGTAATTTACGGGGTAAGGTATGGTATAGTAACTGAGAATAATTTGTAGGCATACAAGCTGAAACGCTGCAGATATACTGATTATTTGGTTGGGGTCAACTGGTGGTAGAAGGATTTGTGGATTTGCATAATGGCCTTGGTTAATCAGACGTGCTAAGTCGTGTCCATGTTGGTGATGCCTAAATTGTAGAAGGTAAGGCATTAGGCGCATATAACATGATTATAGATGTGGTAAATAAAGATGCTGACCAGTTGCGAATAGGGGTGGTAATCGGGTCGGATTCGGGTTGGCGGGTCGGGTTAAGAGACTGATATAACATAAAACCCACTGACCCGAACCTGACCCGCCAAGCCGAAACTACCCAACCTGAACACGACCTGATACGGGTTGGCGGGTCACTCGAAATGACCCGAAAATGACCGAAATGACCCAAATTTTTTTACCTTTAACAGGTCAATCGGGTCAAACGGGTCAACCCGTTAATGACCCTACCTGACCTGTTTTTTTTTTCGGGTCAGTCGGGTTCGACCCGATTCTGACCCGAACCCACCAAGCCTTGACCCAAACTCATTATTTTCGTGTTAGATTCGTCGGATTTTAGGTAGTGTCAGAAATTGCCACCCCTAGTTGCGAAGGTTAATTGATTCTTGAAGTACGGGGTTGATAAGTATAGCAGATGATTGCTGAGTTGAGAGGCTGAGATCTGTGAATAAAGTAATGAAATGAAGTTATGATGAAATATATGTCATACAAAAAGGGGACGAGAGAGTTGCAAAGTGATTCAGGAGAAGTTACAGTTTCTTGTCGTGACATTAACACATAGTGCTAGTATAACTGGATAGGGATCTTGTGGGTCTAGAATGGTGGGGCCATCCCGTTCTTCAAATTCGTCATGGAGGTTCAATATCAATGGTTTCATGCTGAGTTAGGGGAAAAAATGGAAATGCAATGTATGAGCCATGGAAGGAAATAGGTGATAGCTAAAGAATAGGTATAAGAGGAATTAAGATAGTAAACCTTTGGTCGGCGATAATGTAGCCTCTGATGATAAAGTGCCTTCCATCAATCCATTTGGTTTTTCTTGGAAGAGCGTGGAAAACAATTCCCATAACATCTGAAATGTGCCGTGCATAATAAAACTGAGAAAATGAGAAACATGATAAAGTATAAAAAGACCAAGTAATCAGTGCGGAGGCTAGCATACTCGTGAGGGTGTCTGTATCAGCAAGTCTGTGAAGGATAGGAAATTGAGTTAATCGCATGGAGAAAGATAGGTAAGGGATTTTTCCATCGCTAGCTGGTTGGACAGTAGTTTTGTCAGTGGCAAACCCAGAAGTATTGATAACCGCCAGGGTGGTGGCCTTCGCGAAAATTGCAGACCGTTGCATTGGATATGATGTAGGTCTTGAAGGGGACGAGCAATGCAGCAAATTGGTCAGCAAGCTTCCCGTTGATATGCATGCTAACTTGTAGTCCCTGCATTTTACTTGAGCAATTAAAATATATGGATGGGATATGTAGGTGGAGAAGCGCTAGGGAAGCACCTGTTCGTCTGCTAGGACGCATTTGATAAAGTTCAGTTCTGTTGTTGTAACGGGGTGAGGGTGTACAATTTCAATAACGCGTACAGGTATTCTCCAGTTGGAGCAGAAAGGATAGATATCCTGTAAATGGGTTGTGGTTTCCATGAAAGAGAAGTTGTGGACAGGGAAACTGGAAAAATTATTTGAGACTTGAGGGTGACAGGGGGAGTGAAGGTGTGGTGAAGAAGTAGAAATGTATATGCTCGGAACAAATGGGTTTTAAGAACGGAGGTAAATGTGTGGAATGGGTAAATGGTTAGGGGAGATACAAAAAGTTAATTCGGTCTGTATTGGTGAGGAGTACTGGCGATGGAAATGTCTGCCATAGTAAGTGGAAATGTACTAGCTGTGACAGTCCCACTTTCCCCAAAGGCGAACCAGAGGGGTCAGCGGACTGCCTGCCCAACTCTCGCCAGCACTCGATAGCCAATATAAACTAACAACCTAACTTACCAAACTCAATTCTCCCAAATTCAAAAGTCATCCAACATAGTTACATAAGTTTCACACCACCGTTCAAACTTAAAATTCAACAGGGGATTAAGGGTACAAAACCAAAAGCTAACTTATCCATGATAGGGTTTACAGTATATCATCCCTTAAACTAAAGTAACAACAAAAACTTATACTATTCGCATGTACTTCCAACCCTAAGCTCAAGCAAATCCCCTTGCTAAGGAAAACAAAGGGAAAATGGGGTGAGTTAAAAACCCAGTGAGGTTCCAAAAGACAGGTATGCAAAATAGCAATTAGCATATTTGCACCACAAAGCTTTTGATAAATAATCACACTAGCACATTCGCATAAAATTTGGAATTTCAAATATAAGTACAGGGATGATCACAGTAGCACTGTCAACCAGGAGATGGTGGTCATGCACTACTCAAGCTGCCGACCGGAGATCAAGCTCACGAGGAGTTCAAGACTCAAACTTCTCTTCCGGAAGATCAAGCACAAGGATCACTTAAATAACAATTTAAATATAAAAGGATACAGGTGGCTCTCAGGAGCCAAGTTCCACGGCAGCAGCTTGATCCAAGTCCGTTGACACTCCGTCAACCAAGGAAATGCAAGAATTAATGTCCAGTAGAACCCCACTCACTAGCCATTCCCGTTCACCGATTCTCCCACCTTACCGGGCCCAAACACCAACACAGGAGGTAATACTCGAGTATACCAAAAGCAAGAAACAGGATCCAAGGGCATCATTAGTCTACTCGACCAAGCCCTAACTGGCTCGATTCGACCAATGAGCCGATGGGATGGACTCCGATCACGAGTCCCAGGAACTGATAACAAGATTAGCCCTTGTGATATCACACAAGTGGCCATTTCACAGGCACAGTTAACAAGCACAGGTAAACAAGCTTCTAAAGAGATTAGTCGATGGGATATTACCCAAACGACTCACAGATCAAATATAAGCAAGAACCAAATCCACAAGTATTACGATATCAAGGATATATAGTTCAAGCAAAAGAGATCGAGTGTGATAAAGTATGCACTCGTCTCGATCATAATAACACAAGAGAGTGTCCAAGCCATCAGATTTCAAGTAGTTCACATAATCAAGTAGGTCAAGATCAGATAATCCAACTGGTCACATTTAACAAGTAAACAAGCATTGGAACACTCACCAAATCAAGCAAGATCTTTTCAAGTGCTTGCACCCAAATCACCTCTATTTCCTCCTTCCAAGTCTAATACAAATGAAACGAAAATATTTGAGTTCGGCTACCCAAACAAGATAACCTAGTGCATGTGCTCTTTGTTCACCTACTTGATGAAAAAGCTCACGTGAATGCACAAGTTATAGAATGACCAATCCCACTTATAAGGATAATCAAATGAGAAGCTTATCAACATATTAGAACCATGAATGAGTGAGTCGGGACAGGACAAGAATGCACAAGAATCAAAAGAAATAAGAGAAGCAATGGTGAAAGTGAAACCAACAATGGACAGGCTTGTCGATTTTTCGTAATTTGATCATAACTGTGGCCAAACTTATCGGATTGGGGTGTACTATATGGAGTTTTGAAGATAAGACATAGCCCTACAACTTTCATGAAGAGGTCAGATATCAATTCATGCTTATTCAGGGTCAAAATAGCAAATCTCAGAGTCGCAAGAAAACTGCCAGATTAGTGACAGGTTGGCCGAGCAGTCTTGGGAAAACAGCCATAACTCAACGTAGGAAAATCGAAATCAAGCTGCGTCAGTGGCGTTTAAAACTAGGTTCATAGATCTTTCTAACGGTATAAGGCTAGAGTACTAGTTCATTTTATACCGTCAACAGTAAGTTTGGGAAGTGGACTGATTTCCATTTCTGATTTCCGTGAAAATTTCCAGCTTTGAAACAACTTCTTCAATCAACCCCTTAAGGTTATTTCCACCATTTGCCAAGGTGTTTAACAAGCTAAAACAGCAATTAACTCCATCATCAAAGCATCACAAAACAACAATCAATTTATCAAACACTTGGTGGTCAACAAATAAAACCCAAACTCTAGTTAGCAACCACAAGATTTCCTTCCATAATCAATCCTTCCAAACCACAACAAGCCCTTAAATTTCATCTAACTAGCATCCCCTTTGAACTTGAAACTCATTAAAGCATGATTAAGAGAGGTCTTACCTTGCTAGAAATGTGAGCAAACCACCCAAAAATTCCACTCCTTGCCACCAAGCTTGAGGTCTAAGGATTAATCTAGCCTAGGGTTTCACTCAAAGCAGTTTTTCCTTCACTAAAATTGACTAATTTTTAGCTTAGGGTTTGGTGTTCTTCTTTGTGGGAGTGGCCGGCCAAGAAGGTGAGAGAGAGAGGGAAATTTAATTCAAATTTTTAAAATGGAAGGTTTAAATAGAAGGCTTAAAGTCAAGGGGTTAAGGAGGTGTTGACAAGTGTCAACTTCTTGGCCAAAAATGAGGTAATATCTTTGCAAATTGCCATCAAATCCCTTAATTAACATGTGACACATATAAAACCATATAAGTTTCATGCATTTGTCCATATAAAACATGGAAAATGAAATTGTAAATTAAACCATGCAGTACACACGAAATTGGGTACTTTGGGAGAAATAATGCACTAGATGATTAATGGTGCTCTTAATTGAAAATTTTTTTTTCTAGGGTTCTCACACTAGCGAACTAGAGAGGGTTAGTATAAAGAAAGTAAGAAATTACTTGTGCTGTTGGTAAAGGAAACAACTGTATAAGGTTGTGCCTAAATGGAGAAGGTAAAGGACGTATCACTGGAAAGTTGCTGCTGTGAATCTAGTGATTTTTGATGAGATTGATGAAGTGGTAGGGGGAAAGTTTTTAAATGCAATTAATGTGCAAAGGAAATATGGCTATTAAAATGTCATTGTAATTCTCCTTGATGATATTTTTTCCCTGTGTTCTGTCTCTGTCATGTGTACTCGTATGCTTGGCTGAGTAATGGTTAGGCAAGCACACAGTGATGGGAGATGGTATTCACAGTTTGATTGTATGGTTAAAGAATGACAGAGCAATATCATTGGGAAAGATGAATTGTAAGAAATATGATGATGTTGTTCTTTTAATGTATATATATATATAATATATGTATATATATAATATATATATATATATATAATATGGATATATGTGTATATATATATTTTTTTTTATTGTATGAAAAGTAAAATGAATTTTGGTGTAAATTGAAAGTATTTTTTTAATTTAGTTTTTGTTATAACGATGTCATTTGAAATTTTTAAATTGAAGCTATGGTATTTTAATTGTGGTAACAGTGAGAATTGAGTTGGGAACATTTTGTTAAAATTGCTTAGTGATTCTTATATTTGGTTTCTAATTGCTAATAGGTGATTAATATTGGTTTGTTAACTACAATAGCATTTAGAAAAATGGACAACAACGGGAAATACAAATAGTTTTTTTTTATCAAAAAAATAGTGTTTTTGTGTTATATAGAAGGTTTCATTTATGTGTTTCTAATGAAATGTATTAAAAATATAAATTTTGGAAAATAACAATTTGTAAGAATGAATAAGAATAAAAATTGAATTGAATATATTAGATTATTTATATTGTACTATTTATAAACCAATAGAAAGAATCAGATGCAAATACAGCATGTTTAATAAATTTTGGATTATGTGGTTGGTTTAATATTGGCCTATGTTATGTATTATTTATAAATTTTATTTGTATTATATGATGATAGAATGCAAAGATATATATAAGATTTAAGTCTTGTTATGAAAGTTTTGTTTTCTAAGTGAAGTAGGGAGAAATAAATAGTAATTATTCATATATTTTATATAAGTTGAATAAATTATTACTTTTGTACAGGTTCACTATAAGAATTTATTCTATTTATCTATGGAAATAATACTAGTGGAGTATGTTTGTAATATATATATATATATATATATGTGTGTGTATGTGTCTGTGTGTATATTATATATATATGTGGTGAAAGTAAAAAAAGGAGTTGTTAGAGATGTGATGGGAGATGGTATTCACAGTTTGATTGTATGGTTAAAGAATGACAGAGCAATATCATTGGGAAAGATGAAGTGTAAGAAATATAATGATGTTGTCTCTTTAATGTATATATATAAATATATATATATATATGTAAATATTAATATGGATATATGTGTATATATATTTTTTTTTACTATATGAAAAGTGAAATGAATTTTGGTGTAAGTTGTAAGTATTTTTTTAATTTAGTTTTTGTTACAATGAAGTCATTTGAAATTTTGAAATTGGAGCTATGATATTTTAATTATGGAAATAGTGATAGTTGAGTTGGGGATTTTTTGTTAAAATTGTTTAGTGATCCTCACCTTTGGTTTCTAATTGGTATGTGCGTTAAGTTTTTTTGTGTTAAATAGTTTGGTTAATTGTTTTAACCACAATTTTAACTAATCGTTTAGAAACTAATAGGTGATTAATATTGGTTGTTAACTAGAATAGCATTTAGAAAAATGGACAACAACGGGAAATACAAATAGTATTTTTTTGATCTAAAAAAGTAGTGTTTTTATGTTATGCAGAAATGTATTAAAAATATAAATTTTAGAAAATAAGAATTTTTAAGAATGAATAAGAATAAAAATTGAATTGAATATATTAGATGATTTATATTCTCTTATTTATAAACGAATAGAAAGAGTGAGATGCAAATATAGCATGTTTAATAAATTTTGGATCATGTGGTTGGTTTAATATTGGCCTATCTTATGCATCATTATAAATTTTATTTGTATTATATGATCATAGAATGCATAGATATATATAAGATTTAAGACTTGTTATGAAAGTTGTGTTTTCTAAGTGAAGTAGGAAGAAATAAATAGTAATTATTCATATATTTTATATAAGCTGGATAAATTATTACTTTTGTATAGGTTGATTCTAAGAATTTATTCTATTTATCTGTGGAAATTATACTGGTCGAGTATGTTTGGTACCAGAAACTTTGGCTTTGGCTATATAAACGCAGGGGTAAGATCTATGTGTAAAGCTGTGAAGAAGCACAATGAGCTGTAGCGATTAATGGGAGCCGTGATTAACGCAACTGGATTTGAAAGAGCTAAAGCTATTAACACTATAGATGTAAAAGGAAAGCGAATAGGTGCATAGATTGAGGAGGAAGCGATTAATGTACAGAGTGAACATCTTAGTCATCAAAACTATTAGAAGTATCACTTGATGGCAGCCTCGGCATAAAATACATGTCTTCGGCAATATCCAGTCTTGCTCTTTCAGCGATTGAGTTAAGAATTGGTAAAGTGTCTGTGTTTCTGAGGATGCTACTGAGGGTTGAAGGCCAATTATTTTGTCTATAGATGATTGAGAACAAATCATATATCTGATTCTTCAGTAGGAGATAACTTGTTTGAGCTCGAGCCGCTGGGCGAATGGGTGATTCATCAGAAACGGAGTGGGTAGCAAGGGTGGTACTAGAAGAAGTGAGAAACTGGTCGATGTGATCCTCGATTGTTGGACAGTAGTCCTGGATGGGAGGGAATCTTTTGATTCTGGTAGTCATGGTGGAGATACAGTTTGCAACAGTAGAATAAGGAACGATTATGAGCAAAGAAGAAGGTGAGGGAGAAAATGTATGAAGGGAAGCTATCGGATAAAAAAAGAAAAGAAATGACAAGAGTTTGGATGGTACAGGCAGGCTTTAATAGGTGATTGCGATAAACATGCTATGGACAGTGGTGAAGATAAGGATTGGCTAGTTGTAGGGCAGGTACAGACGGAAATTTGAGGGGGTGTGAAAAGCCGGGAGAAAAAAATAAAAAGTGAGGGAAAAGTTGGGTAATAAGCCTGATGAATTAAAACTTTTTGCTTGTTCATTTGGATAATTGTGCTGTGTGGAATATTTTTTCAGTATATGTTTTACACGTGTTTGATGGTTAATATTTGTCAAAAGGGAAGCTGGGACGATATTAATATGCGCTGAACATGTATGTTAAAATATGATTAAACATTGAGGTGCTCTAATAATAGGTATGGGCGGAAGTAAGAAAAAGTTTAAAATAATTTTACAAACTATAGTTATTCAAACATAATAAGTGAGAATAAGGCAGGGGAAACTAGAGGTGTGAATGGACATAGTAATTATAAAACCATGGATATAATTTTTCAGCTTCGAGCCTGTCAAAAACTTGAACAATATAGGTCGCGACATCCTGTGGCGTGAAAACCAGCCGGTCTTTATTCTGCAAGCGATGGACTCTCGTGAACATGTCCCAATTTTTATTGAATGTTGTTCCCTGTAAAGTGATTTCGAAGACTCTATGGCCTGATCTTAGAATAAGAAGTGGGGTGTTTTGGTTGTTGATGAGATGCCTAATAAGTTTGGGAATTCCCTGTGAATAGATATACAATTTAAAAAGGAAATTAAAATATATTTTGCTTTTGTAGCAAAAAAAAAGGTAACAAATGGGGAAAGAGGAAGGAATTAAGATGCTTGCACTTACAAAGGTGTCTTTGCTTTTGTTGCTATAAATCTGATAAAATGATAAAGAATGGGAAAGGTTGTCGTGAACGTCTGGTGGTATCGATGAGGATACATGCTGATACAAGACAAATTTGGGTTTCACATCTGTGATGATGCAAATGTTAGAGAAATAGTGATAGTGTTTTTGAATGATATTGGTTAATGGGGAAGTCCATCGAAGGTGAGTATGCATCTGTAGTGGGGTGAAATTGATAACATCAAAATCCAGAGCTCCATTGTAACAGAGAAGAACAGAGCACAGTGGGTCAATAAGGTTATCTTTCATGTATTCTGTCCATCCATCCTTAAATTTTCCATCTGTCACTTTAATATGCCACGTTTCGGAGCCTTGGGTGATAGTTATAGAGTGTTTGTTATGTAGCTCAAGCAAAGTAGAAAGTTGAGGAGGTATAGCCTACAAGGGGAACATGTATATTAAGGTTCATGTAAATAAAGGGTGGAAATGGAGAATGGTAATAAAAATTAAACCTTGATCGGGTCACTGCAGCGGAGGAAAAAACAGCATGGAATAACATTCTGGGCGGCAGTCGCAGGTGGAGACGAAGATGGAACTTCTTCATCTAAACTCATTAAGAGGCGAAGTTGTTAAGGTCGTGAAGGTCAGATGGGAAAATGCTAATACTTGGAAGGGCATGTATAGATATAGAGAGCAGAAGGAAAGGCAAGGTGAATAGGCAAAGGTAATACAAGAATTTATATAAGGTAGCTGTTTTTTTTTCGATATTTTGGTAAACGACTGGCCGAGGGGTTGGTGGGGGCATTAAGGAGATAGCTAACATCAGTTTTAAGGAGACTCCAGTTTTACTAGTACAATTGCAGTGATTAAGCGGGGGAGGTCGCATGCTTGGATTTTTGAACAAGCAAGTAGAAGGAAAATGGCATGGCATTTGAATTATTGTAGGTACATTAACAGCAGTAAATAATAGTGATGGCTTGCATGTTTAATTGTTGGATTAGTTATTAAGCATGAAAGCAAATGATGAGACGCTCGTTCAAACAGGTTTAATTGTTGGATTAGTTATTGTAGGCACATTAACAGCAATAATTAATAGTGACGGTTTGCTTTTGCGTATACTCCAAGATTGGAGATAAAACAGGTAGTAAGTGTGTAATAGCAGGCAATAGAATTAGGGACCATTAAAGTAAAAAGCAAATGGAGAACTGCCGTACAAGAGCGGGAAAATTAAAAAGCTGGCATAAGCTTGGCAGACAAAATTATACAGTCAGTTTAGTAGTTTATGATAAGAGAATCGAGAAAAAGAAACAAGCAATTTAGCTCGTAGAGCTTCCGGCCGGCGAGGAGGGAGAGGAAGTAAGCAGCTACTCCTGTATATCCAAGCGTGAGCGCTCAGCCATCAGATGTAGTAGAGAGAGATTGTTATTGCATTTTAAAGAGGTTGTTAGAACATAGGCTGAAGAATCGTTTCTGTAGAACTCAATGAAGAGGTGGTAGATTTCATTCTTGAGTAGGAGGTGGTTACCATATGCCTGAGCAACAAGTTCTGCTGCTGTGTTTCGGGTAGGGCCTGATAGGGGGAATGGAGTGTTCCGACTGATGAACAGGTGGCTCATATCATTTTCTAGTTCTGCATAGCAATTGCGGGTTGTGTATAGGCATGGACGGTTGTTAGCCATTGAGCATGAAAGCTTAATGGACAGAACAAATGGATGAATGATATGGGTGATATGTTTGGTAGTTGGGAAAATAGGAAACAGGCGTATACAAATTATAAAGAGATGGTTGGTGGCACGGGAGGGAACAATAATTGAGTAAGGCAGTAGTGTACTAGTGGCTAAGGAGAGAAAATAATATCGTAGGAAAAGAGGGAAGAGGAAGAGGGTTTTTTGTGGTCAAATGTGACCATGAATGATGGTAAGGTTGTGAGGAGTATAGAAGACACGTGAAGAGGAGTACGTTGAATATTGACAGGTATAGGTAGGCTTTATACGCATATGGAGACAAAGGCTAAAAATCACCCGTGGGAGATTGGATTTTTAGGAATGGATCAACAAGGAGTGTAGGGAAGGCTGAAGGAACAGAATGTTGCAAGAGCTAGCAAGTGAGAGGGTACTGAGAGGGTAGGTATGCTGAAAACGGATAAAAGATCTGATATAACATAAAGTGGCAAGGATAGCTATTGTGGTAGCATTAGTTAAATGGTAAAGAATCTGGTTTATTGTTGCCAAGGAGAAAAAGCTGTCGTAGTATATGGATACTCAAAAAGTGGAAAATAATAAGGAAAAGATTGGAGTGTGCAAAAGGAAAACTTGTCTTCATTGCTTTGAGAAGGTTATTAGAAAATGTGATCCAAGTGAAAGATTGTGGAAGTAAGGACACTAATAACAGTTGATATGAAGTGCGCAGGAGGGAACATATAAATGCTATAAAAGAAAAAGTCTTTCTCTAAATCTGAATAAGGGATAATTTCAAAAATCTCCATTGACGTTTTTAAGAATTTCACTAACCTCTGTTGAGGTTTAGAAAATTATACATACCTCTCCTGAGGTTAAGATCTTGCAGTAGAGTTAGTCCAAACCAAAAAAGAAATATTAAAAAAATATTTTAAGGAGATAGATGAAACTTTTATTCAATAGATATTCTTTATACCTATGCAAAAGTTATATTATAACAAAATGAAAAATATATTAATAAAAGTTAGGAAAAATAATTGTAAATAGTAAAGAACCAAAAAATAAGCAGTAGTTAATTATTTCTATAAAACTAGATCAATATTACTGTTAATATTACTAATAGCCATTATAATATTACTAAAATAGCCATTCTGATATTACTAAATTATAATGGCTATTTTTTTTTTAGATTTGTACCATTTTGCATAGAAATGCAACAAGAAACATTAGTTTGTCATTTTCATTTCAAATAATAAAATTTAAGGTGAAAAAAACAGTGGTTAGGATATTTAAGGGGTGGTTTGTAAAATTATCTGTATTCAAAATTAATATAGGTAATTAAATAGTTAGCACATTAATTAATTGTTAGTAATTAATTAATGGAAATAGTTGTTGATGATTTCTTTAATGATAAAAATTTATTTGCAATTACAAAATGGTATTAATTTATATACCAAATATTTGTTTGATCATAGAAATTGATATGGTAAATAGCAATTCGTTTGAATTTTTCTTTGCAAATCATTTACAATACAAATTTTAGACCAGCATAAAGGGCATTTTATGGAATAAAGTTTTATCCCTCTTCTGAAAGTATTTTTTAAATGTTATTTTTTTTTATTTGACCTAACTTTATTACAAAATTTTAACTTGAAGGGAGGTTTTTTGTAATTTTCTAAATGTCAGGGGAGGTGAGTAAAATTGCTAGAAACTTGAAGGGAGGTTTCTGAAATCATTCATTTGAATAAGGTGTAAGCGGATAATCATAAATCATTTAGAGAAAAAAAAATTAGCTGATATGGAGAAAGGGAGAAACTAAATAGAAGCATATGAGATTAATGCTGAATGGTGGAAAAAATGTAAACGAAGAACAACGGCAGTTTACTAGTAAGAAAGCATAAAGAAGTCGTGTGTTGCAAATGTTTGTTAAATTGAAACAATTCATATGATAAGGTGAATAACTTTAAAAACTAATTATCTTGAGTGCGTAAACAAATTGATTGCTACATATACGGTCGGTAGAGGTTTTTTAATGCTATAATAAATCAAATAGAAATGGAATGAATTGTTTAAATGTAGTTATTTGTTTTTTTGTTGGAGAATTATAAGCGCTAAGTAGTGTGCGGGAATTCATGTAGGGAAAGCGATTAGTTGTGGAAGAGATATCATAAATATGTCGATTTAACAAAAAGTTATAAAGACCATAAAATGTTTAAACAAGTGTGAAGCAATAGTGTGTTATGAAAGAACAAATAAATAAGCCAATTGAATTAGTAACGTAAAGGGAATTGAAAAGGGTAGCAAAAGATAGCTAATTAGGATATAATGTAAATGTGCAAGAAATATAAAGGAGGAATAATGATCATGAAATATATAAGGCACAGCATCTCAAAAATGATTGACTGTCTATTGTAGATGCAAAGGAGGAAAGAATAAAAAAGAGGGCTGAAAACATTTTTTACAATTTGCCAAAATTATACATAAAACGTATTTATCTTGAGGAATTTAAAATTTGAGCCTCTAGCTGTGATGATGGGAATGCGATCAATTATATTTATATCATCACATGTTCTCTTTGAAACTGAATATTTGACGAGGCAATTGTTGATAGTGAAATGCTAACCGGAGTAAGAAGAATGAGAGGGAAAAAATCATTCCAAAATTCCAATAGTCATAATTTCGATAGTGTATTTGCCAAAAACTATAAAATAGATGGATTTGCTAATAAGACTAAAGGGGGAGGATATATTAAGGCATGCAGGAATCTTAGATGCTATATCAAGGGATGAGGAGGAAAACACTACAAAGGCATAATCAATTTTGTTAAAGGAGGTTTCCGCAAAAGCAAGACTACAAGGTAAAGGGGAAAGGAATATGGGAAGATAGAAACTAAAATATAGCGAAACAGAAAAGGATGCATTTATGTTTTCTTTGGTTCAGAGAATAAAGGGAAGCAAGCCGTTTAGATTCTAAACAAATAATGGATTTTCTTGTAACAAAGCTCCAGTATGTAAAAATTGTTGCAAGAGGGGAAAAAACAATAAAGAGGGGAGCGGGGCAAAGAAAGTTTATGTGCACAATCGGGTAGGTAAATATTATACACGGTAACAAACAGTGATAGATAGGTAGTTAAGCTGGTGTTTTTCTGCAGACATACAAAAGAGCTGGTGATGTAGAAAGACAAACATCGAGAAAGAAGAAGTAATAAGTTATCATCCATGAAGACGCACGAAACAAGGAATGTAAATAGGAGAATAGGAAATTTTGGCTCTAGGAGAGTCTAATTTTCTTAGCATATTCAGCATCACTGACTTCTGAGTTAGTTGTTGGTTGTGGTAGTGCTTGCTCAAGTTTTTTGTGAAGACAGAGCCTAGCCTTAGAAGATGAACCAGGCTCAACTCCTGAGAAGAGAAAACGGATGATATAATAAAAGCATTAGGGAAGAGAACGAGTATACATAATAAAGACCAAAGATAAGTAGGGGAACAAGTAAAATGCCGATACAGCTAAAGAAAAGTAGAGAAACAAGTTACATTTATGAACAGAAAACCTAAAGAGCCAGCCTCAACATTCTGAGGTTCGAAACAATGTGATGAATCATCATTGTTCTCTCGACAATCCAACAGGCCAAGGGATGGTTGTGAGCTGCAGTCATGATAATAGATTACAGTAAATCACTGGCGTGAATCTGCGAGCTGAGTCATCAGAGGAAAAGTTGGCAGGGAAAAGGAATTAGTATACGTAGTACAGAGGTGATAGATAGCAGCATTATAGACAGGACAGCATAAACTAAATAAAACCTGGTTATGATGGTCCATAGCCTCCTGTGTATTAAAGAATAAAAGGCTTTCAGCAAGTTCGCCGAAGATAGAGGCGGTGATGGATCCTGTACTGTCAGTTAGGTCAACATCATAGTGGCATCTGAAGAAACGGAAGTGTTTAAGCAACATAAAATGTAAAACAAGGGCAAAAATGGCTCTAGCATAATTGCACAATAGTATCAGGCAATGAATAATAATATACAAGTACAGAGGAGAATGGGAGAAAATAAAAACCTTGGCCGAGCCGGATGGCGTTCTTTGCATGAATTACATGAAAATATAACTCCATGGGAAGCTGTTGTAGAGCGAAAGCATTTGCTACAGCCCATGTACCAGTATTTTTGGAATATATACTCAAAACAATACTGGGCTTTAATCCACGCCGTCTGCTAATGCAAGGGCATAGTGGTTGTATCGTTAAGTGGGTTGCTATTAGCGCATTAACAAGAATGGATAGTAATGGGAATTAAGTGAACACACCTTTTGTGTTGGCTTAAGGGAAATAATTTTTGTTATCTTGTGATCTGAGCCTAAAGACATGGCAGGATCATATTTTAGGTAGGCTTGGTCATTGATAAGGATTTGTAGGGATTGATTGTTTTGGCGAGCCTTGTAGAAACAGTAACTCCATTTAAAAACAAAATGCACCTGAAAGGATTTAATTGAACTGGTGTAGTAGAAGGAAGGTAAAAGATGATAGAATAACCAATGTTTCAGATCAATAGCCTCCCGGATTGGTGGATCAACAAGTACTGCAGAATCAAACCATGTTGATAGTGCCACACCTGAAGAGGTTCATAATAGAGGTGAAAGACAAAGTGGAGCTCACAATAAAAACATCAACGGACATGAACACCCTAAAAAAGAATAATCCATACCATTGTAAAAGTTGACCTTCAACCTGCGGCAAACAATAACAAGATAATTGTGAAGTGCCTGCATTATACGGTCACCTTCAACGGCAACAAATCCGTCCCATAATGAAAGGATGACAGTTTGTTGTCTGCCAGCACAATAGAATAAATTAACAGAGGGAAGCAAAAGTGAATGTTAGATAAAAACACAATACCATAATTAAGCAAAACATACTGTTGGTTGCTAATAACAAATTTTTGGACAGTAGAATTTTTGCCGTTCTTTGAGATGGACCTCATATCAAATCCTTTAATGACCACAACTAAAATGTCTACTTAGTAAACAAAGAAGTGTCATTAGTCAAAGTGTGACAAGGGAAAGAAGGAAAAACAAATATGTAAAAGAGCTAACCAACTGATTTCTCCTTATCATCCATATAGTTAGCAAGATCAGCAAACGAAGTGTAATTAAACTTAATTGGTAAGATAGCCTCATCATCAGCAATTGGTTCAACCACAGTCTGGCTTGTTATAACCCATTGAATTTTGAGGTGCTCCATCTGGAAATTTGGTGGAATTGGTCTCACTATAGCATTGGAAATAAGGTAATTCTTGTAAACCTGCAGGATTGGGCTCATTCTAGCAATATCATTATTGAATATAATGCCTTCAACCTGTGACCCCTGGTACAAAAGTTAAAGATGCCAAACGAACTCAATTCTAAGTTTGAAGAGAGGTCAGCGGACTACAAGGAAAAATAGGAAACAATATAACAGATAAAAAATAGATAGGCTGATTGGTAGGTAATATGAGCTGCAACATAGAAATCTTGGACGAAGGCAAAGTAGAAATATGATAGCACATAAGCAACATACCTCCGAATCAAAAAAGATGAATTTCTGCCTTTTGGTTGGAATACCAGGTGATGAAATAACTTGTTGCTTCTCTTAAACAGTAATCTTGCAGGACTAGCCCTCAACATTAGGAAAGATGTCTTTGATTAGCATGGACTTATCCATTCTATAATAACACAAAAAAAGAGGCATTAGGAAAACAATAGAGCAAAAAAAGGAGTCCTGGCATGGAGGGAGGGAAAAATTGTAACCGGACAAAGCAATATACAGATAATTTTGTATAATACATTTATACCTTAGACAGAGCAAAAATTTCATGGAAAACAACATTTCTCATTTTAGTATCAGTTTTTGAGCATTCAAAAGTTCCTAGGACAATTAGGACTTTGACCGAGTTAGGAGCTCTAGCCCTTGATAAAGCAACATAAAGTTGCCCATGAGAAAAAACTGGTTCTCGAAGGTAAATTCCAACAAAATCAAGAGTTTGCCCTTGAGATTTGTTGATTGTCATTGCAAAGCATAAACGGACAGGGAATTGCATCCGAACAAAAGGTATTCCATTTTTCTCGCTATCAGAAGCCTGCAAAGGGATTCTCGGTATGAAAACCGTTTTCCCTTTGTGTGGGCCGAAAACAATTTCTGCAGAGATGGCATGCTCCTTCAATTCCCTACATATTAACCTTGTGCCATTACATAGACCTTCAATTGGATTCAAATTCCTGAGGAGCATAATCGGGCAATTTTGCTTAAGCAGCAATCTGTGAGGAGGCAGGCCCTTGGGATTCAAGGGGTTTAAAAGTCTTCATAGTCTGCCTGATATTGGCGGTCAATAGTCTTGTCGAAACTCACATACGAATGTAATTGACCTGGTAACATATTTATGATCATATCATTTAGCTCATCAACTGAGCTATTTGTGGGACAAAGAACACACCTATTTATCATTTGGTAGGGATCAGAGCTATACATGTTTAAATCAGGGAAAACATAGCGAAGCAGCCTGCGAAAATAAAGTCTAAATCAGTACTAAGGAATTTGAACGAAAAGATAAAAGTATTGTAAATAGCAGAAATTTGGCAGCATAACCTACCAAGAGACTCTTCCTTGGTATGGTATGGAACTACTAGCTCATTGGGTAAAGAGACTTGCCCATGCTCATCAACAGGTTCTGTTCCTTCTCCTATTCTTAACAAGAAATTAGAAAAGGATGGACTAGAAGCAGCACGCATGTTTGTTGCCAAAAAGAGCTTATGCATGCAGGACCATAGAGGTGAATTAATTAAACTAGATGCAATCAATTGATCTCTTGAGGCCTGCTCAATAATAGGAAGAGTTTGACGAAAGTCGCCACCGAAAACAACAACCTTTCCCCCAAAAGGTAAATGGCAATCCATTATGTCCTGAAGCAAACTATTAAATGCTTCAATAGTGTGACACTTAGCCATCGAAGCCTCATCCCAGAGTATTAATTTTGACTCAAAAATTAGACGGGCAACACTGCTTTGCTTGCTCAATTGGCAACTGCTTTTCCTGGATAGATCAAGAGGGATCTTGAACCTTGAGTGTGCTGTCCTTCCACCAGGAAGCACAGACGCTGCAACACCAGATGTTGCAACAGCAATCGCAATATAGCCATGCGAACGCAAAGTTGCAAGCAAAGCTCGATACACGAAAGTTTTACCTGTTCCACCGGGGCCATCAATAAAGAAACTCTGAGGACTCATACTGAAAAGAGAATCTAATATCATATTGTATGCATGTTTCTGCTCAGCATTAAGTTTCAGAGGTAGCAACAAGTCTGCTGGGTCAATTTTGATGTTTCTCTCAGATTGAACTTCCTTTGTAACTGCTTCACGGTAGCATGGCTTAAAATCAGATTCAACAAAATGATAATCACTCAAGGTCTTCCCCATCTGTTCGAGTGAGACATTAATATCCCCAAGAACCAATGTCCTGATTTTCTCCGGAGGAAAACTAGTGTATAGTATTTGATGACTGTAATCAGTAGACATAGGTTCTTCGAACTTCATCCACAAAGCCCTGGGATCTGCGGGAGAACAGTAGAACAGAAGCATAGCAAATAGAAGCCTAAGAGAACTAGGCATCTGGAAACAAACAGCCTCATCTAAAATCTATATAAGAATCAGTTGCCAACAATCCACGCTTTAACGCAGCCTCTCTGAAAGAGCTTGTTCTGTGACCCTCAATTGTTAGAAGATCTTCGAATGATGTTGGACCTTTGACATATGTAAGCAGCAACCATAGGTAATATCTCTCTCCTTCCCTAGGATCTACAGTAACCAACCTTCCATTAACCTTGCAGCGAGATCTTTCAGAACAGGATTTCAGCTTTGGGCTCCAAACAAAATGCTCAGGAAAATCTTTATAAAGACACTTTAGATGCTTAGCCCTATCATTTGTACGATTCATTTTGAAAAATTCAATTAACATAGTCCTTGAGAAATCTATTTTCCGCAATAACTATAACAAGTCAGCATTCTTATCAAAAGAAATAGACTGTTGATCATGAAGGTGAACATGCAGAACATAGACAGATGGACTCATCTCAGCCAGTCGAAATTGATATATACGCCAAAAGGCCTCGGGAGGTGAAATCCACCGGCCTTGCTAGAAATCACGGATCTCATCAACATTAGCACAAGATTCATGGTCAACCACGTTGAAACTGACAAGATCATGGCCCTTGAATACATACTTATATAGATATTTAACAAGCTTAATAGTAGAACAAATTTCAACGTTAATGTAACAATCAAACAGAGCTAACAGGAACGGATTATATGGGATGACCCATCTATTGTCTAATTCATGTCTACAGACTATGACCTTGTGACCATCATCTCTTCTCCTATAGCAAGGATAACTATCCTCGCCATGGACCGTGAACGAAGCAAAACTTTTCTTATAATGGTTTTTGCATACTCCATCCTTCATGCAAGGGCTCTGTTTGTTCATATCACCACAGGGCCCATGCATCATATGCTTTATGACCACTGAGTAGAGCCGGCGATTCACAGTAGGATCAGGGAGTTCCGCGCAGACAATCGGATCATAAGACTCCGGATTCAACAGCTTAGACTGTGGTTTAAGTATGAGTAAAAGATGAGCGTAGGGGAAACCACATTTTTGGAACTCAATAACATAAACACAAGCAGCGACATCACCAAAAATTTGTTTTTTAAGAAGCTCAGTCTTGAGCATTTCAAATTTTGCTCTAAAAACTCTAGCTAATAGGTCAGGTCTATCCTGTGGTTTCTCATGGAACTGAAGATTATCCTGTATTTCTTTCCATAGAGAATTGCAAGTCATGGTGAGGAAAATATCAAGCATCCCATACTTCTGAACCAGCGCCATCGCATCAAGATAGCGGCGCTTCATGTCCCTAGGGCAACCAACAAACGAAGCAGGTAACATAGTGCGACGGCCAATTTGGGATCCTAGAGTTTGGCCTATAGAAACACTATCAAGTACACCCTGTAAGATCTCTGTTCTTCTTGCATTTTGTTGTTTCTTGTGGAAGTCAAGCCTAGACGTCTCAATTTTAATATAAACACCAACCACAAATTGTTGCAGTAACCTCAGACTATGCAACAGCATAGAATCATCATCATCTCTCATCTGAAGCCTGTAACAATAATACTCTCTAGCAGATACAGTGGAATCTTCAGTCCTTTGTCGATTGGAAGCTAAAATTCATGGGGAAACAAACTAAGAAAGAAAGCTAGACTGACAAGTGTATAGAAGACGCATTAAAAGTAAACATACTTGCCTGCACTTTCTGCCTCAAATAATTGAGACGGTCAATCAAGAGAGGACGGATCAATCTCAGAATCGTCAGAAGAAAAATCAGTTCTCTTTCTCTTTGAACAGATTCGCTTAACTCCATGGTGCCATCCACACTCACCACGGGGGAATAAAAGAAGGTACTGGAGTGGGTCATAGCAACCATAATAAGGCTGAACTCTATAACTTGTATTTGAACTAGTGTACACTTGAACGTGAGGGTATCCATCGACTGATTCATTGTCTGATTCAGTCCATATAGCAACTACTTGTGATGCGGTCGGTAGATTGTACAACCACTGATCAAGGCCTGGATAGCATTTCAGAACTATTGTATGACTCTCAAGACCAGGTATGTCTTGTAGGCTTTTGAAAAACCTAAGATAAGGATTATCCTGAAGAATTGACATAAGTAGCTTTAACGTAGTAGCACGCAGTCTATTAGAGTGCTTAGACCTCTTAAAAAGTTCTTCATCTGCATCAAAAAAATACAGCTGGATCCCTGATGGTCTATCTCCAGAACAGGTCAAAGAATCAAGAAAATGGTAGACCTGCCCTTGCACATGGAAAGTATATACACCTTTTGTGTTTTTTGTTAGCTCTCGATCATATTTAGCACCGTATGATGTAAATGCAACATTGTTATTATACGTACGCACATCCTTCCTAAAATCGGCAGACTCTTCATCATTATCAGTGAACAGCCTCTTTAAGGCATAAGGCATACGTGGAGCAACAAGATAAACCTCTCCTGGTGAGCAACAAAAGGAAGGGGGTTCCAGGTGGAATCGCTTTGCTCCACAGTGTTCACAGCTTGGAGCAGGAGGGAGCAACAAAGGTTTAGATGGTATCCTTTCAAGGCGAGCTAACTTCGAAGGATAACAGCCAGTCTTGCCTGGGGAAATAGTTTTTCCCTTTTAACAGAGACTAAAACAACGGTAAATGATAAAAAGGAAGAAGAGATAGGCTGTAGACTAAAGACGTACTACACAAGATGAAGGAGGGAAAGGACAAACCTGAGGCTGACCAGCCTTGTCAGCCTTCGGCATCTCTGCATATCTTTTCCACCTCCTAGCATTCCTATCCATCTTAACCTGGGGAACAGAGCTAGGGAGTGCACACAACAGAGGAGGTGAAGACAAAGAGCACAGCGGGGGGAACGCAAGGACTTAACAGACAAGCACCGGACCAAAAAAAAGCTAATACAGAAGGGAAGGGGAAAATAACAAAGCTTTTAATAAACACAGCATCAATGTATCTCAATCAGTACACTGAGATGTATGTTGATCAAGACGCTAGAAACACATTGGCCTGACCGATAATGCGAGCACTCAATGAATATAAGTGATCCACAACCAAACAGACGGAATAAGGCATTACATCATAAAGAACTACAAAGCATTCAAACCCAAAAGTAAATAAATGGATATCCATCCTACCCAATGCTATCTTGGAGCACAGACCAGGGAGCAAGCACAGCATGGGAAGGCAAAACAAAGATCAGAGCGGGATGATCAGAACTTAACAGATAACAATTGAAAAAAGAAAAACGAACATAGGAAGGAAGGGAAAAATAACACAGCCTTTAAACATAGAAGCAATGTATCTTGATTAGCACAGTCAAATGTATATGGATTAGCATATTCAAAAAACACCAGCTGGGCTAACAACCCAAGTACCGAATCAACGCAAGGAAGCCAGAAGCGAAAAGCTGAAATAGAGCGTTTCATTATAAAAATAGGAAAGCATCCAAACACATGGAAGAAACAGAAGCACGAAAGGGACAGGGACTGGGAAGAGGGGGAAATACCGTAGGGCGGAGAAAGGATCTCCCGGATGAGAGGCGCGCAAGTTCCTGACAAAGCAACTGCAAAGGGGAAAAACAAGGGAGCAAAATGTCAGGGGAAAAGGGGGGAAAAGAGTGAGAAGGATGCAGAATGCTCGTGCGGGAAAGGAGGTGAAATCAACAAACAACAAAACCAAAGGGGGCAAAAGGGTCCTATAGCACAAGAGAAAGAGCTGGAGAAGGAAGAGCAATAGAACCAGCAATAAGAAGAACTGACCTGAACCAGTGGACAAGCAACAGCTGAAGACAACCGAAAGAAAAGCAAGTAGCCAAACGCTCAGCAAACCGAAACAATTATCATCCATTGCGAAACAAGGGAAAAAGCAAACAACATAAACAGGACTCCAGGAACTCAGCCAGAGAGCGTACAAAAGCAGAGAACGTGCAAAGCAATTTTCTGACGAAACTAGCCCCAGCCGGAGACCAAGAGGAAAAGGAAATCGAGGCACTGCAGAAATGCAGGAAAACATGGGCGCAAGCGTAAAATTCAATAAAGTCAAAGCAGACGACTCCCAACTGCCACCATCCTGTCAAACAGATGACACCCAACCACCACCAACTGCTTGGACAGATAGACAAAGCAAAAAAAAAAAAAATCCCAATCCACAGGCGCCACATCAGCTGCCACTTCACCCACACATGCACGCCTGGCCATACTTCACTGCCACGCAAGCGGACGACGGTGACAACGTGGAGGCATCCCTTCCCCCCTTAGTCTATATGGTTGATAAAGGAAGATAGCGAGGAATAAGAAATGTTATTCAGGAGCTGCTTGAGATGAAAGTATCGTTCATGATTTTGAATGAGAGAAAGAAGTGATGAATCCTCTGTTCGAGTCTTGACTTTTCCACTCCTATCATTGCTTTTCTTGTTACTTCAAAGATAGCTACTTCGGTTTCAGCCACTCTAATTTTTTATATTCATTTTTATTTTTCATCAAAATGGATGGGATCTTCTTCTAAAAATCCTGGTGATAGTATGATATTAGAAGTCCCATTTTTTATTACTCAAATAAGCATAAAATGCATGCTTACATATTCGTCCATAGGTCAAATCAAATATGTGATTATTGGAATAGTTATTGAAGACCCAAATGATGGACGGTGGGTGGGGTCTGAGAAGAGGGAAGTAAACGGTCAAAGGGTATGGTGGTGGGTTGGCCGCTCAAATCGTCTATCTTGGATTTTGCCCTTATTCCATTTGTCTCGTCGTTGTTTAACTACCATGTATATTATGATGCTGGACTTACATAACATAATTTTAAGAGTTATTGATTGTTAGACTTATTCAATAATAGAATTCTAAAAGTTATTAATCAATACATATGATAGTTAAACAAGAACTGAACAGATGGGACATAGACAATATAATGATTTCAAGCGGATTGGGGAAATGATTAGAGAGGGCTAAATTTTTACTTAATGATATTAAATTTACTTAATAAAAATATTCAATTTACATATAATTGTCAATTTATGAGATTAAATTTACATTACAATATTAGTTTCATATTTCTACTCTACTTATTAAATTTATTGAAGAAATTTCTCAGTATTTTAGTTTACAAATTTAGGATAGCTGTTGATGAACACATTCTCACTAAGTTGTTTCATTATCACTAGTAGATGCTTATTTTATACGGACATATTTGGACTTGAAATTGTCTATGATAATAAAACATTTCATCTTCTGCTCTTGTGGTAATTTTTCTATATTCTCAACATGTACCCTGTAGTTTTTTGTTTTATAATAATAATACTAAAACAAACATATGTTAAGTAACAAGCTCTATTCAATTTTTACTTTTGTTTATAATAGCCTACTTCAATATAAATAGATGCTACATTGACATTATGTTAAACATTTTACCTTCTACTTTTCATATAAACCTGGGTAAAATATAGAAAATTCCCTTGTAATTTGTCAAAGATCACTAAACCCTCCCATCATCTAAAAACACCTAAAAGACCTCCTTGTATTTTGGTCTAATATGGGATGTGAATGGAAACTATCATTACTAACAGAATTGTGCGTATCCATACTACATGATTGTTGTGTTTTTTTATTTGGGGATGTATTAGGTGGTACAGGGGGAGTGTAAGTGAGAGGTCTGGAGTTCGAGTCCTCCCACTTAGACCTAAAATAATTTTAAAAATACTACCCCATTGTAAAAATACCAAAAGTTAACTGCGAGGCTCAATTATAATTCTAGAATATTTTCCTACTTCACTGAATTTTTTTTCTTTTAAGTTGTGCACTTCAAGTTTAGTATTTCTATGCGTCTCCATCATTGATGTGCGCATCCTTGCGTGCATATGTAAACGTTTCCGTCCAACAATTTAGTTTCAATGCCATACAAGCTTAAAATTCAATAATGAACTTGTTATTTCCTAAAAGGTAATAGAAAGCAATAGAGCTTTTGAGCAAAAATAAATCTAATTAGTAAGTGATTTTCTCACAATTGTAACTTTAATTCCATCAAATGATTTTTCATTTCTCAGCAATGTAAAGGATTTTGATGATGTAAAAAGCCCAAAATGCAAGCCTAAAAAATTTTTTAAACTATAAAAAACATTTCAAATATATCAATAAGTTGCTTTGATAGGAACTACTTTGCTTTTACCTCTAACAAACTATGCCTATTTAGGAGATCAATTGTAACCTGTAAATGAATATCATTTGTATTATTTGCAATTTAAGAGAAAACTCTTCGGACAACTCTTAAACTATTGCCTTCATACGGTTTTGACCTCTCAATTATAAATTGTAACAAATAAACTCTCGAACAAAAAAGAATACTTGGTTTAAGGACTTCTATCAATTTTAACCATTAGAGGTGACGGAATTATGGGCAAAATTGTCCAAACACAAAAAAATCAACTGGTAAAAACAACCTAAAAGATCTCATTGACCGATTATTTCATCAAATTAGAGCTAGAGAAGGTGAAAAATGAAAGAAGGGGAACAAACGTTAGATACCATGTTATTAGTTGATTTAATATAGTTAGTTTTTAATCAAATCATGGTAGATTTTTCTATTTGATCAATTTTGCCCCTAATTCCATTATATTTAGCACCCAAAATTATCGAAAGTATTTAAACTAAACTTTTTTTTTATTCAAGGACTTATTTACTACAATTTATTATTGATGGGTCAAAACCGTACAAACGAAATTGGTTAGGGCCTGCCGGAAAGTTTTCTCATGATTTAAAATCATACATTTTGTGACTTAAGACTAATACAAAAGGAGAAACCCCTGATTCTGAAATCTGTCATTTTATATCAACAATTCTGCTTGAAAGTTAATTAGGATTAAATAATTTGGATAGTCATAGTAGTTTAGTAGTATTGTTATTAGTTTATTAGAATTAGTATTATTATTAGTTATAATTGTTGACAAAGGATGGAAGAAAAAAGAGATACAGTCCAACTTTGCATCAAGAATCCTTGAGTTGTCTGCTATGAATCCCTCTACAGATCAACATCAGGAGGAGTTTTTGCTTCTTCCTTCAATCTAGCACTCCAGTTTGTTCCGCTCTTGGTAAAATCTGGCCACGGATTCTCATGGTGGCGAGATCTGTTGTTGGCTCATTTTAGGAAACCTTTTTGTTAATATATTTTCTTTTTAGATTTTAAGTTTTTAGCTTATAAATAGGCATATCTCTAGGAATATTGTATTCATTCCTTTATCAAATATTGATCAAATTTTGGTTGGTTTCTACCATTTGTTGATTTCATGAACCATTGCTTATATTTGAGTTTCATTTGTGTAACAATTCTCTAATGGAGGGTGTTCATGTGACTCTTCACCTTCTCGCGCTTCCATAATGCATCAAAGATCATACTCATTGATAAAAACATCAGTTTCATATCATAAAAGCAAGAGTTTTGTGACCTGCAGCACAAATTGATTTCTTCATTCTACACAATAGAAAACCTTTATGTCATAGTTCAAAAAAAAAAAAAAAAAAAAAGTGAACTTACATATGACTCAGGATGCAGCAAAATGATGAGAAAATAGTGAATAGATACATACAAATCTTGGAAGCTGGAAACCTACTCCTCTGGCCTCGTACTGCATTTAGCTCTTTAAGTAAACATTTTGATTTTTTCCAACCAATCGCTTTCAAATAACAAGTACACAAGACCCATTACATGGGGATGAGTAGTTCATTATCCAATTCCTGTCCCAGAAAGTATGAACAATAAATATCCAATGGCATCTACCAGCCTTTGCCTTGTATCAATATTTACTGGTAGTTTTTGGCGGATCCATTATTTTTAGTCGAAGGACGTGTGTTGAAAAGTGTCAGTTTTTGATTGCCAAAGCAAAAGGAAATAAAAGAAAAATAGAGAGCCACACATGTCACTACATAAAGCATCAAATCAATATCAAATCAATTAGCGCAATCTATTTTCTGCTACTATTAATGCTGTCACTATCTTAGTCTTAGTTGTGACAAGGCTATTATCCTGTTCAAAACTTGAAGACATTTGATGCAAGGACCGCAATCATCAAACTATTGAAAAGATTAACAACCCAGAAAAGGTATTGGTAAACATTTTGGTTATGGAACATTTAATAAATTCTTTAGTTCCTTAATGACTAAAGTGAAAAAGTTCTCCCTTGAAGTAAATACGTTTTTCTCGAGTCCATGGGACACTCATTCTGATCACAATGTTCACTTGATCATAGGCATCAGCCAATCTCTTGGGAGAAGAAAAGACAAACCAGCTCAAGCTATAAGTCATACATTAGATAGTTGTGGTCATCCCATTTCATAAATTTGTTTTGTAGGCGATTTTGCAAAAGTCTATTTGACAAGATAACCGATTGATTATATACTAGCCATTAGAATTTAAACATTCTCAAGGATTAGAGTGTGAAACTCAAGATCTCTCTTATTGCTTCTCCTTTTTTAGACTACAATTACACAAGATTGAAAACTATAAAGGCCAAAAGCCATATTGGAAATTCTTGCTCAGCAATCATAACTGGATGAGAACCTTTACGCAGTCAGGTTCCTTCAGTAGATCAAAGGCTCGATTTATGTCCTTGAGTTGAACGTCATGAGTTAAAAGCTGATCGAGTTTCTGTATCTCCTGCAAGAAAAGAAAGACAAGAAACTTACAGCTAATTTTCCATGGTCAACGTAGAAAGTTTTTGTTTCTCATCTATCCTCTGTGAGATGGTGGAGAGTTTAATTATTTCAGTTAAGGTTTGTGCTTTGGAATAGGAAAGTATCAAAATTTTTAAAGAAAAAGCTATGCTGAAGATAAATGGAATTTCAGGATCTACCTTGTTGATGCATTTGTCAATCATAACAGGAAGGTCAGACTGGACTTTAACCCCACCAAAAATAGCGTATTTGAATGTTCTGCATCCAAGCAGGGAAACAAAGTCGATTTCAATGCTCTTCTGAGTCCCTGCTCCAAGCATTATCATTTTCCCAACTCCCTGATAGCGAATTACCAGGAAAAAGAGTTACCTGGAATCAGTAGCAGTTTCAAATATTACACTAAACGGTTGTGTTATGGGACAGTTAATTACCACTTTGGTTGTTTCCAGAGCTTCGTTAACTAAGTGAGGGACCCCTGTGCATTCAAAGCTGTAGTCCACTCCTGGTCCATTAGTCAGCTCTTTCACCATTTCTGGGATGGATTTATCACCAATAGCTTTGGGGTTTATGTAATGTGTCATTCCAAAAGCCTCCCCCTTTTCGCGCTTGTTTTCATTGATGTCAATGCCTATAATTTGTGATGCTCCGTGCACTCGGGCACCCTCAACTACCTGCATTGCGTCTGAAAGTCAGGTCCTATGAGAAGAACGGGACAGATTGAGGAAGGATCAATTGGGATAGATACGGTTGTGTTTCGTGCAATTATGTGAGGTTGTTGTACTTCTTCAAATATTTGGTGTACCAAGTTATACTTACACATTGAGTTGATATGTACCAACAAATTAAATTTATACATACACAAAGTTATATGATGGTACACCAAATTATGTTAAGAAGTATAACAATCGTACAACTGCACGAAAATCCTAACCGTACCTGTCCTTCGTCCTAACACTCGTTATGTTGATGTTGCACTTACTCCCAGTCCAACAGCGCCAAGGCCGAAAACAGCGACTGTAGAACCCTTTTCAACCTTGGCTTCCTTCCAGGTTGCTCCATACCCAGTGGTGAAGCCGCAGGACAGGAAGCTAGCGTGCGGCAGAGCTAGCCTCGGATTCATCTTCACGACGTAGTTAGCATCTACAACGGTATACTGGGACCATGTGGAGCAGCTAAGAAATTGGTACAGCATTTGGCGGCCACCTGAAGTTATAATGGACATTCTTGATGTACCGTCTGGCATTAATCCAGTGAAAGCTTGTAAGGGGTAGGTCTCGCATAGGTTGGTCTTTCCGGAAATACAGTTGCTGCATTCTCGACACTCCCCCAAGTATGTAGGAATGACCATTTCTCCTACTTTGAGGTGAAAGACTCCTTCACCGACACTCTCTATCTGGCTGGAGAGAAGATGAAAAAGGTTACTGTTCATCTCTTATTTGGGATTTCTATGAAACTAAAACTGAAGTCTGAAATCTGAAAAAAGAACTTTAATTACTGAAATGAAATGCGAGAACAGAAGGGGGATTGGGAGAGGAATGGATTACCCGACACCTTCATGTCCCAGAACTCGGGGGAATAGGGCTGGAATCATGATCAACAAAAGAAATGAGAAAGCAAGAGAGCTGATTAAAGATCGAAAAACAAGACTACGAATAAATAAAAAAAAAGCTTGGATGAGGCGTAAAGAGTGAGTAGCGACCGTTGGAAAGCCCCTGCAGCCTAAGACATCAGTGTGACAGAGGCTGGCAAATAACATCTTCACCCTAACTTCACCTGATCTCGGAGGTTCCACCTCTATTTCTTCTACCTTGGGTAGCTCACCTTGGCCCCAGCACACAACGCCTGTTTTTTTTTTTTTTCCAGTTGATCCAAATAAATTGTTATGCCAGAACAAGAAGGTTTTTGTTTTGTTTTTTTTTTTTTTTTTTGGTTGGGGGGTTGGGGAGGCATCATCAATTAAACCTTAAATGGGGTACTCTGATATCTGGGGATGCAGAAAGAAAAACAGCACAGGACAACTAACAAATTATGAGTAGGCAATTCCTTGTATTACCCAAAAAGAGATCCGGTATATTAAAGAAAGGACTTGCGGGAGCACCAACTATGAGAAATTTACAAATCCCAATATGATGTATGAACAACGACAATTGTGTACAGATGCATTATTATAGCTAGGAGCTAAGCAATCAGTAGTGGATTCAGTACCTTTGCAAGTTATGATGTTGGAGCTATTACGGGTTGACATTATCACTACACTGGATGATTTCTGTAGAGAAGAGACGATGCTTTCAACAGCTTGAAACTTAATCTATATCGTTGTAGTCTTGTAATCTGATCTGAACCGTCTTCCTCTGTGCCTTGATAATGTGTTGTGCTAAGCAGCTGAAAGAAGAACTATGGTAATATCACAATTCCAACAAATTAACAATGATTGCAGCATACGGTAGTAAAATAATTAAAGGGAATGGTGCTGCTGGTTGCTGTGTAATAGAAAATGCTATTGCAACAGAGCAGAACAGAGGATAAGACAACAGTAGTAATGGTGAAGCCTGGAAGACTAGAAATGGTTTAGATTTATTGGCATGGTAGACCACATTTCCACCATATAATATGTAAGCTAGCAGTACGGCATATGGCTCTATGCATGCGACCCGCGAGCGCGATTTTTTTTTATTTTTTATCATTCGATAGTGACACTGTTTTTTCTTTAATTTTGCAGCATAAGCTGCATGTAGCAGGGATACAAATGAATCTAGCATTTTTTCCCCCCACTTAGGTATCTAATTCGAGACCTCTCACTTATCCCTCAACTCAACTTCCCCTCTTCCAATTTTTTTTTTTTAACATAAATGGAAGGTCTCGAACATAGGACCTTTCACTTGCACTTTCTTCTCCCATATTACCCAACTCACCCCTTCCAAAAATCAAACTTAATTTAGCTTGTTAAGAGTTTGTTCATCAAAATTCAAATTTTAGTTTGAACTCATGTTGACCGAGATTGAATAATTTAAATAGTTCAAGTAGCTATTTACAAAACTCTTAAACTGTTTTAATTGTTTCAAATTGATCCCTATCTATTTTAAATCCCAAATTGGCTTTTCAGTAATAAAAGCATCACATGCTAATCCTTCAATCTATCTCTCCAATTAAATCTGATGGATTTAAGGGTAAAATTTTTTGAAAGTTTTTAATGGTGAAAATAGAATGAAGGATTAAGATTTGACACTTTTTATTACTAAAGGGTCAATTTGATACTTACGATAGATGAGGTGTCAATTTGAGACAATTCAGATGGTTTAATGGCTCCATCGATAGTGTGCTTGATATAATTTTTTCAATTATTATATCTAGTAATGTAAATTATCCATTTTATCCCTAATTAAAAGATATAAAGTACTTATTTATATTGCTGTAGTTTAATTGAATTTAATTAACTTAGATCAAATAGGAATTTGACATCAAGTAAACTAAAATAATAAAGGAGTCGATTTTGAACTTGAGTTTAAACTTTACTATTTTGGCTCAAGCAGTACTCAAGTTTGAGTCGATTCGTTTACAATTCTAACATGATTTTTTTACCCCTTGGCAATATTTGCAAGTGCCGCTGATTGTTTGCTGGTTGGGTCCCATCAGATCTAAATAATCTTATTTTTTCAAGCATGAAAATATAAAGAAGCTATTGTGATTGTCGGTAATACTATGCCTACTAAAGGCACAAAAATAGAGGGAAAGCTGAAAGTTATCATAGAACAGGTGCCTCCATTTATTATTTGTATCTGTTATTGTTATTTATAAATAAAGATGTCTTATAGTAATCATAATTATGAATTTTAAAATTTATATTTTATTGTTAATTTAATTCAATTTTAAATTCTTTATACAGATCTATGTATCTATATATCAATATTTAAACATCTAGAATTATAATATGAAAAATTATACTCATTAGTTATCAACTGCTATATTTTTTCTTAAATTAATGCATTCTTTTATGGAGAAGTGAAACTTAACAATTTTCTCAGAAGATATCATTTGTTGTTCACAAAAGTAATTTTACAGGTCCATGTGTATTACTCGACAATTATTTCTTTCTTTGTCATCATCATTATTCTTTATGAATTCTAGATTTAAAATGGGTCCAATTTTTATCCTACTTAATTTCTTTTTGCTTCTGAAATTTTAATCAACATTGTTTTTTAATTTTATTTACCAAACCACTCCAAACTGATAACCGGGTAGTCGGATGACAGTTCTATATGGTGGTGGGCTATTAAATTCATGAGAGAGCCCAACTTTGTCGTCCAGTTTCGGCTACGTCGAGTAAAGCTGACCTTGCACATAAGTGAATAATACTCATATTTCGGGGGCCCAACCCAAGATCTTGGAATTTCTGGAAATTTGGACTTCGCACTGCAGGGCCCTGGATATCTGTTCCCTCCCTCTTTGCATTATTGGCTTGCATGAGTTTCCAAGTTCTAACTACACCTTGTTCAATTTCTTTTTCTTTTTCTCTTTTTTTTTTTTTTTGGGAAAAGGATCCTTCTTATAATTAAAACTTAAACTGAGTCAATTACGATGATTATAGGAAGTTTAGAACCATACATTTCCACATAACTATTTTCAACAAAAACGAGCTTCTTGGACTATCGATCTTCTGTTAACAAGTCTCTATCATGCTCCTGCTACTCCGTGGTTAGCGCAAATCTTGCAATATTTGGTACATCTTTCTACTGAGTTAGTGTACACTAAGACTTACACCAAATGATGGAAGACTTGTACAAATAAACACAAGTTGATGTACACTAACTTAGTGAAGAGAGTAAAAAGATACATCAAATATTGTAAGATTTACACAATCAATAAATATGACAAAAGTGTAATAGGGACTCGTGTAACCGAAGACCCTTTGACGGTTCTTGGTACAAAACAAAATCTTAACCACACGTTGTTGACACATGCCACTGACAGTAAAAAAACAACTATTGCTCCAGAAATTGAGAAGTTTGAAACAACGATCTTTCTTGAAGGGTGTGATGCGTTTAATAATCTATTTTAATTTATCACAATTGACAAAGGACTCGTACAATTTTGATAGCGATAAAGTGTTTGTGCAAGTAAAGCTTTGCAGGGAAAACGCTAACAAACCAACAGGAAGATGATGATAAGCTAGTTTGCCTTGCAATGTAGGACATTTTGTTTGGGAGATTGATATTGGCAAGCCACAAGATTTCTGTTTTAAACTAGTAGCCAGACTCTGTTTTAAACTAGTCTTAATAAGTGGTTACTTCCTTGATTTTCACTTGCATTCAATAAATTTTTTATTTTTCTCTATCTTTTTTTCCTTCCCTTTTCTTCTATTCTTTATTGCTTTTATTTCTTTCAATAATTTAAGCTACTGTTTTGTTTGAAGGTGCGCTTTGTGTGAACCAAATGTAGCAAGGCGAGACTCGGACCTGTAAACAATAAATCAGGAAGGCAAGGCTCATCCCCCCGTTTTACCTCTAATCCTTAAATTAGTAAGGCAGTTCGAGAAGAAAGGTAAAGAGGGGTTTCTATTATGTATTCACTCAAGCGGGAGGAAATTGGGAGTATTTATACTTGAAAGAACCCATTTATATCTAAAAAAGTGGATTTGTTATAATTGCATTGCAGCTATCCACGCTTCTGTACTACTTCTCTAACTTGTTAAGTATCAGGATGTCAATACAAGTCAAATCACTCACGGTAACTTTTTTCCTGAGACAACTATCTATTTTTCTATGCCACTTTCCTAACTTCTCAAGTATCGTAATATTAATACAAGTCAAATTAATTACTGTGCGATTCTACTCCGCTTTCCTAACTTGTCAGGTATCAGATTGTTAATACGAGTCAAATCAATAACTATGAACTCCTTTTCATGAAACAGATGATTTAGATGACTTCAAATCAATCATTGTGAATTCCTTTTCCAGAATAACTTAACTTGTCAGGTGTCAGGATGTTAATACGAGTCAAATCAATTACTATGAACTCCTTTTCCTAAAACAAATGATTTGGATGACGTCAAATCAATCATTGTAGATTCCTTTTCCAGAATAGCTATGTGCGCTTCTATCCTACTTCCCTAACTTGTAACGTGTCAGAATGTTAATACGAGTCAAATGAATTACTATGAAGTCATTTTGCAAACAGATGATTTAGATTACTTTTGGAGGGATGCCATAGAAACTAACCCGCAGTTTTTAGGGCTCCTTACGACCCGGCCCAAATTCAGGATTTGAGCTTGGACCCTCACACACTTCAAAGTTCAAACATGGTAATTCTTCAACCCGTTCATGGTGAAAGGGATAATATCTTAAACTTTCCCTTCATTAGGGTCAAATAACCCGTGGTTTCTCTCTGAAGTGGACCGACTTTGCTGTTTGGGTGGCAAGGGTGTCCCATCACGGGTCAGGATTCTCATCGCTAGATTTCTCATTTGCGTCGTATGCAACCTCTCATTTTAAATGGAGGGTCCGATTTGATTCGGGTCTTCTTTAGTAGGCCACCAGATTTGAGGTACGGTTCGTGAGATAATTTTTTTTTGAGTGAACATTAATAATAAAATTAAATCAAGTGATGCAGCTTTCTCCTCCTCCCTCCTTGTCAAGTGATGCAACTTTCACTTAAATATTATGTACCAATTAAGTGAATCTTACTGTATTCATATTTAAACAAATTCTGTTATCAAACAAGCATAACAACACTTTAATGGGATTACTAAAGACCCTAATTCAGTCTAAAACGGGCAAGTCTAAGTATTAGTATCAGGAAATTAAAGTAAGCATGAATGTCAAAGCCAATTTATGTGGTCTTTTAGTAGGTAATTGGTAATGTTCACTTAAATTGGTTTTTTTATTCCTCAGGCATGTAGACCCATTCAAGGCAAAATTGCAAAATTAAATTTTGTCACTACAAGAAAATAATGACGTCAAGTTGATTTCTTATTGTCAACGGAAAAGAATGAAAATTTTTACATTATTAACCATAGTATAGACTAATTTCACTCTTTTTGCTTTCAATTAACTGAACTTATAAGTTACTTTGTGGTTTGAAGGCTTGTAATTGCATCTAATCAGAAATTATCAAGTGCTAATATATATAATAACTGAGGCACAAAGAATTGAAAAGTCCTAATAATACAATAACGAGTTAGATTCCAATAAATGAGAATTTTCAGCATCATTTGATTTCCAATAAATGAGACAAATCCTCGCTAAATTATATAACATTTACTCTTTTGGTTGCAAAACTTTTTATTTATTTTAAATGTTCTTCAACTAATTTAAATATAAATTTTGTGAAAACTATACAGTTTCAATAATTGGCTGACTAGAAGTGTAAGTTTTTGTTAGTTGAATGACCAAAAAAAAAAGCTACTTTTTGTAATTAATTGAATAACCATTTTATTAAGTTAACAAAAAGTTTAATGATGAAAGTAGAAAACTCAAAATAATCTAACGACTATTTTTATCATTTACTTTTTGATTTCTGGGTCCAATAAGAAAGAAGAGTTTCCTATCACAACAAATAATAGATGGATTAAAATGGAAATTGATGAGACACTTGACGTATCCTAAGTCCGACAAGTTGGAGTTATTTGCCTAAACAAACCAAAGGTGAAGTTGCAAACATAATTAAGCTGGCCCTGAGCTTCGTATTGGATCTAGTTCCTTAAATAGACAATTGCGATTTTCCCAGCCAGCTTTCAAATAATAAATAAACCAAAAAAAAAATCCTATACCCCATGGCTAAAGTGGGAATGAGTACTTTATAATCCATTTTGTCCCTAAAAAAAGTGCACAATAAGTATCCGATGGAAGACATTAGCCTTTTGCTTTGTGGTAAATTATCAGACCTTTTAAAAATTAATACCCTAGAAAAGGTATTGGTAATGTGACGACCCCACCGTACCCAAAGGCGTTCCAAAGGGCTTAGCGGATCGCCTACCCAACTCTCGCCAGGACTCGATAGCAAAAACGATAAAAGCGTCAAATTCTCATAAAAGGATGATATGTACATTATATATATACATAATATCCACTACAAGACCACAAGAGTTAGAGAGTAACTCCTGTCAAGGTTTCTCACACCCGCTATCCAAAATACAATATACATGGCCAAAACTTCAACTCAAAGCAAGTGCTAAAGCTAAAAGGGCTACACTATGCCTCTCACACGTCAATTCCCGCTTCGGCCCCCTGTTGAGGAAAACAAATTGAAAAGGAGTAAACTATATGCTTAGTGAATAATCAGCGGGGGCACACGTAAATCACATTTCCACATATATTTCAAATCAATAGCAAAAGTAACATCACAAAATAAGGATACAGGTGGCTTCAAAGCCATTTCAATTTCCACGCTTGATCTTCCGTTGACACTCCGTCAACCGATAATCCGTAGACCCCACTTATACTCCTACCATCCACCTTATCAACCCACTATGGCCAGTCTACAGTACATAGCAGCTTGAGCAATAACAACATTGAGATCCCAAAGGCATTGAGATCAGACCATCTATTTGGTTAGAGAATAACATTTACCATTGAGACCCCAAGGCAACCCTTGAGATCAGACCATCCAAGTGGTCAGAGAGCCACACTAACATTGAGATCTCAAAGGCATCCATTGAGATCAAACCATCCAAGTGGTCAGAGAGCAACATTGATATTGAGACCCCAAAGGCACCCCTTGGGATCAGACCATCCACTTGGTCACTTATCACTAACAATATCACATTTACATATCATATATCACACATCATACGCATTCATATATCACACAACACATATTCAAGAACCATATATGGAGCTTAGGTCAAGTACGATAAAGTACACCCTCGTCCAAACACCCACTTATCACATTTCACAATATAATCACATATAGAGTCCTAATTACTCACCAAAAGTAGTACAAAAGCAAACAGGTTAGAAAGGTTCCCCGGTCTCCTCGACCTCGTCACCTCCTGTGAAAAGTTGAGCCAAAAGATTACTCAAACAATCACTAAGATGCCAAACCACTTAAAAACACTTAAAGCAACAAATAAGGTACATGCATGGGCGTTCGACTAAAAACGGACGAGAACGGAACGAAAATGCAAAACACACACTAAAAGGTGTAAAAGGCAGTTTTGACATCCTGTGCGCCTTTACTCATAACTCATGCTACAAGTATCGGATTAAAGTGCACAAGGTGCTGTTTCAAACTAAGAGAACAAGCTATAACTTTCATGAAGACCATTTCTGCCCAGATTCACTCCTTCTGGGTCAAAACACACGAAAACAATTCCAATTTCTTCATATCAGATTTGCTGACAGGCCGAATTCAAATGGCCATATCTCAGCGCACAAAGATCCAAATCAAGAAATTCCAAAGGTGTTGGAAAGCTGGTATACAAGGCTACAACTTTCGTGATTTGGCCAAAAGCCAACTCACAATGAATAGACAAGAAAGACAGGGCCAAAGTTGCTGTTTAACCTCCCCTGTTTTTTCTTCCAGATTTACGCCAAATGCATCGAATTCAAACCAATTCACACGCATGCAATTCCAATGACTCGAATGCGATAATAAACATGCAAATGCAATGTTTGCACGTCCAACATTACCCTCGACACACACACATTACATACTCATGCACCAAATGCGCTTAACTCTTCCAATTCGGTTCCAAATCGATTCCAACTCAAACATTTCTCATCCATTGTGCACCAATGCACTAACCATGGATTATCATCCATTTAAGCAACCAAATACACTAATTAGGTCCAAGATCATCACCTCCTTATTAGGGTTTTACCCATTTCATTCACAATCTAGCAATCAAATCACCAACTACAAGTAAACAATACTCAATGCCTTCATTAAACACCAATTTAAGCACTAATGGAAGCAACAATGTAACACTAAACCAAGAACACTAAGTAATGCTTGCTAGCCGAGAATTGAGGGCATGGAATCATCCAAATTGACACCATAATTTCACAAATTAAGCTAAGAACAAGCATTAATTTCATCCAACCGACAGTCACAAACATCAACTCTTAACGTTAAAGCTTGAAATCAAGAACCCTAACCCTAACACTAACTAATTTCATGGCTAGGCATGAACACATAGAAATCAACCAATCCAATCCGTAGAGTCACCTCAAGAGCTATCAATGATCATGAATTAACCCAAGACGAGAACAAAATCCATCATGTTCATTGAATTAAACCAAATTCCAGCTTACATATAAAGGAAAAATACCTTCTTGGCTTATGTTCTAGAGGAAGTTGCAAGCTCCCAAGGTCAATCCACTTCTCCTAACTTTCAATCAAGGTTGGATGGTTGAAATTGGCAAAATCCCCAAGCTTTTCTCTCTTTTTCCTCTCTTTTTCTCTTTTTTTTTCCTTCTCTTTTCTTCCTTCTTTTCTCCTTGTTTGGCCGACCCTCTTGGCTGTCTTTTAGCTAGGAGATTAAGTCCCTTAGATATTTATTTAGTTTGGTCAAAATTGGGTCCAAGTCCAAGTCAACTATCTCAAGCCAATTCAACCTAGGAACTTAAGTTAGTTTGCACTCTTACCCAAATGATTTCTTTTCCTATCAATTTACTCCATAAACCATTAATTCAACTTAAGCTACTAATGCTTAATCTCACCTACTTAGGCCACTAATCACCCAAGTACCGTAATTAACTCTCATGAGCATGCACAATCACACATAAAAGCTATGAAATAACAAACTTGTGGTTTTTACATATACTTAAGGGTTGGAGAAAACATATTAGGATTTGTACATTTAGGGTTTAATATACAACTTTAAACAAATTAGGGTTTTAATATACAATTTAGGGTTTTTAAAATCCAATTAGGGTTTTCAAAATAACTTTTGCCATTTAAAAGACACAAATCAATACTTATTATAAATAATTAGGGTGAGAAAATAGGGAAGGTAAACTTTTTGGTTGTAGAACATTTGACGTAGTCTTTAACAATTAAAGTGAAAAAGTTTTGTTCGCGAAAGTAGATATGTTTTTGGGAATCGATTGGAGCTCTCATTCTAATCAGAATATATTTAATTGATCATTATATTGGCCTCAGCCAATCTCTACGTGTAAAAAAATTACATAGTTGCACAAGCTAAGAAGGAAGCTTTTGCACAAAGACTCGTGTTACATTGTTGTGGTTATTCCAATATAAAACTTGTTTTTCAAGACCATAGAAGTCTCCAATCGGCAAGATAATATATTTTTTTTCTTTTTATAAATCAGTGGAATTATAAGGGAAAAATTGTAAGTATAAGGTTTTGGATTCAAAATCTCCCACTTAAGAAAAAAAGAAAAAGAAAAATATGCTACTGGATCAAATAGCTAAACTCAAGTTCTTTCTTGTTTCCTTTTTTTCCCTCTCTTTCTTGGATAACAAAACATAACAAGAAGCCAACAATACCACAAAAAATACAGAAATTTTAGTGCACATACATTGTATAGTTAAACGAGGTAAGAAGTACAAAAATTTTAGCCAAAAATTAGATAAAGTTCGAATAACAAGATCAGATACCAATCTTTAGATTTATTTCACTTATACGATGATGAATAATGTTAAGATTGGTTAGACCATATATCTAGAATAGGATATTAGGATTGCAAAATACTACGTTAAATTTTACGTGCATAAGTTCTAACAATTGTTATGCGTTTGTAGGTTACTAATTGTACCAACAACTGCATTTCCTCCACCATCTAGTAGCATAAAGTTCCAGTTTCCACTCACATAAATTGATTTCTTGCGCCAATTTATTTTCCTCAACAAAAACCAAGAAGATTAACAATGTTAAATAGTTTGAACTAGACAATCAGCATAGTAGCCCATTTAAAAGCCACATATGTACAAAAATAAATAATTACATAAAAAAGAAGATGCATAGATTTAATATTAACAATCTTTAATGGGGCTGTTGGCGAGCCAAGCTATTTGTGAGTGGTTTGGTCAAATGCTCAACTCGAACTCAATTTGACCAAGTTCTTGCTCGAGTTCGAATAGCTTGATGTAGATACCAAGTCGGGTTCAAGCCTCCATTTCTTCTACTTAAGTGCTCGACGAATAGCTTGATTACTCATATATTATTTATAGTATATATTTATTTTAATTATTAAATGACTAATAAGGATTTATTTTTAGGTAATTTATCATAAGTTTTGTCTGCTCAATAAAATTCTTAAATGGTAAAAAAGTAATATTATAAAAACTTTTAAAAAAATGAGAATTTTGGAAGACCCAAAAATTTGTGAAATTTATTTTTTAATTTTTCACATTGGATTATCTACATTTATTGATTTCCCAATGAATGATTTGTGTACCTTTTTTGCATTAACTTATTTATTGATTTAAAGTTTGAAAAAAAATGATTTTCTTTAGTCTCAATGATTTTATTAGTAAGTTTTCTTTGAAATAATTGCCCGGTTGTCGATCGGCCAGCATTAAGTGTTAAATTTTAAGACGTGATGTGAAACTTAGTTTTAAGATGAAAACTAGAGTATGTAGAGATAATTAATGATGTGTGGAATGAATTCTAAAGAGACTAGAGGGAGTCATAGTGCAAAAAGAGAAAGTTGTGGATAAGATAAGATTATATTAGATTTCGAACCAATAAGAATGAGACACATGGTGTAGTGTTGGCCAACTCTTTTATAAGCCAAAAGACAAGACTTGGACTTCATTTTCTTTTCATTCTTCTTCCTTCCAGCAGAAATAGAGAGAGAGAGTAGAGAGAGAAAGTTGCATCCTTCTTCATCTTCCACCCTTGAAGCAAGAAGATTGAAGAATAATCAAAGCCACAACTTTCTTCCTTTTCCTTGTTGTCAGCCGAGAGAGAAAGAGAGAGAGAGAGAGCCGAGAGAGAAAAAGTGCTTCCATCTTTGGGTTTTTGAAGATTTTGAAGAAGTCACCCCATAGACGAAGAGATCTTCGACCAATCTTGAGGAAACTCGAAGGAGAAAAGTTAGGAAGAACTTCTTAGTGAAAATCTCGTCAGATCTTGTTAGATCTTGAAATAAGATTCGAAATAAATCTTGATCCTTTAATTTGCAACCATAAAAATGATAGATCTATTTGATTTAGGCAAGATATATGGTGGATCTAGTAGTTGCTTGAAGATCCGGGCACTAGATGTTCTAGTGACCCTCACGCTTGTTATAGATTTGAATCTTTGGTTGAATCTTGTTGGAAATTGGCTATTTATACCATAGGGCTAATGATTGATGAAGCCCATATGGATTTGAGTAAACTTCTGTTGTTTCATAGTTGAATCTTGAAGAAATTTGATGAGAAACTTGAGAAAATCGACTGCTTGCTAGCCGAATGAAAACTAAAATTTCCAACTTTGCTTTTCAAATTTTCTTGATGTTTCTTGGTTTGATTTCACTCAAACAATTTTGTACTAAGAGTGGATGTTGATTTGGAGTTAAAATCTAGAATTTTTCATGGTTGAAAGTTGAGTTTTTCAATGATTTTTGGAAGAATTCTTATTGCATACCAAGTGTTTGATGTATTGCCCCATTTTTGTGTCAAATTGAGCAGCAAATTTGTCTATGATAATGGCCAAATAAATTCTTGTGGAAAACATGAAAGTTATAGAAATTTGAGTTTTCACTTGCAAAATTTCAGAACAATCGAAGCACTGTAGCTTGTAAAATGATCAAAATACCCCTGACTGCTCCATTACCCTATTTCAGCTCACAGTCTTCATTTTCAGCCCAATTCCCGAACTTTTTGGCACTTGGAGGAGACAAATTGAAACCTGAATTTTATACCATTGAAAGCTTTATGAGTTTAGTTTTAAAAGCCACTGACGGCACTCAATTCTGATTTTCCTACATTGAGTTATAGGCTTTCTTCCAAAGCTGTCCAGAAATGCTGTTTTCAACTCGAAAGTTTCATTTTACTTCTGTAATTGTGATTTTTGACCCTGAAAATGCATGAACAGAATTTTGAAGTCTTCATATGAATTGTATGTCTATGTCTTAGCTTCGAAACAGTATAAGATTCATCTCAATCCGATGAGTATAGCTCTAGTTATGATCAAAACACCAAGTGATGACAGAAACTTGATAGTTTGATGCCTACCAAGTGTTTGATAAAATGTTTGTATGATACTAGTGGTTATGCATATCAAGTGTTTGATGAAATGTTTGGTATGAAACTTGTGATTTTAGGATTCAGATTGAAATAGAGATATCAGTTATGAACAAGTGAAGTGAGCGGTGGTTGGTGAATGTTCCAAAATCTTTCCAACTGACAGTTTTACTACTTTTTGTTCCAACTTGTTTTAAAGGAAATGTTCCACTATGATGCTTTTGTGCTACTATTCTTTCAAGGAAATCACTTGTGAAATGTTTTACTACTAATTTACTATTGACTTGTATTAGTTTACAAGTATAACGATCTGTTTTACTTTTAAAATGATTTACAGGTGCTTTTGAGTTGATTAATCGAAGTGTGATTTGTTGCTTGGGATTTTATCTAAATGAATGTGGTATAAACCATTAGTGAGTGCCCCAATCTCTTTACAATTGAAAAGGTTTATTCCTGTTTCTACAAGAGATGGTTTCCATTGTTTTCGAGTGAAATGATTTGAGAGTATTGTGAGTGATTTAAACTTGATTTTCAAATGAAATATTTTATTAGTGTTTACAAGTGAAATGATTTTCATGACTTGATTTCTAAAAATGATTGCCAAACTTGATTTTAAAATTTGGATCATTACCAAACTTGATTTTTGGTCTTGATTTCTAAACTTACCAAACTTGAGTTCAAAACTCGATTTTCAAACTCATGCTTATAACTAAAATTATTTCTAAACATGATTTCATATGATTAACTATTGAGATGATTTTAAATGAAAAGAGTTTTATGAAATGATTTATAATTGAAAATATGTTCAACTATGTGACTTGCTTGACTCAGAAGGTTGCTTGTGCATGATTGCTTGTTAAATGTGCATGTTTGTAGGCTGATGTGTACTTTATCGCATCGGCTGAATTGAGCTCACTCTTTGCTTGAACCCTATCCTTGATTCGCCATCATGAGGTCAGGTAGGCCAAAAGCTTATCCTATACCCGCCATCGCGAGATCGGATCAGCTAGACAGCCCTGGATAAAGACTTACTAATGTTAAGTGCAAAACTCAAAACTCTTCGTTGAAAGACCTTGAGTACTATATCCAATGTTCAAAGTTAAATGAGGGGATTGTTTATTGTTTTGGAGGACATAAGGTGAGATCAAGATAGGGGATTATTTATCATTTTGGAGGTCATAAGGTGGGAGTTCGGAGGTTATAAGGTGGAAAAATGTAGGGGATTGTTTATTGGAAGTTATAAGGTGGAAATGGCTCCAAGTGAGCATCCGTATCCTTTCAATATTTGAACTAAATGTTTATTGAATTATCGTTTATTGAATTATTGTTTACTACATTATTGATTGTTAAATTAAGTGTTCATGGAATGATTGTTTAAGGAATTATTGTTTCCTGTATCTTTTTAAATGAAAAGTTTCTTAAGTACTTTCAATGTGAATGTGTGACCATGTTCTCGATTTACACGTTATACTTTAAAGACTCGAATGATTTACAAACTGCTATTTAATTTGAATGTCCATGAATTTGATAAAACGTGAATTTTCTTATTTTCACTGGACACTCACTGAGTTTCTAGCTCACGCCAAAATGTTTTATTTTCCCTCCACAGGGTTCAAGGTGAAGGAAATCACTTGTATTAATTCATTAGTATGACCAGATGGAATCCCATGTATGTTTTGAAGTTCGAATAACTTGTGCATTGTACATTAGTGGTGTATTTGATGTAAATATTTGATATTGACATTGTAATTTGTTTAAGAACTTCAATGTCATGCTTGAGATCCTTGGAGTAGTTTTTGAATTTTGGAGTGTACCTAAGAAATTCCAAATGGATAATCTTTTGTTATTGTAAATGTAATCTGGATGATTGTGATTTCTCTAATGAAGTTTTAAGGTTTAAATGTTGTATTGGACTGTAGGATTAAGATTATCCTATTATTCTAAAGTACTTGCTCATTAATGAATCGTGGATTGTAGTGAGTCCCGATGAGAGTTGGACAGACGGTCCGCCGAACCCTTTGGTTCACCTTAGGGGAAGGTGGCATCGTAACAATTTTAGGTAATCTACCATAATTTTTTGAGCCCTTTTCGAGTTTTATTTCGAGACCTGGAGCTTGTTAACGTTTGAAACTAATGAATCAAACTCAAACTTGGCAATGCATACTAACAAGTCAAGTCGAGTTACATAATTTTTTGCTTGTTTGAGTCGAGTTCAAGCTCAAGTAGGCTTGTGTAGCATCAAATCCGAGTTGGAACATAGCACTATTTGAACTCGACTCGACTTGACTGTAAGTAGTCCTAATCTTTAATAGTATTTGTACACATCTCCATCATTGATGTGCTTATTCTTGCATGCATCTATACAGGTGTCTATCCAGAAATTTCATTTCAATTTCCACACAAGTTTAAAATTCAATAATGAACTTATTATTTTCTAAAAGATAATAAAAAGTGACATAGCATTTGAGAAAATATAAACCTAGTTAGTGTTATAAATAATTGTATTTCAAAATATTTCTGTCCTACATTAAAAAATAAAAGAGACCGCTTTATTGGTTTATAATGCTTAACTCTTTATTAGGTTTATGATGAGTTGAAAACTAGTATGGGCTCACATGAAGGAAGAGTTGAGTTGGACAAATCCAGCTCAAACTACGGGTTTGCACCCTCCTGCACATGGGTTAAAGCGACCCAGTCTAGTTTTGGTTTTGCTTTTGCATGAAAAAAAGTTAGTTTTACTTTTACCTAGATGAAAGCTTGGACTGAGTCAATATGTTTTCTGTTTGATAGAATCCCCAAGTCTTGCTGATAAAACAAAACTTTAGCAACGTTTTGCAGAATCACGTTGGATAAAATCTGATCTGCAGAATCACGTAAAGTTGAGCAACGGTTTTGAAGATAAAATCTTATCTCTTTTCTGCAGAATACTTAGAGTCTAATGGCTTTTTTCCTAAACTTCTCCTATAATAACAGGTCTTTAGTTTCCTCATTTGCACCACTAGACTTTTCAAAAAGTTATTCTCTCTTCCTCTCTTGCTCTTTTCTCACTTCTCTTTCTCTGCTGGATATACTGGCAGTTTGCTGTTCATCTTCATTCTTTAAAGAAAGAAGAAGGCTTGTTTAATGTTGGGAAAATATTTCGACACTCTGAAATAATTTTTTAGAACAGTGCTATTTAGTATGACTTAAGCGTGTTCATATTTCTTATTCCAGTTTTTAGTGTTAGCACTGTTTGGCATTTTTTCCAACAATCTAAGAAATTATGGCATCCGACAGTGTTAACACCTTACAACCATCATACACAGCAGTTGCAATCGCACTACCATTTGCTAAACCTTTTCTGGACGTCTCCAAAATTGAAGTTTTTGCCAAAGAAAATTTCAAAATATGGCAAGAATGTGTATACTCTCTACTTGACATACATGGGGTGGCCTATGCATTAGCAGAAGGGATAATTTCAGAAACCTCCCTTGAGATTTCTAACAATTTCACTCACCTCCTCTGAGCTTTACAAAATTACACATACCTCCCTTGAAGTTAAGATTTTGTAATAAAGTTAGTCTAAATAAAAAAAGTAACATTATAAAAATACTTTGAGGAGAGAAATGAAATTTTATTTCACAAATGCCCTTTATACTTATGTAAAATTTGTATTATAAATGAATGAATTAATAAAATAGAGAAGGTGAATACAAATAGTAAAGAACCAAAAATAAGTAGTAACTGAATTTTTCTATAAATTTAAATTAATGACCAGTGCACTGAATTAGCAATATAAAGGCAACAAAAAACATTAAGATGGATCTTATTTTTCTATATTTTTTATATCTTTGTCATTTTGCATATAAAGGCAACAAAAAACATTATAATGGATCTTATTTTCACTTGAAGAACCAAAATTTAAAGAGCAAAATAGTAATTTTGTGTTATTTCGCAAGTTGAATGTGAAATATAGGTGCAAAAACTATGGTCTTGTCAAGATATTGGGCAAAATCATGAAATTCATGAATATAATTGCAAGCATAATTGTAAGGAAAATATTTGTTAATATTTTTAGAGAAAAATTCAAATAAATTGCTATTTGTTGTATCGATTTCTAAGAGCAAACAAATATTTGGTATATCAATTAGTACTATTTTGTAATTGCAAATAATTGTTCATCATTAAAGAAATCATCAACAACTATTTTCATTAATTAATTACTAACAATTAAGTAGTGTCCTAACTGCTTAATTACCTATATTAGTTTTCAATAGGGCTAATTTTAGAAACCTCCCCTTAGATACCCTAACCATTGTTTTCCCACCTTAAATTTTATTGTTTCAAGTGAAAATGATAAATTAATGTTTATTGTTGCCTTTATATGCAAAATGGTAAAAATCTCAAAAAAAAATAGCCATTATAATTCAGTACTAGTTATTGATCTAGTTTTATAGAAAAATCAGTTGCTTCTTATTTTTTTGATTCTTTACTATTTGCGTTTATTTTTCCTTACTTTTATTTATATATTTTTCATTCCGTTACAATATAACTTTTGCACAAGTATAAAGGATATTTATGAAATAAAAGTTTCCTCTCTCTCCTCAAAGTATTTTTTAAATGTTACTTTTTTTATTTGGACTAACTTTATTACAAAATCTTAATCTCGGGGTTTGTGTAATTTTGTAAAGCTCAAGGGAGGTGAGTGAAATTGTCAGAAATCTCAAAGGAGGTTTCTGAAACAATCCCTTAACAGAATCTCAACCTGCTGCAATCGTGGATGTCAAAATACAAGAATGTGGCAATATGCCAATAAGGTATGTCAACATACTATCTTGCAAACACTCTCTAATGAATTATTTAACGTGTACTGTAACTGCAAAGAAGCCAAGAAAATTTGGGAAGCGTGGTAATGAAATTTACAATTGAAAATGCAACCAAACAAAAATTTTTCGTGGGAAAATACAATCAATGGCAGATGACAGACAACAAGGAAATGAAAGTTCAAATCACGGAATACCAAATGTTAGTCGAGGATCTGAAAAAGGAAGATATCAAACTGCCCGAGATATTTGCTGCAGGCATGCTAATTGAAAAACTACCCAATTCATGGGCCAACTACCAAATAACTTGAAACATAAGGAAGAAAATTACACAATTGATGAGGTCGTGAAACATATCCTGATTGAAGATTCAAACATGAAGGAGTTAAGAGTTGCTAACACAAAGGAGATGGCTCTCAAAACTAATCTGATACAAAGTAACAATAAGAGATACGTCAATAAGTTCTAAAATAACAAACTTAGGAATCCCAAATACAAACCAAAAAATCCCAATTTTAAGAAAAGGAAAGGCAATTGCTACAGTTGTGGAATGCCAAGACACCATGCTGATCAATGCAGATATAATAAAGGTAACAAAGCAAATGGTAATCCTCCTAAGGCTAATTTAATCGATGGAGATGAAATAATTACTGCAGTCATCTTTCAAGTAAACATTACAGCCAATGTGAAAGAGTGGGTGGTAGACTCTTGGGCTACTCAGCACATATGTGCAAATTGAGAAAAGTTTTCCTCCTATACTCTAATAGAGGACGATAAAAAGGTAATCTACCTTGGAGACTCACGAACTGCTAAAGTTCTTGGTAAGGGTAAAGTGTTCTTGAAACTCATTTCAGGAAAAACTTTGACCCTTAACGATGTGCTGCATGTGCCAAATATTCAGGCAAATCTAGTTTCTGTAGCTTTGTTAGGAAAAGTTGGGGTGAAAGTGTCATTCAAATCTGATAAAATTGTAATGACCAAAAATAATATGTTTGTATGGAAAAACTATTGTAAGTAGGGACTCTTTGTACTTAACATTTCAAATGTGATCAATAAGAATGCTTCTTCTTCTACTTATATTGTTAATTCAATTTCTTTATGGCATGCTAGATTAGGACATGTTAATATAAGTTATATAAAGAAAATGCAATCTTGTGGCCTAGTTTCTGGTATTAATGATAAAATAGACAACTGTGAAATATGTGCAGAAACTAAAATAACAAAGAAAAGTTGTGTCACTGTCCAAAGAAAAATGAATTGTTAAGTTTAATTCATACAAACTTAGGTGATTTGAAACAAACTATGACTAGAGGTGGTAAGAAATATTATGTTACTTTTATTGATGATTACTCTAGATACACTAACCTTTATTTATTTAGAAATAAAGATGATACTCATAATGCTTTTTGTTCTTATAAGTCTGAAGTAAAAAATCAACTTAATAAAAGGATAAAAAGAATTAGATTGGATAGAGGAGGTGAATATTTAGTTTTAGATAATTTCTATGAACGTGAAGGCATTATACATGAAATGAGACCACCATATTCATCAGAATCTAATAGGACAGTTGAAAGGAAAAATAGAACATTAAAGAAATGATGAATTCTATGTTAGTTAGTTCTCATTCTCCTAATAATTTGTAGTAAGAAGTTATATTATCTGCATGCCACTTGCAAAATAGGATATCTCATAAGAGAACTGGCAAAACACCTTATGAGTTATGGAAAAATTACAAATCAAATTTGAAATATTTAAAAGTATGGAGGTGTCTTGCTAAAGTATTGTTACCTGAACTTAAGAAAAGAAAATTAGGTTCTAAAACTTCTCATTGTATGTTTATTGGATATGCTAAACATAATACTTTATATAGATTTCTTGTTTTAAGAAGTGATGTGCTTGATTGTAATACAATTTGTAATACAATTATAGAGACAAAAAATGCTGAATTTTTTGAACATATTTTTTCACTGTCTAATAAAATTTCTCATGCACCTGTAGAGATAAATAAAGAAATAACCTCTCATGAGGAATTAAGAATGAATAAAAGGCCAATAAAAGAATTTTCATATGGAAATGATTTTCAAATTTTTCTTGTTGACAATGACCCTTTAACATATTCTGATGCTATTTCTTCTTTTGATGGTAAATTTTGGAAAGAAGCAACTAAAGTTGAAATTGATTCTATTATGAAAATAAAACTTGGATTTTGGTAAATTTACCTCCTAGTGCGAAACCTATTGGTTGCAAATGAATTTTTAAAAGGAAATATAGTCCCGACGGCTCTATAGATAAATACAAAACCCGTTTAGTAGTTAAAGGATTTTCTCAAAAATAAAATATTGACTATTTTGACACATTTGCACTAGTAACAAGAATTTCTTCTATTCATAAATTTTTTGTACATCAAATGGATGTCAAAACAACTTTTTTAAATAGTGATTTAGAAGAAAAAATTTATATGTTTCAACCTAAGGGATGTATTATATCTGGACAACAAAATAAGATTTTTAAACTAATTAAATCTCTTTATGGCCTAAAACAAGCTCCTAAACAATGGCATAAAAATTTTGATCAAATATTGATAAAAGACGAGTTTTTGTTTGTAGAAGTGGATAAATGTGTATATGTTAAAGTTGTAGATAATCAATATGTGATAATTAGTTTGTATATGGATGACATGCTTATATTTGGTACAAGTTTAAGTATTGTTAACAGTACTAAGCATTTCTTGTCTTCTAACTTTAATATGAAAGATTTGGGTAAAACAAAAATGATATTGGGTATTAAGGTCATAAGGAGAGATGATGGCATAATGTTATCACAAAAACATTATACAGAGAAACTTCTTAGAAAGTTTGAAAATTATGATGTGACACCTGTGAGCACTTCTTATGATAATAACACTCAATTAAAGAAAAACAATGGTGACCTAGTTGTTCAGTCTAAATATGCTCAGATTATTGGGAGTCTGATATATTTGATGAACTTCACTAGATATAACTTATGCTGTATGTAGACTGAATAGATATACTCACAATTCGAATCATGAGCATTGGATTGGATTAGTCAGACTAATAAAATATTTGAGAGGTACTATGAATTTTGGTGCATGTATAGTGGATTTCCCAATGTATTAGAGGGTTACAGTGATACTAATTGGATCTCTGATTCAAATGATACAAAATCCACTAGTGGTTATTTGTTCACCTTTGGTGGTAGTGCAGTAGTTTGGAAATTAGCCAAGCAGACAATCATTGTTAGGTCAATTATAGAATCAGAGTTTATAACTCTGGAGTTGACTAGTTCTGAGGCTAATTGGCTAAGGAATTTCTTATTTAATATTCCCTCAACTAAGAATGTGTTGCCTCCGGTATCCATGCACCGTGATTGTTAAGCGGCTATTGCTATTGCCAAAAATAAATCTTATAATTGTAAAAGTTGACACATAAGATTGAGACATGATATCATAAAGCAACTGCTTAGAGATGGAATTATTTGTATTGATTTTGTGAAGTTAGAGTTGAATTTGGCCGATCCTTTAACTAAATATGTAGGAAGAAAATTAATTCTGCAAACTACAAGGGAGATGGGACTTAGGCCAACAGTTGTCAATAGAGATGGTAACCCAACTTATGTGATTAGTGATCCCATGAAGTAGGTTCATATGGATAATAACAATTCGATATTGACTGTAAACCACTTGAAATTTAAGTCTCTTCTCAGACAAGTGCTTTGACTGTTAGTAATTGGGAAGTTGAGTATAAATACTCTTAATGAATTTATATCCCTTTAGAGAAGTGTATTTAGAGCAATATACACTTGATAAATTCACCTATATGAGAGTGGAGTGGGTCGCTCCTATAAGATTTTTGGTCAAATTTTTAGATCTCTCATTAACAACCAGGTAGACGTACGGCCTAAATGCAGAAAATCGCGTTGAACAGCAAATTATGAGTTACAATGTAATTGATAAGATCTCTATTATATAACAAGAATTATTGGTTTATAGAAATTCATATTAGACCAATAATTCTGTAGGACAGATTGTGAGAGCCCTAGAAAATCCATGCATACATTAGCATTTAACTTATTCAAGTGCATATAAATTCTTTTAGTACATTAGTGGTATGTTTTCACTAAGTACATTATTTATCATTTGGGTAGATAAATTTTTCTTAGAATCAATTTTAGAATTAGTGAGAACTTCTCACATGATTTAATTGCTAGGAAAATAGGATTTATTGGTGTCAATTGGAGACTAAACTAAATTGGAGGAGTTAGAAGCAAATAAGTGAGATTTTTGTTAGGAAGTGGCCAAGAAACCACCACTTGTCACCCTAGGATTTAAGCTTTGACTTGATGGCTTTTCCCTCCAACTTATCTCTTTAAAAAACAACACAATTCAAACTTCATTTTGAGAAGCATGGCCGGCCATAAGGGAGAGAAAAAGAGAGGAGAAAACTCACCAAAAACCAACCTAAATCTTACTTAGTTTGATAGAAAATCAAAGAGAGGAAGTTGTTAGCATCTTAACCATCAATCCTCAAGCTTGGTAGGGGAAGATTTTGGTTGCTTGGAGAGTCACTCCTTTAGCTTGTTAAGGTTTAGCTTGTTAAGGTAATTTTCTTCCAAAACCCTAGCTCTATGATTTTTAAAGTTAGTTTAATGAAGGTTTTGCTGATGATTAAGGATGGTTGATACTTGGAAACATAAGTTTGTGGATTGGATCCTTGTAGTTGCATTTTGAGAAATGGTTTAGCTTTATGCCTACTATGTGTTTGATTTTTGGATTAGCACTAATCACTAGTCTATGATGATTGTTCCTTTGAGAAAGATGCTTGTTTAGCTTCCATATTCATGCTAGAAAAGTTATAGAAATTGGTTTGAACTTTTAAAAATGGAAGAAAGTTGTGGACTGTTTTGGTGGAGATTTTCCTCTTGTTTTACGATTCCTTCTTACTCAATCTTCACTAATTCTTGTTGAGAAACCTTGTTAGGACATTTGTGCATCAAATTGGAGTGAAATCAATTATTTATTTTGAAGGGTGGAAACCTCTTGAATTGTACAAACTTTTGAACAAATTTTCGATTCTGCACTCCGTCAGAATTGAAAAAACAGTCAATTTTCCAGATTTTCTGGTATTATAAAAAATGAACTAGGAGCTGAGCCATATACCATTGGAAAGCCCTATGAGTCTATTTTCTAATGCCACTGACGGCACTCGATTTCGATTTTTATACACCATGTTATACCCATTTTCCTAAGACTGTGCAGAGCCCACTATTATACCCGAACTTCAACTTTTGTAATGAACCTTTTCTTGGTCGAACCTTGATGCTTCTTGAATCTTTGCAAGCTTATTTCATTCCAAACGTCATACTTGACTTGTAAATCTATTAAACCTTCAATGTTTCATCATTTTGCGACCGTGAATCACTCTAGAATTTCCTAGTTTAGATGCATTAACTAGTAGCATTCATCTGCACTTGCTAAATTGCATTTACTTGCTTTGGTTTGAGTTGATGATTATATACATTGGTTGTACATAGGGCTCGAAGGTGGTATCGAGGGTGATCAAGGCACAAATGTTTGAGTTACTTGGCTTTATTTGGTGAGTGTTCCCTTGCTTGTTTCGTGAACTTGTGTGATTTCTTGAACTACATAACTTATGTGTTTACTTGAACTACGTGACTGTGTGAGTTGTTTGAAATGTGATTATTGCACTTACTTACATTTCATTCATGTTCGGACTACTGAGGTTGAGTCGAGAGTGTACTTTATCACACTCGAACTCTCCCGTTTGACTTTCACTTGGAATTTGACCTACTCGATCTGTGATTTGACTTTGTGTACTTTGATATGAAAAGTCGTTCAGGTGATATCCCGTCGACTAATTTGATTTGTTTGGCCTTTGTGTACTTTGATGTGAAAAGTCGTTTGCGTGATATCCCATCGACTAATTTGATTCGTTTGGGGTTCCGAAAACCCCAAAACCCTATTGGTGAGCCGTTTGTATCGAGCCAACGTGGGTTTGGTCGAGAAGATCGGTAAACCATAGGTTATTCAATTTGGTTCTTTGGAACATGGTATACTCGAGTATTACCCAAATTTGATTAGTTGAGGTGTTCGGGCGTGGTAAAGCAGTGATTGGTGGACGGTTGTGGTGTAAGTGGTGTCTACAGATTTGGTTCTTCACTTCAAACGTTGACGGAGAGTCAACGACTCATGTTTCGATCAAGTTTTTGTGGATTTGGTTTTTGGAAGCCACCTGTATCCTTTATTTGAGTGTATTTCTTTATTCTACATTAAATGCGATATTTGACTATTTGTTTTGCCTATTTGTTAATGTGACTGCATGTTTTATTTGGGGACCTCATTAAGCTTTCGCTTACCGTATTCCCTTTTGTTTTCCTTAACAGGGTTGTGTAAGAGGTTGGAGAATTTGCTTTTGGTTTAAAAGTCAAGTGTGTTACCTTTTGTTTAAGTACCGATGTATTAGTGGACTTGTTCCATTTTGTAAGATTAAATTTGATTGTAAACTTTAAGATTGAGATGTTTGTAAGCTTTATGTCCTTGTAACTTGGAGTTTAACCTTATTTTGAGAAAGTGCATAATTGGAATTTCAAATGACTGATGGAAATGTAAATTTTGGTTATGTTGTTATTTTGGAGTATTTGGATGTAATTATTGAGGATCGAAATTGTAATTATTTGAGGTCTGTAGTGAGTCCCGACGAGAGTTGGGCAGGCGGTCCGCTGAACCCTTTGGTTCGCCTTAGGGGAAGGTGGGATTGTCATACATATTTTATCACTCTAAGTTTGGTTCATAGTCCCAAAAACACCAAACTGATTACGTCCAGACCAAACATATCCAGCAAATTTTTCTTTCCTCTTTTACTCTTTTGTTGAAAATCTTTTGAAATAGTTGGAAGATTGTTGTAAATGATTATATTTCAAAAGATTTCTCTCCCGCATTGAAAAATAAAAGAGACCTTTTATTAGTTTATAATATTTGACTCTTTATTGGGTCTATGATGAGTTGAGAACTAGTATGGACTCGCACGCATGAGGGGAGAATTGAGTTGGGCTAATCCAATTCAAACTAATGGATTTGCACCTCCCTTGCGCATGGGTTAAAGCACAGCCCAGTCTGGTTTTGCTTTTGCAGGAAAAAAAGAATTACTTTTACTTTTACCTAGATAAAAACTTGGACTAAGTCAACACATTTCTGTTTGATAGAATCACCAAACTTTGCGAACAAAACAAAACTTTATCTTATTGCCTAAACTTTAACAATGTTCTGTAGAATCACGTTGGATAAAATCTGATCTGCAGAATTACATAAAGTTCAGCAATGGTTTTTAAGATAAAATCTTATCTCTTTTCTGCAGAATACATAGAGTCTAACGGCTCTTATCCTAAATTTCTCTTACAAATACCACTAGATTTTCCAAAAAGTCATTCTCTCTTCCTCTCTTGCTCTTTCCTCACTTCTCTTTCTCTAGTGGATGTACTGGTAGTTTGCTGTTCATCTTCCTTCTTTAAAGAAAGAAGAAGACTTGTTTAATTTTGGGGAAACATTTCGGCACCCTGAAATAGTTTTTTTTAAAATAGTGCTATTTAGTACGACTCAAGCGTGTTCGTATTTCTTATTCCAGTTATTAGTATTAGCATTATTTGGCATTTTTTTCAATAGTTAGTATGTGATTAACTCTCCATTACCGATGCTTTAGCATCTTATTCACTGTCTCTGTATAATTTATGCATTTTTGAAACATTCCTTCGCTGCCTAAGTTAGCTAGAGGTTTATTGAATGTGGATGTAAACACCAAATTTTGACTATTTCAATTGTTTTCTTATATTTTTATCTATTAATGTTTAGTTATTTATTTTTGAATATTCTAACACATCTTTCTTATTTTGTAGGTTTTTCTTAAAAAAAAAAGAAAGTCAAAAGCATGGACCATTATGGATCGGTCCAGCGTAACTGATCGGCGAAAAAAAATTACGCGCGTGTTTTTTCCAGCCTTTCCTTCCTCATTTCCAGCTGTATTTTTTGTGTCTTTGGCATCAAGTAATCGTTTTAGTTAATGCCCAAATCACCCTTGATCCTTAAGACACAAATAAAACACATCCAATGATCAAGATTAACCCAAGAAAACTCTCAAAGTATCTAAGCCTTTGATTGTAGGTTTTAATGCCTATAAATCACCCATGTCAGGGTTTTCTGAAGGGGGGCTGGAAGAAGAGAGAGAAAGAGAGAAGAGGGAGGCTGAGAGAGAGCAGAAAGAGAGAAAAACGATTGAGAATCAAAGAGAAAAAAAACAGAAAAAGAGAGAAAAGATAAAAACTAGGGTTTCCTTTTTTAGTGAAGATTTCTGGAATTTTGGTGATTCCTTTTCGTTCTTCTCAAACCTCCGAATCAGGTAGTCTTCCTTTACTCTATCTATTATTTTTTCTGGTCGAAAATTGCTAGAAATCAGACCTTTTGGTGGAACCAAGATCTTAAATGTGTTTTTTTAAGTTTTATGACATTTGATGATGATTATTGGTTGTTATATGAGCATGTTGTGTTTATAAAGCCTTGGTAAGGCTCATAGTCTTGTTCTGACGTTTAAAATCAGACGTTTGATGCTTCTGTGTTGATTTTGTTGTGATTTCTGAAAAATTTCTGGAAAAATGTTCTTCAAGTTTTGAAGATGTGAAGAAACGCGGGATACTTGCGCGGTTTACTTCGCGTAACGCTCCGCGTTTCCTCTTGAATGTTTGAAGATGTGAAGAAACGCGGAGCCCTTGCGCGGCTTGGTTCGCGTAACGATCCGCGTTTCTTCTTGAATATTTGAAGATGTGAAGAAACGCGGGGTTGTTACGCTGGCCGGTCCGCGTAACTTCCTGCATTTCTAGTCTGACAGTTCTTCCCTTTCCCCTTTTTTGTCTATTTGATGATGTTGATGCTTAATATTTGGCCTTTTTCGGTTTTAGCTTATTTTGACATGATTTGAATGATGATGTTTGATGCTTTAAATAGATCCCCTTGCCTCTGAAGATTTTGTTTGTGTTATTATCTGAAAAACTGGAAGCAATCTTCCTGATATTTTGAAGATGGGAAGAGAAGCGGACCGTTACGCGGCTGAGTCCGCATTTCCTGTCCGCGTTTCCCCTCTGAACTTTACATTTTGCATGTAACGTGGACGTAGTTGCGCGGATCTGTCCGCGTTTCCACTCCGCGTAACCTCTCTGTTCCTCAGTTTTGTTGCTATTTCCTGCTCTTTTGTTCCAGAATCTTACTCTATTATTCGTATTTCATAGTCTTATCCATGTTTCTTGCAGAATCTGTTTTGATACCTTTTCTTTGAATTTTTGATTGATTTTTCCTTTAAATTGGTACCTTGATCCCTTTTGTTGACATTGAGTCTTAGATAACCATTCCCCTCATTTAAGGATTCAATCAAAGCATCATATCAAGGGATGGTAATTTCTTTCCCCTATTATGTGCTCTTATGTGTTTTTGCATGATCTTGCATGTTTTAAATTAAGTTTTCCTTTGCTTTTATTCATGTCTAGTCTTTATTTATGTCATTTAATTTTTGGGTAAATCATTTGGAGGCCTTGGATGCCAAGTTGTAATAGATAGATTTAATTTCGCAAAAAGTGTATTTATTCTAGAAAATGTAATAGTTAGATCATTATTCCGATTTTTTTCCTTAGAATGTATTTAGGTTCCCCCAATGTAATAATTAGGTTTTATATGCTTATTCTGCATGCTTGCATGTTTATGTGTTTACTTGCTTCCCTAGGGTCTTGCATCTAGATATTATGCCTATGTGTTATATGTTTATATGTTTTATGTGTTTATTCGCTTTATTATCATGTCTACATGTTTATTGTGTAAATGTATTGACGTCACCACACTAGTCCAACGCTAGTTGTGGCCTTTCCTTTCGATTTCTCACTAATCCAATGTTAGTGAGAACTTTTAGACGAGAGCTAGTCCAATGCTAGACCCTTAATGCCGTTCATGCATTAGATGCAAATTTCACACACTTTTCACTTTTAGAGTTTCTTTCCCATTTTGCATGTTACTTTTCTCCCATCCCGTATGCGAAACATGTCATTTAGTTTTCTTTTTCGTCAAAAAATAGATTAGTGCATTTAAGGCATTACCCTTTGAATTAGGGAAGAGAGCGAGTATGGCTTCCTAGCCTTAGCACGCTTTTATTTCCTTCTATGAAAAGGAAGAATTAAAGTCACGAACTTAGTCCCCCGCACCCATTATGTTGCATTATCCCTCTTTAGGACATACATATGCATTATTTTAAATTCTATCAAGATCATTCTTTAAAAATCAAGTTTCTTCTTCATGTTTAGCAATTCAGAATCAAAATCCATTTTCCTTAAAATTGCATCTTTTGGAAATTCAAGTTCCTTTTTGCACTTAAAATTGATCTTTTCAAAAATCCAATTTCTTTTCCCTTGAGATTTTATAAAATTGCATTTCTTTTGAAAACCCTATTTTCCTGTTTGTTCGAGTCTCATCATTTGCATTCTTCGTGACCTCCTCGAGGGATCAAATTTGGATGACACAACTAATGTGATCAATTCCAATCAAACCTCAAGGAGACATTTTGCCCTTCTCGATCCAACATTAGGTCTAGGTTTTGCATCCATATAGATAACATCCAAATGTGATAAATTTTAAAGTTAGAATTAGGAAATTTTTAACTAAATCACGCAACTAGCTTTGGCTAGGTTAGAAGGGTGCCTTAGAGACGAGTAACATCGAATCTTTGCCTTCCCTTCTTTCAACCGTGACCCCCGAACCTTTTTCTCTAGTTTTTCAAAGACCTGGAGTCGTCTAAAAAAGGGTTTTCTTAGTTTATTTTCATTAATTAAAATTTTTTGGTGACTTGGTACACCTAAACTCCATACCAAGTGGCGACTCCAAACTTTTCTAAAAACCCTTTTCTAGACTTTTGTTTTTGGGTCCAAATCGTCGCATTTTTGTAGTCCCACGACCCATTTCTTTTTTTTAAAAAATCAATTTTTAACTAAAAAACATTTTTCAACTAAAAACCCGAAACGACGAGGGGTTCTCATCCCCTCTCCCTTTTCCAAAAAAAATGGGGCGCGACAGTGGATAGGTCCTCTATTTGTAATTCTCGAATTAGAAGAGAGTAAGGTTTATATCTGCCATCTTTTCTTGTACTCTTGCTATTTCATATTAATAAAATGTGTACCCAAAACTGTCCGCTAGATATGATTGTCACTTGAAAAAAAAACCTTGCCATTATAACTTTAATTCCGTCAAATGGCTTTCCATTATGCAGCAATCTAGAGGATTTTGATATGTTATAAAAAGCCCTAAAAGCAAGCTTACAAAATCTTTTAAACTATAGCTCTTTTTTTTTGGTCAATTGTTACCTTCTACTTCTACTCCTATTTGAACCCATATTATGGGAGGGAGGGCCAACTGAACCAAGGAAGACCAGAGGAAGAGGATTTCTAGACCAAAAAAGCACACTAGAATGCACTCTTTGATTTTTACAAGTATAAAAGTTTGAATTCCTGAATTATAATTAAACCTACACCCTATGCTTCCATGGAGAAGTTTCTTTGACAGGACTACTTTTCTCTTACCTCTGACAATCTGTGTCTGTCAACGTAGATAGCAAGAGACTGTGTGTATCCAATGGTTTTGATGAGAGTAGCCGTAAAATCAAAACAAAAGGTTAAACCGAACATTTGAACAAAACGTGGTTGTAACCAATGATATATGCGGCTACGCTTCTTGAGTTTGATGAAACTATGATTGCAGGAATTCTTTTCCAAAGAACGGTGGAAATCTATGGATGAGGAGAAGAGAATATTGATGGAAGACCGTGAAAAGAGAGTGACAAACTAGGAATTTGGATTGGATGACCGATAGAGCTTTTTAAAACCAATCTAGGTATCTCTCTAATTTAAGCATTAGGGACAGTTTAATAATTTGACCATACGTTTAGTGTATACTATATTTAATTCCTGTGTCAATATGAGTTAACTTTATATACACTGGTTGATTATATGTTATCACTTTTAGGTGCATGATACATATGTAAGGCGCCGTTTGATAAAATTGAAATCTGAAATCTGAAGTCTGAAATTTGAAATCTAAAATCTGAAATCTAAAATCTGAAATTATTAAGTCACTGAATTGTTAAGTGGTGAATCTAATACAACTTTTGTCTGAATCTAAACACTGAGCGTATTATACCTGTTTGATAATTATAGACGACTGAATGCTGAATTTCTTATATTTTACAATTTTGTCCTTATATTGACTTGTTTATAAATGATGTATATTGGTATATTTTATTAGTAGTACATATGATTTAATTTTATTTAAAATAAGAATTATTTATTAGAAAAAGAATGAACTAAAAATGAATGAACTATTATCAAAAAAATAAGAATTATTTATTAGAAAAAGAATGAACTATTATAAAAAAAAAAGAAAAAGAATGAGCTAAAAATGAAAATAAAATTATAATATAACAAATTTATTTGATAAAATATAAATGCTAGTCTATCAAATGTTATAAATACAATTAATCAAAAAAGTTAAAAATGTTGAATTTTAATTTGCTCACGTAAGTTAATTATAAAAGTTTGATCAATTTGTCGAGATCCTCCTCCATGTTCTGCATTTTCTGGGTTATCTTCAGCATGTTGCTCATTTTGTACCACAATTTCTTCATTCTCAAAGATTATTTTTCTAGTCAGATTGTATTGCCTACGCTTCTATCATGGAAGATTATTTTTTCATTAACTGTATAAATCAAATACATAGATGAACCATAGATTTTTATTGAATTTGAGTATGAACGACAACTACACAGTAGAAATAAAAGCATATGCATAAATTTAATACTTACTTTTATGCTAAAAAATTGAATGTTTCAATGGGTAAATTTCTTAAGAATGAAGACTGACAAAAAAAAAAATTGGAGATGAGGTTGATAAACTGAGAATGATGATGGAAAAAAAAGAATAAGAGAGAAGAAAGACGGTAGAAGAAAGAGAAGAGGAAAAAATAAGGTGATTGTGTTTTATTTGGTAAGGGTTATTTATATCCTAAAAACTGTACCTAAACCCTAGCATCTGAGCGTACTTTTTATTAAGTGGTGATATGTGATAAACTTATCACTTATTTTTTTAGGCTCCATTTTGTCTAGGCAATTCAGACCCATTTAATCATTAAGATGTAGTATTTTTTGTTATCAAAAAGTCTTAACACCATTAAGATCTGAAGTCATTAAGATTAAAACCTGAAATGGACTATCAAACGGATCTCAAATTCAAATTAGTTTTCATGACAGTATATATACTATCAATGTATACAAGATTAATGCTTTCAAAATATTGACAAACTTAAACCCTTCTTAAAATTTCAATATTTCTCTTTAATGATAGTTATAAAACCCCACCTGACCTGGTGAACGAATCGATCAGCCCCATGAGTCGGCCATAAGACCACGTTGGATTACTAATTACATCAGTCAGGCAACAAACCCATTGATCAAGTCAACAACTCGGAGACTCAATCAGTGAATTGAAAAAAAAAATGCCAATTAAACGGTCAGTTGAATCACTAACTTAAAAATTTTATTATTTTTATAATTTGAGATGTATTATTATAATATTATATAAAATAGCTATTGTGTAACCAACTGTTGAATCGGTGATCCGGTCACATCTCCGGATCAAGCTCCAAGCCGAATTTAATAGCTATGGTTCTACCATTTTCCAAATTTTCACCATGATAAAAGTCTTACCATCCGTAACAAAGGTAAACATGAGTACTTTATTATCCAAATTTTAAACCGCGCAGTGAGGATCCAATGGAAGATGCCAGCCCGTGTTTTGCTTTGTATACATCTACTGGTTCTCTTGCATAGTCGATGGATTTGCCCAGTCGGGATTGATTGACGGACCCTACCAAAAGACTCCATTTTCTTGCAATTACTTGCTTTTCGAAACATGTAGACGCCATTTCTTTTCTGATGTAACAGATAGTCTGTCATGGTTGAATCTCTGGCCAAGTGGCTAGCAAATTTTAGATCCATTTGTCATAGAATGAAACTGTGCCCAGTTGACACAGTTTGGCAAAAACAGATCACTTTTTCATAAAAAGTGTCCCTAAATCCTGTCTTGATCTGCCCAAACTTTTCTTATCAAAAAAAAAAAGAATGAAATTGTCAAAGAAACAAAAAGAGTAACGCGCTTACATCAAAAATGTCACTGCACGCGAGTTCTGAATCTGACAGGAGAAGTCTCCCAGTGGTTACGTAACCCATCCTGACTCCCAGTGGTTACGTAACCCATCGAATAATCTAAGGCCTTTTATGTTCTGCTACTACGATTAATGCTATGCTGATGTAAAATTAGGTGGAAGTTAGACTTCTTGTGTGGCTTGTCAAAAGTGCACAAAATGATTCTAACAGTTGCCAACTCTTGTAACCACAAATGTAGTTTATATTTACTCATCAATATAAAATACCAACTTGAAAAAAAAAATGCCATGCTGATCCTATTAGCTCTTTCTTTTTTAAGCTTATTACTCTTGTAAACCATTCAATGCAAGGACACCATTATCAAACCTTTTGGAAAACTAATGCCCCATAAAAGTTCAGGAAAACGTTTTGGTTCTAGAACATTTGATTTAAGTGAAAAAAAGTTTTCTTTTTCTAAAAAGTAGGTATTTTTTTCGTCTTTTTTTCCCTCAATCCCAAAAGATGTGTTTGCTTTAATTAAGAAGTATTTGCACACAAACTAGTACCAACACCACCACAAAAGAATTACAGCAAGGACGAAGGTGCATGAAATGACAACTACATAGTCTAGCTGGAAATGATAACTAGATAGTCTAGATGTAAATTATTATATAGACAAAGATGGTCCAATACGGTACTACTATCCAACAACATTAATGACTCGAGCAATTAAGTAATTACATTGGATACCAAAAAATATTACTACCATAAGAAAGACACCTACAACGACTCAGACACCTCTCTCTCCGCTGCTCTGCCAAATTCTTGAACCTCTCTCCCATGTCAATATCCAGTGGGGAATTCACACTTCCCATACTCTGCAAACAGGACCCGCAGTTTCAAGGTTATCAACAATAATCAAAATGGAATTTTATAACCATTAGAGGGCAAAATTCAACGTTAATGGCGCTAGGAATTTACTACTATCAAGAAACAGTTAACAACATTCTCCAATGAAAAAATATACGGGTCATATGGGACAATAACACATCAGTGAGTCCCGTTTGGACTGTGAGGTTTTAAAAATTTTATAAAATATATATATATACTATAACACGTAGTCCCATTCAGATTGTGAGCTTTTAAAAATTTTTGTAAAAAAATATACTGTAACAAAAGTCTGAAGTAACAAAAGTGACAGAGAAATTTGTTGAAAGAGTTTTTCTAGGAAAACTGGAAGTCCAGACGAGGGCCACTTGGCGAAGGGTTAATGAAATGATAATTAAGGGATGGTCCTAACTCCTAAACATGAAGGACAAGATCCTCTAAATATATTTTAGAAAATGAAAAAAGAAATACACTCAACAAGTCACAGAAGGTCAAAAGCGGTCCCCAACAAAGGTCTCAGTCTTTCACGTGCTGCCCATTTACTAGGCTTGTACAAACTTTCCTGACCTTGTGGGACCAGCAATGTTTATCACACTGTCAAAACTAAACATGTGCGCATGTTAGTAAAACACCAAAGCAATCTCTAACCTGCACCACGATTTTATGTAGAATTAATTATGTAAATAAGTACTAAACCCTTTTAGTTACTAATCTAGTATCAAAGATCGGTTCCGGGTTCACTAATAGTACTCTAAGCTCCAATAATAATAAAAGATGGTTTTCTAATTAATTTTATAATAAACCTTGTAAACAAAAATTTTTGTAATTAACTTTTGCCAGAATTAATTGAATAATCAACAAGGACTTGACTCTAAGCTCTTAAAATCAATCTTATGCAGTGGAGTTAAGTAAAATTATTCAACAAATTTCCTTCCAAAATTCACTAATCACTTTTTGTAACGAGAAAAATAAAAAAAAATAGTTGAAAATATATTTAAAAAAGTAAAAATTTAAAAGTTTCTTTTCCTAAATAATCACAAATTCAAACACACATAAGGCCTGAATAATCGCAAATTCTATTAACTCCATTAAGAAAATTAAATTGCGGGAAATAAATAAATGAAATAAAGAAAATTGAGGTAACACTTACTAGGTGGTATGGATACAACGTATGCCGCTCCACCGAAATAACATGTACCAACAGCTCGGCCCTTCTTTTGATAGTAGCTATTGAAAGCGAAGGAAGCATGAGCCTCAAGCGTATTAGGATCGTAACACGTGGACCCAGGCTGAATCGGACGGCAATCAGCCCCGCCCTCGCCACAAGCGAAATCCAGAGCCACCTGCAGCTTTTCTTTCTCCTCATCCCCATTCGCCACACACCAAGTCTGCCCTGAATAGCTGTGTGAATTACCGCTAATGCCCTTCGAGTTTCTCCTGTCACCCGTCACCGGAGCAGGGTTATCGTGGTAATTCTTCAATCCCTCGACGGTGAAAGGGATGTCGTAAACTTTCTTCTCGTTCGGGTAAAATAATCCGTAATTTCTCTCGGAAGTGGGGCCCACTTTCTTATTCTCGTTGAAGAGGGCGAATAAATAGACGGTCAGATTTGCTTTGGGTCTCAGGGGGGTCCCACCACCTGTCAGGATTCTCTTGACTAGATTCCCATTATATGCAGCGGCGTTCTCGACGGAGGCTCCGATTTCATTCGGGTCTCCTTTCGAAGGCCACCCGGTTTCCGTGACTACAATCGAAACGTCGTCGTACTTCAGAGCTGACATTGCCGCAAAAACGGCATCGATCTGGGCGTCAAAGAGGCTGAAGTAACGGTTTCCGTTGCCGGCGTCTACGACTCCTGGGTTTTCTCGAAAGAGTGCATACTCTACAGAGATGACGTCAGAGTTCGATTCGTACGCGAAAAACGGGTAGGCATTGACCATAAGGTATGACCCGGTTTGGCGGAGGAAATCCAGCATGGGTTTGAAAACGGGCTCAATCAAATCGGGTCGGAATGACCCGGACGAAGATGGGTAGGAGTTCTGGAGGGCGCTGAGGGCGATTGGGGAAGATATCTTGATGTCGTCGTGGAAGTTGTACTTCTCAAGGGCGGAATGGATGTTTTTCATCGCGGGTATGAGGAACCGGGTCGTGTTATCCGGGTCGACGAAGACTTCATTCCCGACGGCAATGGCTTCGATTTGGGTGGCTGGGTGGTAAGCGGCGACGTTCCGCTGGACCCAGGAGTAGGCGAAGGAAGGCCGTCTGGCGGTTGTGAAAAGCAGCTCATTTGGGAGGTCCACGGTTACTTTAATACCCGACCCGGATAGGGCTCTGAGAACCGCCGGATCCGCATCGTACACCTTAACCCGATCCAAACCCTGAGATTTTAGGAGCTCCGCTACTTTGACTGCTGATGGGAGGTTGTCTGCTACTCTCCCAAAATTCACCCCTATTGATCCCCCATCTGCAAAATGAAAATGTACCAAAACATCAGCATCAAAAATGGTGTTGTAGAGTGCGTGTGGGATAGTTGCATGGGAGAATAAAAGAAAAGGTGTGAAATGATGAGAGGTTTTTTCTTTTTCTTTTTCTTTTCTTTTACTTTTTTTGCTAAAATAGCCATGAATGAGAGTCATGAGCAAAAAGGAATGGTGAGATTTTACCTGAATGAGGAAAGATCGAGAGGATAAGCAGGAGCAGAAAGGGGACATTGAAATATTCCATCATGCTCTGAAACTTGGGAGAACAGAGCATGAATGAGAGACTCAAAGCTGCAATATGGGATGGATTACTCCTGTTGGGTTTTTGGGGGCTTGGGGTGGGTGGGTGGGTGGGTGGGGAGGCGAAGTGGGAATGTGGAATGTGTACAGAGGAATGAATGTGGGCTGGGGGAACGGAGGGGAAGGAGAAGGGAAGTGATATAGTGGGATTTATGGAGGTGCTGAGTGGGGGCTGTGTGCGGGCTGAATAATGATGACTTGACCCGGCTTGTTCAGATCCAATTTGGTTGGGATCCGATAGTATCCTGTTTGCATCCCTTTTTTTCCGGTAAATATTTGCATCCGATGGAATCTTGATTTGGTAAATACTGGTTTTTTTTTTTTTTGGTTCAATACGTTTACTAAATGTTACTACTATTTCACTACTCTAATTCTTCCTATGAAATTTGACTCTTGCTGACTTCGAAATCCCTTTGTCTTAGAAAAGTTGTGAAAATTGTCAAGGGCAAATGGATATTCAGAACATTGCATTCACATACATCAGCATTTTCTCATCAAAAATGCTATTTCAGTTTCTACATGTTAATACGTGGTGCCAATTTTTGACATTATCCAAAGATTTTGGAAAAATATGTTCATACTTGGTGTCAATTTTTTGCATTATCCAAAGTTTCTACATGTTAATACATGATGTCAATTTTTAACCTTGTCCAAAGTTCAATGTTTAGATAGGAGACTATTTGAATTATTATTTTAAATAATTACTATTGTACTGTTTATGATGTGATATATGTGAGACAAAAAGTGATTGAAAAGGTAAAAAAGTGGGTTGAAAAATATATTTATGATGCAAGTGAATAATTGTTTAACAAATAATTCCTATTCAAATATGAGTTGAATATTGTTATTGAAAATTATGATGCTATTCTTTATATGCTTAATATTGTTATTGAAAAGATTTACTCCTTTCCGCAAAAAGGATAAATTAAATTAGAAAAAATCATTCAAAATATCCCTCCCATTTCGTCAAATAAATTTTTTCATCCCTCACTTTTACCCTATTAACTGTAGGTTATAAATTCAAATTAATAAAATTTGGTCCTTATCTAAATTTTTGACCACTTTTTAGCCTAAAATCACAATGTGACCTACATTTAGTTATTTTTTTTATACAAAAAGATCAAATTTCACTTTTTCAGTGGCAAATATGAATATAAGTTAAGTCAGATCTCATATTTTTTGGAGAAAAAATAAATATTATTAGGTCAAATCCTATTTTTTTAGAGAAAAAATGGATTAGGTTGTTTGTTTAATTACAAATGAGATCAAATTTTTTACTCCTAAAAAAATGCCCATTTCTATGTCACGTGATGGATTCAAAATAAAAAAAAATCTAAATTGGGATCAAATTTTATCGACTCGATTTGGTAAGTGACATGAAATTTACTATTTTATTGAAGAAAAAAATTCATTTGGCGAATGCAATAAACGTTTTGAACAATTTTTTATTAAATTAAAAAAAGATCCGAATACTACAGTCCAAGCCGGGCATAATGTGACGGTTTAGATCCGATTACATTTACAACAGAGTGAATTTGGCGACACTTTGTTATGGTACGTGAAGTTGAGGGGATCGAGGCGGTAAGGGGTTGTGGAACCCATGCAATTGACGAGAGAGCAAAAGAGAAGGGTAGAAATGGAAAGTGCGGACCACTATTATTATAGACTGGAGAGCTGTTGAAAAGGAAAGGCTCTACAGTCCTCCACGTGGACCCCCTGTTAACGGGACCCACTCAATTCGACCGTTTCTACAGCATTACTAAATAGTAAATAGTGTAAAGAGCCATCACTTTTTCATTGTCTGTGTCTAGATCCATGATGATGATGCGGATTGTACCCAATCTAAAGCTCGGATTGAACCATTGGGCCAGTGGTCCAAAGGCTGCATCAACAAGAAATAAGAAGCAAAGTGCTTCTTGTCTTTAAAAAATTCAGAGAGTGCAGTAGTGCACTTGTCTGGTCTGATAGTTAATCCCAACCTCTTTAGGCTCTCCCTCCCCCGTAGAGTAGAAGTAAGTTAGATAGTTCCGATTGACAAAAAAAAAAAAAAAAAAAACTAGGATTGAATTTTTTAATAGTTCTGATTGACAAAAAAAAAAAAGCTCGGATAGAATTTTTTAAGGAGCAGTTTTGATTGATCCCATCAGATTTAAAGATCTGATTGATCTTAGTATTTGTTTTTCATATTATGCGTAGAAGGATAATTGCAATTTTAAAATTTTCCAAAATTAACAGAGTCAGGTGTTTGCTTGCAGCAAAAAGTGTTGAAAGATAAATGGAAGTTAGTTATATTTTTCTTTCATGCATGTTTAGTTGGTGGGAATGTTGAAAATTTTCCTTGTGTTTTTTAACACTTTTTTTTCTGCATTTTGTGCTATGCAAAATTCATAGGATTTTGAAGGAAATTAGTTATTCATAAAAGTTTCAATAATTGCTAACAATCATTAATTTCATATATCTTCTCAATATTTTTTAGTAATCAAACATACATAGGAAACATTTTTCTTTTCCTTCACCTCATTTTTCCATACTCCACTTTTACACATGACATTCCAGCTATTCAAATAGAGTCTAAGAAAATTTCCAAAATTTAACTTAACTCAGTAGGGACATTAGTTAGGTTATTGCAAGATCTCTCCATCAAGTCCTTCCCCAATTTTTTTTAAAGGTTTGAAATCTCGCTTTGAACCAAAATAAATAAGTAAGTAAATAAATAGAATGGTCTTGAACACAAAAAATTTTAGTTTTCTGTTTTTCTAATCTTGAAAGAAATGAGGATGATATAATACGGGCAATTGTTAATGCTAATAATCATGTGGAAATTATTTATTCGATGATTCTGAAACCATTATTTTCTGATGACTAATGTTCATTTTGATGTTTAAATGTAAAATTAGTTGACATTTTTTTTTATTTACAAATGTTGGCTGTTTTGTTGGAAAAGTGATTTGTGCAAACAACTCTCTCTCTCTCTCTCTCCCTCTCTAATAGGCTCGGAGGGTCAATACGAGCCAAAATTTAGTTAATCGTTTTTTCTAGTCAAAATGAAATTTCAATGACCATATTTATTCTCATCAAATCGTTCCCAAATTTTCAGAATAAAAAAATGATGATTGTACACAAGTTGAGTGAGACTCAAACAATAGTGTCCCGGAGCTCCATTTTTTCAAAAATGTCCATGCTTGAGTTTTAACTTGAGCATTTTTTTTTTTTTTGGGATACAAAGCATATTTGATTAACAAATTGTTGGAAATCATCCAACACTATTTGATTTACATATTTGTTCGAATGGCATGTTGAACATGCACTTGAAATAACAGATTTGCAATTTGACAATTGAATAGATCTAAAAAATATAAAAAATTTTCAAATTGCTTACTGAAAAGATAAAACTCTGAAACTCTCTTTTGTGCATATTGCTATTGCCAAATCCACTGAACAACTGTTTCAAACTCCAAGAATGATGATGAGATATTGAGATTCGACAAGATTCATCCATGATCCAAAAAAATTCTAGATCTGACAATTAGATCTAAAATAAATTTGGAGCAAACAAGAAAATAAGAATAAAACAGAACATTCTCACTAGGATTCCTTGGGAGAAACAGAGAATTCTCAAGAAGAAAACTTAGGAGAGATTTTATTGAAAAAATCAATAAAAAATGAAATCCATGGGATGGTCTCCCCCCTCGGGGGCGCAGGGAAGAGGAAGGTCCCCTGAGAAGATGAATAGAAGTAGTAAGAAGATCAACAGGAGTAGAGAAAAGTTAGAGAATTTCTTTCACTTTCAAATTTTCGTATGATGCTCAAGCTCAATTTGAAATCCAGAATGCATTTGATAAAATTGAAATATGAAATTTGGAATTTGAAATTTGAATGAATTTATTAAGTAATTGAATTGTTAAATACTAAATAGGATATATTTGAGTGCATATCACATTCAGTGATAAATGAATAGTTTATCACTTATTTTTGAGAAACAAGTTTTGTCTAAAAAAATTCAGTTCCACGTAATTGATATAGATGTTCTATTTTTAGTTATCAACAATTTTCGAACATATTAAAATCTGAATCTATTAAATTTAAATACTGAATTAGGATATCAAATAGGGCACTACTCAAGCTCAAATTTAAGTTTGATTGAGTTCCGATCCAATAAGAAGAAGACGAAGAAGAAGCATTTGAAATGACAAAATAAATAAAAAGGAAAAAACACCGAAAAAGGTTATTTAGTGGGGGAAGGGAGTCAAGAAACAAGTTACATGTTCAATAAGGGTATTCTGAAGAAAATTTACAAGCAAAAACACACACACACATACAATAAGGCTGTTTAAGTATATTAACACAACCAAGATCCAAACGTGGCTTTTCTCGAGTACCACATATACCCCATTTAATTTGCGTTCCATCTTATCACTACAAGACTTATGTAGGCAAACTTGCAACACTTTGGGTGTATGTTTAGAAAACTGCACAATTAATTGCACGCATTAAATGAAACCCAATCATTTATGCATAGTGAAAGTACAACAATTGAGAGAATGAAATTAAAGATTTAAAGCTATTCATTCCAAGTATGCGAAGTCCACAAACATACAAAAACGTATTGGCATGAAAACAAAAATAAGATAAAGAAGAAAAGAAATAGAAACAATAAGAAAAAAAAAGAAAAGGGAAAAGGACCAATAAAAAGAAAAAGATTATGGGGCTTGTTTAATAATTATGTTGCAAGGAACTGGGGGCAAGGTAGGCAAATTCCTCAATTTATTGACCGTTGAGAAAAAAATCCGCCAAGTATTGATGGAATTTTTTTGTTTCTTGATCTATAGGTCGCACGCCGACGTATAAGACTTTGATTTTTTTTTTTTACAATTTGCAGGGGGCGAGGGTTGTGCAAAAAAAAACTTAAAAGCAGACCGAGTCTGATTTTGAAAAAAAAAATAAGTACGCGCATGCAGCGTGAGCAGACGCAACTCGCACCGCACTTGAGTGCGCAGTATACAGCCGCCGACTCTCCGCGCGGTAGCGACTTGATATCAGACTGGTTCGCTACCGCATATGGAGAGCGCGCAGCAGAATCGGTAGGTCTATCCGACGAATCGGATTAAATTTTGATAAATCAACGGTTAGGGTGCTCCTTTGTTCGCCTATAAATATGGATGGATCGCGTCCCTTCCAACGCCTATCTCAAACTTCATTCATTCGCCCCTTTCATAAAATATTTCCAAGCTTGATTCGTCCCTTTTTAAGAAAAGAGCGAGGTCATTCCCTTCAAATCGAAGTTTGCTATTCGTGTCGCATACAAAAGTCAACAAGTTCGGGAGCACGATTAACAAAGTTGATTCCGTGCCACCACGAATCTTTGCTGATCATTATAGGTAATGATAATAGAATTTAGAAATTAATTTATTTAATTGATATATATACTTTGACACCAGAATTTAATATTACTGCTTTGACCTTATAACTCTAGCTAAATGTGTTAATTAATTTTATTTCCTTGTCGTATTGATTTAGTCTAACTATTTCGACTTTAATAGTATAATTAGTTGCTGGAATGTTAAATATGATTTGGATAATATTAATTTAGTTTAAATAATTTGACATTGATAAAATAATTACAGGTGAAAAGGAATATTGTGATGTCGACATTATTAATTTGGCACGGCGTCAATTTTATAATTTAGTTATATGTAGTGATTTGTAGTTTGGATTTGACATCGCGAATTTAGTTAAAGTCAAGGATGTTATATTTGACTCAATTTGAAATTGACGGTATTAGTATAACCTAAGTGATAGGACTTAATGAATTTACTTTAATCTAAAATCTAAGTTTAACTAAATTACGTAATATTTGAATTGGACTTTATTAAAGATGTGTAGTTGGCTTTTCGCTTTTAATGCGCTTGAATGTGTAAATTTACTTTTCACGCCCCAATTGATTGTATTAAATTAGTTTACGCGTTTGACCGATTAATCAAATTTACGTGCTTTTGATTGTATTAATGTAGTTTACGCGTAGTACATACAAACTAGTGGAACTAAATTTATTGCGATTAAATTTGGAACCCTGGAAATGAGCATTTAAATACATTGTGTCGGTGTTTTAGATTTGGACGCATAACATGTAAATCAGTAATACATATGCATGTCTACATTAATAGTCACATTTAATTATGCGTCGCATCGCATCCATTGTGAAGAAAGTAATGCATAAATTATAAATGTGCTTGAAAATACAGAACATAATTGTTTGTGGAGTACGATATAATTGGTTAATGAAGTGTGTATGCAGTGAAAGCCATCGGGTTCGTAGAAGTTTGGGAGGAGTTTTTCGCTGGTGGGTTAAGTGGTTGAGCACGCTTCGGTTTCCGACATTAAAGGTAAGTTATTATTTTACGCTTTACTTTGATTCAATGTGTCGTACTAATATACAAAAGTAAATGTTTTGGAGTCTTTAAATATTAGATAGCTGCACTTGTATTTCGAGAGATTTTCATGCCATACTAATTGAAAACGACTTTGAATGATTAGTTGAAGTGCTTGTAATTTGTTCATGGTTGCTTAATAATATGTGTACTACCGGTGGTATCCACGCATTGAATTTTGTTAACTTGCATACTCATGTTATTAGACATTCAGACCTTAGATGTTATAATTTATATGTTTCATTGATGAATAACATGTGTATAGACATTCAGACCTTAGATGTTATAATTTATATGTTTAATCTAATGTTGTAAATTGAATAAATATATTGGAAAAGGTAGTATTTAGTGAAAGAATTAGACGTAATGTATCGCCCCGCTATGGACGATAACCATTAATTGAATATATCATTTGACTAATGAACGTGACACGCTTAGGGAAGATTTTCCAAATGTCGCCACCCACCGCCTATTAATTGCATCGGGTGGAACCATTGTACATTCTGGAGGATCAATGTCATACGACCCTCCGATGTGCAAAAAGGCGATGCTTATAAAACATCCTATCCGATTCGATCAGTTGGTTGATAGAATCTGCAAGCTCATCGCGTAGATCGAGCGCCACGGTGACTTAGTCCGTAAGAGTCCCGCTGTTGAAACGGTGTTTTACCGCTTTCCAATTGTTGACGACGGGGACGTGGAGAGTCTGTACTATATGAAAGCAGCTGATCCACATGTTCCATGTGAGGTGTATGTAGAAGTAGAGAATATATCTCCTGTCATATCTCCTGTCGCGCACAGTGAGCCAGATTATGGCGCAGCTGCCTTCGATGTTGGCATCGAAAATGCTTATGGAGCGACGTCGTACGCCGTCTCGGAGACTTGTGGTACGAGCACATATGTTGGTGACACTGCTGAACTGATTGATACTGCAGTTTCACGCGAGATGGCTCGACTGTCCATGAGTCCTTCGCCTGTGAATGAGGTGCAACCGCAACATGAAAGCTGGTCTTCGATGTTGTTTGATGTCCCCCTACTAACGGGAGCATCAACAGCACATTACCCATACTTAAGTGACCGTCAATTCGGTTCATTTCAGCCATCCCCTGGCCCGAGTAGAAGGGGTGGAGGTGTGGGCTCTCACGGTATGTGTAGCAATACAAGTACTACCGTAGAAGACACAAACCCACAAATGTGTTACCAAACACATTACCGAAATCCAGGTGTTTCGAATGAGCAATATGCACATGAGTATGACGACGATGATGATGACACCTACGGGTCGGGAGACCAAGAACCAGATAGCGAGGACTCATGCAATGACGACGACGAGATTGGTGCTCATGACACCGAGATCCAGCAAATTGATACTCCAGGCCCTAGTTCTCAAAATTTCGACCAATCCCTCGGTTTTGGGCAAGTACGAGATGTTGATGGTGTTGACGCCATTATGGATTTCGATCCAACCTCTCGTCGTGCATACGAAAAGTTCCAGGTATGGGACGAGCGAATGAATGAATTGAAAATCGGACAAGTATTTGAAACGAAGGAACGCGTGCAAGACGCTGTCCGGTTTTGGTCAATTAAACACAATCGAGAGTACAAGGTCAAAGAGAGTAGCCCGAACACATGGTATGTCATCTGCAAAGTTAAAAACAATCCTCCAGGATGTGACTGGCAACTGCGAGCTTCATTCCGAAAGTCGCGCCAAATTTGGACGATTGTAACTCGTGGAAAGAGCATACACCGGCGTCAAATTCCAATGATCATCGTCAGTTGAGTTCTGCCATGGTCGCCCGGTTCATTCGCCCACATATTGAGAACGGTCCCGCATTCCAGATAAAGGAGATCCAAGCTGCAGTGAAGGCGCATTTTCACACCGACATCTCATACAAAAAGGCCTGGTATTCAAGACGCCGTTCTATTGAAATAGTATACGGTGATTGGCCAACCTCGATAGTAGAACTGCCGGGCTTCATGCACGAATTGGTTTCGACAAATCCGAGAACTGCAGTTGTTTGGGAGTTTCACCCACAAAGCACCCCCCAATGCCAAATATTTGACTACGTGTTTTGGGCGTTTGCTCCTGCTATTGCAGCATTTCCATACCTCAAGCCTGTGATTTGTGTTGACGGAACGTTCATGAAGGGTCCATACAGATCTAAACTTCTAGTCGCGGTTGGCTACGATGCTGCTAACAGAATGTTGCCCCTAGCCTTTGCTCTAGTCGACGAGGAGACAACTAGAAGTTGGAGTTGGTTTATGCGGCAACTTCGCCAGCACGTATGCAAAGGTGTTGAAAATATTTGCATCATCTCCGATAGGCACCAGGGCATCATTAACGCCATGCGGACGTTGCCTGAGTGGGCCGAACCCGTTGCCGTTCACCGATTTTGCCTCGTCCATGTTAGGTCCAACTTTACGAAGAAATTTAGAAACCATCGGTAAGCAGCTGCTTCGTGTTTGTCAAATCCCAATTTGATTAGATTCAATCCAAAGTTGATACTATTCTTTCCCTTTTCCTTCTTAGCCTAAAAGATCTTGTGTGGCTGGCTGGCGAGGCGTCGCAGACAAGAAAATACGATGAATGGATGAAGCAAATTGCACTTGCTAATGAGGAGGCGTATCGATGGTTGATCAGCCGGGTACGCATCCACAACAATGGGCGATGTAAAGGCGGGCTATCGTTGGACACCTCGACGAACGTGGCCGAGTGTTTTAACAAATTGCTGCGTGCGGCTAGGCATTTACCGATCAAGGCCTGCGTCCAGTTTACTATGACGCAGAGTGTTGAATTATTCGAGAGGAAAAGAAAAGTTTCTGCAAATCCTAGATTCCGGCTTCCTAAGGAAATTTGGAAAATCTATACAAAGAACGAAGCGTAAATCTCTGCCATTACGTCCCAAGTGTTTGATAGCGAGGTGGTATGTATTGTGTCACCATAACAACACGAATCAAGGAGGAAATAGGCAAATAGTTGATTTTCGCACACCGCACTGTGGAAAGTGGGCGAATTTGATTGCTCGCATGTAATGGCAAAAGATGCAACCGGTCAGCACAAATGCATTTGAGTTAGTCGGCATTGAATATTCAAATGCGTCATTCCGGGCAACCTACCGAGGGAAATTCTATCCACTTAGGCACCCTCAGTATTGGACTCCTATTGAGATGGATCTCACATTCGTATCTTCGAGATTCAAGGATAAGAGGCCTGGACCGTTGAGGTCCCGACGTATCCGAAATGAAATGGATCGTCGTTGTCCGGATGCTCCACGCCGGTGCAGCCACTGTTCCCAGACCGGCCACAATGCCGCCTCGTGCCCCTACTCTAGTCACTTTGTTTGATTTTGAAATGTCATGTGTTTGCTCTTGTAATGTACTGGATGCTCCCCTTCATGTATTCAAACTTTCAATACAATAACGGCAATTGATTGCATTATCTACTTCTGGTCGGCTCTCAACAGTGTCGGCCGTTGCATTAACATGTTCGATGTAGCTGTTTAGTATTGTTTTCTAGTCTGCAAATGCTTTAACTTTGATTTGATTGTCTTCATGAAGTTTAATTTAACCTACTGCATACTTACAGGACATGGAGCAATTCGCAGACTGTTTCCCACGTACACCGCATCCGCGTCCCGGACCGGAGGATCCATCACTTCTTACGCTGCAGGAGCACCATAGATCGGCGGCGGTATACGCCGGCCACGACGTGCAGTTGAAGATCAAGAGGTGTGATGGCAACTTCTGGAGCGTGGTTGAGGGCCTACTGTGACGATTTTGAGCTATCTCGATATAGCTGGTATTGGCGGCGTCGTCCGTGCTAGGCGGTTAATCACGTGCTCGACATGCGATTGATTGAGCGGTGGCACCAGGAAACCCACACTTTTCACCTTCCCTGGGGAGAGGCTACGGTGACCCTCCAGGATGTACAGGTCCTATGGGGTTTGAGATTAGAGGGATTGCCGGTCACCCTCGTGGAAAGGGAGCGCCATGCCCGAACGATTGCCCGGTCATGAGTCGCTAGGGTTCGCGTTTCTTCAATAAGCGGCTTAAACTTGAAGTTTGTCCCGCACGCCTATGTCCAGCTTAGACGATCGGATCGGGCGATTCGATGCCATGCAGGATGTACATCCTTCTCCGCTAGGCCGCTTGTTTGCGATACGCGGTAATCTAGTCACCGCGACCGCTAGATTTCGTCCGGGACATAGAGGGGATGGCACAGAGCGTATTGCAGCAGATGTGTCGTGCATCTAAGACGTCATCTTCGATCACGGCTGGGCCATACCTGCTCCTACAGGTGATGTTCGGGAGGCGTGGCATTCTTTTCATCAATTTCGTTCTTAAAGTTTACTCTTACTTAGTGATTACTTTGCAACTAACAGTGGTGGGCATGGGAGCGTATGCCGACTATCCGGCCGTCCATTGTTGTTGACATTGGCCCAGGGGACTACCCACGTGCAGGGAGATGGGCAACTAAACGCACAAGAATATTTGCTCCCCCAAATTGTTTAGGCAGATAGAGACCACCGACAAAACTCGGCGAGAGGTGCTAATTTCTTTATGCCGTTGCCTTTCTTAGTTAAGCGTTAATTTTTCATTGTACTTGGCTAACTTATACGTATAAAAATCTCTTGGTTTAGTTCATTTGGCAGCCATACACCGCAGATGTCATAGCATCACTTCGGCTACGCGACCGCTGATGCACACTTATGGCGAAGCTAGAGTACCCCCCATTTCGGCACATTGTGGAGATGCATCTTCCTGAAAGTGCGACAGGTATGCGCGGGAGATTCCGTGAGCCTCCCGAGACATATGAATCACTTCACAAGTCAGCCACGGGATATCGGGGGATGCGATTGGGCATACATGCAGTGGATTACATTGAGTCGTGGAGCAGCGGCGCTTTCGGTTTTCGGTGAGCCACCTACATACCACTCTATTAGTATTTGAGATGGTATTCAGTTCATATTGTCCGGTACATTACACCACCTACGCCGGTGCAGCCACAGCGGGACGGTCTACGAGGGGATGCTGGACGCAGTGAGTACATGGTAACGTCAACCAAACTTTAAATTAGTTTTTACTATGTCATCGATTACCTACAACATATGCCGTCTTGTAATCATTTTTGTCTCATGTCAGATAATCGCTCAACAGATGGATACTGCCAGCGTATAGCGTGTGATGCTCTCTCACCCAAGATGCGACCGTGAGATTTTAACCGCGTCTCTAAGGGCATCCAGAAGAGGCCTTGGGAGCATGAACTATTTGGATAGGGGTATGCGTGCTTGTCTTGGAGTGTACGACAGGCAGGAGGCTGGTGCATCATTGCACCATAATGTGGCATATCGACATCCAAAAGTACGTGATTCCGAGCATTCGGTGAGGAACACGGTCAGTCGCAGGGGTAGGCGTCGACCACGAGTCCAGCTGGCTACTGCCCAGGGTGCGGACACTACACATGACGCAGTGACTGGGTTAGATGGATCTTCTGGATTCGATACACATGTCCCTACCCGCCTTGCGTCTTTTCCCTCCCACGAGATGGCGATTATACTCTCAATTTGCCATACATTCCGAAAGCGAAGCGATTGATGCATATCGACGCCTACCGATTCGCATTTGTGTCGATCTTTCTATCGGAGATGACGCATATGAATTTTGTTTCCGGATCGAGTGGGCGTTTCGAGGTTTCACCCAGCGGGACCACAAGATCGACATGGCTACCGCCATCATGTCCGCGGGTTGATTGATGAGGCCGCACATGACGAGCAATCGGATCTCGGCCTTGGCCTCGGTCTTTTGGCAACAGTGAGACCTATGGCGAGCGTCGGAAATGCAGCTCTACTACACCAAGGGACAAGGGCAAGCGTAGTACATTGGTGAAGCTTAGGCTTTTCTATATTGTGACCGCTTATCGCTATTACTTATCGACATCCTTTACATTTCATTTTGGATGCCGTGCCTATTGCGATTTGTAATTCGTGCTAACTCCTATACCCTAAAGCCTAATCCGTTAAGCGATATAATAACATACCCTAATCTTTTACCATTGTCCGTAGCATGTAATATACCTAAACCCTAAGACGATTCTCCCGTAAACCCTAAACCCTAAACCCTAAACCCTAAAAATCTTGAAAACACTAATAACCCTAAACCCTAAAAACCCTAAACCCTAAACCCTACAACCCCAAACCCTAAACCCCAAAAACCCTAAACCATAAACCCCTAAACCCTAAAAATCTTGAAAACCCTAAAACCATAAACCCTAAACCCTACACCATACAACCCTAAACCCTAAACCCTAAACCCTAAACCCTAAACCCTAAAAAGCTTGAAAACTCTAAAAACCCTAAACCATAAACCCTAAACCCTAAAAATCTTGAAAACCTTAATATCACTAAACCCTAAACCCTACACCATAAAAACCTAAACCCTAAACCCTAAACCCTAAAAGTATTGAAAACACTACTAACCCTAAACCCTAAACGCTAACCCTAAACCCTAAACCCCTGCACCCCCAAACACCATAAAAACCCTAAGCCCCAAAAACCCTAAACCGTGAACCATAAACCCCTAAACCCCAAAAAACTTGAAAACCTTAATAACCCTAAACCCCAAAAACCTAAAACTCTAAAAATCTAGAAAACCCTGCTAACCATAAACCCTAAACCCCTAGACCCCTAAACCCTAAACCCTAAAAACCGTGAACCCTAAAAATCTTGTAATACCTAAAACCTAGACATAAACCGTAAACCCTAAACCCTAATAACCTAAACCTTAAAATTGTACAAGAAAATAAAGTCAAAACCCTACAACCCTACACTATAAACCCTAAAGCTTATGTATCCCTAAACACATAAACCATAAAACTCCAAGCCCAAAAACTCTAAACCCGCGTCGCAATTTTTTTTAAACGTCCTAACTATAACTCCCGCCATGCACCAAATACTTAATTTTCTCTAATTGATTTATATATATCCCACTTCTATTTTTGTCCCCATATGATAAACGTTTTCCCTGATATAACTATTATTTTTTAATACCACATTTCAACGCTTTACTCTCAAGATTTATCACATTAATAATATTTTGGAGTGGTAATTTGATTTACTCCTTAACCCGTAACGTTAAACCTTAAACCCTATTACCCCAACCCCTAATGTATTCAAACCGGGCCGACACTTTTTTTAAATCATTACTTACCACTCCCAGATAATTACTACATTTAGCTATTTAAGTTTTAGTTTGGGTTCAATTTTCTCTTAATCAAAAGTTTTTAAATTTCTACTCTTTCAAAATTTAAACACACAAAACCCAATATCAATTTTCACACCAAAAAAAAAAAAAACCCACTTCGATATTTTGCAAACTAAATTAACAAAATTTTTTTTTTTAAAGCTGGCGCACACGTGTCATATAACAAAAATTTTTTGTTTTTTTTTTGAGGTGCCGCACACCAAGCCCCCGCCTCCGCAAATTGGAGCAAAAAAAAAACAAAATCAACTTGGTGACGTAGGCACCTATAGATTAAGAAACAAAAAAAAATCATCAATACTTGGCGAATTTTTTCCTCAACGGTCAATAAATTGAGGAATTTGCCGGGCAAGGTACCGATAAGCAAAAACCCCCCATTTTTTTGAGGGAAACTGATAAACAAAAACTCAAAACCGTTACAGATGTACGCCACCTATAAACAAGTAAGATTTGGGCTGGAACTGTTAGTTCCAATCTGAATCCAATTTAATGCTGGTTACGGATCCAGTCTGCTCAACCCACGGTTGTTAAGCATATAATTTTGGATTCTGTTTAAATCGGAAGTTTTGGATTTTGGTCTAATTTTAGTGAAAAGTATTTAGTATCTTTAGTATTCCTGTTCCCCCACCCCCGCCCCCCCGGGGGCCCCACACACACACGCGACAAAAACTTCCAACAATTATACATAACCAATTATAATAAACATTTTTTTATTTAGGTGAAAAGTCTGGCCTGACTTGGATTTGATTCTCACCAAGACTACTAATACTACTTATTAGGAAAAACTAACATTACTATTACGACTAATAGTTTTACCCAGCTTAACATGAGGAAAAAAAAAATAGATGTATTCATAATTTAACATGAAAATAAATTTATGTATATTTTTTAATTAATAGAGGGGATGCGGCTGCTTTCCCGTCGTCCCTCCCTGCAGATTCTAAGTTCTCTTTACACTATGCTAGTCTCCAATTTGTCAAAGCACATTGCTAGTCTCCAATCTGGATGAAGGACATCTTTAGTTAATTTTGTCCAGTTTAGTTTAATTGTTGTAATTTTTATAATTTTTTTATTTAAACTCATACAATGTTGATGTAGTTATATATAAATTAGTTACATAAATTAACAAAATTCACATTTAGACTAAAATTGTACTATTTTACACAAAATGTGATGTGAATTACATAGTTGGACAGTTCACAAGAGTTCAATCGAATAGGCCCTGAAATTTGACCCTTCAGTCTTTCTGACGCCAAATGTTGGTCCAACGACAAATTTAGATGACATTCAGTGTATGTGCCAATCTAAAATGAACAGTATCACAGTCAGCAAGGCATGAAGTCAATATAGAAGTAGAAGAAATGGTTCCCCTGCGGAACAAGTTACTTGTCAAATTAAAGCTATACGTGTCAAAACGGGTGATTTGGATATATTTGAATAAGTCATAATTGGGTAATAGGTATAATTGAATCAATTCATTTATACCCATTTATTTAAATGGGTATGGATATATCCAACTACCCATTTATACCCATTTATTACTTGTTTGAAATATTATTTATTTTTTAAAAGATTTTTCGCATGGTGTTTGACAATAAATAATGACATTTTATTGTTATTACATTGGTAAGAAATTCAAATTTATCTCCTTATCACTTACTAAAATTTTGAATAAAATGTATATTTATTTTTAAATGCGTTAAATGGATGAGCCAAGTCAACCCATTATCCATCAATTAAATAGGTATCCATTTATACCCACTTAAAATTAATGGATTAATTTGGGTAAATTATTAATGAATTGGATTTGAGTGAGTCAGTATAAATGGATTGTGATTGACACCTCTAATTAAAGTCTATGGTTCCATCCATCAATCGGAGTGGAGGAGAGAGAGAGTGATTGACAAAATAGTGGGGAAACTTATCTACCCAATAGGTAAAGTAAGAAGAGACGTACAAAAAAAAAAAAAAAAAAAAAAAAAAAAAAGAAGAGACGTACAAAAGCTAAATCCAACACGAGTATCGACAAGAATGAGAGCTCAAATGATAACTTGATAAGCTTTGATCAGCACCACCACCATCAAGAACCTTAGAGAGAACGAGATCCAATGTCTAATGAAAACAAGACCGAAGAAGATGGTAAAGAAAACATGGCAGCTTGGCTTGTCGGGGTAAAAACGCTTCAAATCCAACCTTACACTCTCCCACCACTTGGTAATTTCTTCTTCCTTCTTCTCACAGTTTTTTTTTTTTTAATGTCTTAAAATTTGGATTATCTTGAGTTATCTTCGTGTTATTTCCTGATCCACTGCATCATAGTTGTCGAAACTGTCTCACTACTCAGAAGAACTTCTTCACCTCAAAGGCGTCCTTTCAAATTCTAGCATCAGAGTTCATAAATCAATTTGAAATACTAATTGTGATTTACAAATTTATGCGTCCTGCTCTTGATATATAACAAGATTAAGTTCGTGGTTCCATTCGGTAGCCCAGTGACTGAATGCGGTGCTGCTCTTGATACATAAGGCTATTTCGTCCTTCCCACAACAGAGGCTATGATAAAAACAACACAATCTAAATAAGAAAATAATGAGTACTGGCTGAGCATAAAACAATCTAATATTTTCATGTGAGTTTACTGATTTAGTTACAGAATTTAGGTCCTCAGGATGCCAAAATTCGCATCAAAGCGGTTGGGATTTGCGGAAGTGATGTCCATCACTTCAAGGTAAAATATACAATTCAGGTATTGAAAGTTTAAACATATATTAGAGTGTTGCTTGACTACTACATTTTTTTGGTGCGTCGCCATCCAGCACATGAGGTGTGCAAATTTTGTGGTAAAAAAGCCTATGGTAATTGGGCATGAATGCGCTGGTGTCGTAGAAGAAGTAGGCAGCCAAGTGAAGTCTCTCATTGTGGGCGATCGTGTTGCATTGGAGCCAGGCATTAGTTGCGGGAGATGCAATTCTTGCAGGGTTGGCCGCTATAATCTCTGCCCAGAAATGAAATTCTTCGGTTCTCCTCCAACTAATGGTTCCCTAGCCACTATGGTAACTTCATCATAGCATTTTTTCTCAAGCGCCAATCCTAATCCAATTTGAGTTAATTCACTTGCAGAAACTTGAGATTCATCGAGCATAATTATCTCGACTGCTCTGCTTAGCTTGAAAGTGACAGGGGACACTTGGGTTATTTATAGTTGAAGATCTGATTTATCATCGACTCAGTAGAATGTGTTTCTTCTTTCCTTGCTGAACCAGGTCCTCCATCCTGCAAACTTGTGTTTCAAATTACCCGATAATGTAAGCTTAGAAGAAGGGGCGATGTGTGAACCTCTAAGCGTAGGAGTCCATGCTTGTCGGCGTGCTAATATTGGTCCAGAGACGAAAGTATTGATCATGGGAGCAGGTCCAATAGGTCTGGTTACCATGCTGGCAGCTCGAGCTTTTGGATCCCCCAAAATAGTTGTGGTTGACATAGATGATTGCCGCTTATCATTTGCCAAGAAGCTTGGTGCGGATGGAACAATCCTAGCTTCCACAAAGATTGAGGTTTTGAGCATCTGTGCAACTTCATTAACACAAAAGATTGTATAAATCAATTTGTGTCTGTCTTTTCCGGATTGTCTGAACTTATGCAAATATACTGTGGTTTCAGGAAGTGCAGGATGAAGTTGTTCAGATTGAAAATGCAATGGGTGCCTGTACTGATGTAAGCTTTGATTGTGTTGGTATGAACAAGACCATGACAACTGCCCTGAGTGCTACTCGTGCCGGCGGGAAAGTATGCCTCGTGGGGCTTGGCCAGAGCCAAATGAGTATCCCTCTTACTCCAGCTGCTGCAAGGTAACTTGATAACTTTCCTGTTTCTATGATGCTCGATCCATTTCTAAAGCTTCTGGTTTTCATAGTCTAAATGTTCTGACCATAATTGTCATTGCTTTCTATTGATCAGGGAAGTTGATGTTGTAGGCATATTCAGGTACAGGAATACGTGGCCACTTTGCATCGACTTCTTAAGGACTGGCAAGATAGATGTGAAGCCTCTCATAACTCACAGATTTAGCTTTAGCCAGCAGGATGTGGAGGAAGCATTTGAAACCAGTGCCCAAGGTGGTAATGCCATCAAGGTCATGTTTAATCTATAGCTTTGACAAATTGTGCATTACAAGTGTGGGATTGGGAGACGGCTTTCATATCCAGCAAATCTATCTGAATGTCCTTCCAATTTCTGTGTTAAATGGATACTCCCTCCGACCCACATATCTAACAAGGAAATATTTTGAATTCAAATGATACATATCTAAATTCACCAATACCACTTCATCTAGACATAATGATTAGTATATCTACACACAAAAGTTGAATTCCTAAAAGATGACTCTAATATTGGGATGGAGGGAGTAACAGATTTGTATAATTAAGATATATCAAGTGTGAAAAAAAAAAGATATTGAAGTGTGCTCACGGGACTGATATAGAAACTTCCTTCTTGTTTTGGTTTGAGCAACATAATTCTTCATCAACGAAAGAATGCAACGTAATATCCCCGATAGGTATTTTATTTTGTCCTTCCCCTTCCATATACCATCTCTCGATTGTGAAATATGGGGTGTAAAAGGAGCAGATCTTTTGCTGCCGTGGTTCGAGGATAATGGCTTGAAAAAGGTTGTTAAGCCTTGCCAGAAAAATGTAAGTTTACCATGCTACGTGAGACAAGAAAGGTACGACCAGATCTCCATCTATAAATACTTGTCTGGACTTGGTCTACGACTCCACAATGGATTCTTTTTATTTATTTATTTTTTCCTTCATCAGTTCTAAATCACTAGGAGGGGATCACCACGCAAGGCACGGTGGAGAATTGTAGAATGCCTTATCATGCCCAGTTACATATCATAGCAATTTTAACAAAATTGAATAGCAAAGTGTAAAAAACTATGATGTGTTATCCAAATGTTTAAAGTAAGTCTTTACTTGCGAACAGGAAATAAAAGAAATAATTGAATTGGTATTTATACACCAATGCTGAAAGTTATTCAAATGTGTAAGTTGTACAAAGTTACATTGATCCAAAATAGCATCTCGAATAATTGAATTGGTATTTATACACCAATGCTGAAAGAATAAAAGAAATAACCATATAAGTAGAAGAAAGTGGGTTTATTATGGTAGTCAATTGTAAATACAAACAAATGACTAAATAGAGAATAGATTTATAGCTATTTCCCTGATAAAAAATATTACGAAGGAAAAAAAAAGTAGCAGCAAAGTCATACTCCAATAGTATCCAGGGCTAGACCTACCTGTACTCTTCATCATTCACATCTGCAAAGAAGAGTGTACTAGAAAACTACACATAGACACATATTTTATCATAGAACAAGGCATCAAGATTAGAAAAAACCAGCATCTATCGCCGTGTTTTATTAGCAAAATACTCCCAAGTACTTGGCATAAAATCTGCATACATGTAGAGCAAGATAGACTGGGTGTCTTTGCCAATCCAAAATCATTTAAGACAAGAAATAGGAATGCAACTATTCATGGGCTAGTCATTATTAATTTAAGTAGCAAAAGAAATAATGGACGATTCGTTAAGAATTAATAATTTAGGACTAAAAGTTAAGCAAAATTTATTCACAGTCTCTTATCAAGAGTTGGCAACAATCTCCATTAAAATTATCACAAGACCAATTTTGACAATCCAGAGCATAATGTTTCTCGGGTAACTCGTCATATAGAAGAGTATGCTGCTTATTGATATTGTAGTCCTTTATTTGATCATCTCAAATTTTAGGGAAAACCAAAGTTTAGTTTATCAAATTGTCTATACCCTTAATTTCAGTAATTGCATTATTTCAATTCCACTAAAACACCACTTAAATGCCAAAAAAAAAAAAATAGGGAAGAAGAAAAGAAAGAAGGCTTAGATACTACCATTAACAATAAGTAACAAAAAGCAAAAGATTGTTCCCAAATGCGCAAAGGCTGTTTATTTCTGCTCAGTCGAACAATGCCACCCTAGCTAGCCTTCCAAACTACTTTTTTCCAAACATGAGATAGAAGCCACAAAGAAACCAATCAAAACCAACAAATTCACAATATGGAAGCTTAAAACAAAAACAGAAAAAGCGGAACCTTTTTAATGTCAAATGTCAATCCTCATATTATTTTAAACATGACATTTCTCTTCAGTATACCGGCAGAAAACAATGCCAAGTAAATGTAATTCTCAGCCAGAACTACTAATTAAAAATGTAATTATCAATATTCATGAGAAGTTTAATAGTTGTATTCTAGGGAGAGGGTTGGGTTGGTTGGTAAGATCAAAGGGGTTGTAAGTAAAAAGTTTTCGGTTCAAGTTCTCTCACCGAAAAAAAAAAAAAAAAAAACTCTAATAGTAGTATTCTGGTATAAGTGCACATAAACCCAATCTCCTTACTGTTCACCTTTAAAATACCGCGATAAAAGCAAATGTTATTTAACTTGACCTATACAGTTCTTTGTGGAAGAATATTCCTAAAGAATATCATTCTGAAAGTGCTAAAGATGCTAATTGTACAAATACAAGTAATATTCTTTCTATATTTTCCTCCTCTTTTTCTATAAAAAATAAAGAATATCATTCTGAAACGGCTAAATATGCTAATTGTACAAATATAAGTATTTATCTATTTATCGATAAATTGTACCCAAATAATAATTATGCTCAAGTTCCAGTTCAAGTTCAAGTTCATAATCATAGTGCTTCTAGTCTCTTTCTCCGGTGAATATTTTGTTCATAATCCTGTACATAATATTTGTAGACTTTTTTATTATTTTAATTTTTTTCCACTGTGAATATGAATCCTGAGATTTTTTTTCCCAATTCTACTGGTTAGCGAGTAAATAAGATACATATTGAATATAGAGCAGAAATAATACACAAGACTCAATAGTTGATGTATCATGCAGCACACAACTCCCTGTCTTCCACTCACTCCTAAAATATTGCAAATACATACTTATGTTTAGTGAAATTTTAAAAACTTTCACCCCGGGAGAAAGCAAGAATTATGTAGCATATGAAGATTGTGATAATAATTTTGCAAGTAGAAGAGCATTGTTAAGACAAACATGATTGACAATTATCAATAGCATTTTTCTAAATGGAAGAACATATTTAATACAAACATGATTGACAATTATTTACAGCACATAATATGACTTTGACATTATTAATAACTGCATGATTTTTCAATTTTATCATTTCTGTTAATTTTCTTAGCAATGTACCGAAGAAAAGTTAGGTTAAAATCTGAATCATATGAATAAGCGAAATTGAGAATTTAGGCAAATAGACAAAAGCTCTAGAAATTTATTTCTATGAAAGAAATATCCGGAAAAAAAGAGGAAAGCCACTCCTGAAGCTGGAGTAAACTTCCTTTGGATGGGGAAATATTAAACATAAAAATACCAGAACTATCAATTAAAACTTTGAAAAACTACATAGAAACCTAAGCAAAAACTAACAAAGCTTATCATCGAGAAAGAGCATAGAGTCCTAAAGCTTTTCATCAATCCAACTTAATCCACTCTTATCAAATTTATAACAGCTAGTTTGCTATTCATGCATGTATTCACTACCGAACCACTACCTTTTCGAGAAAAAGAATGAACTTAATAAAGTTCATGATTACTCAACATCATCCATACAAAGTGCATGCCCATAATAAAAAGGCCAATTTAATGCTATAGGAAGGACCAACCTATACTGTGAACAAGAGCATTTTTAAGATAATAATTACCATTTAGACATTTTCACCTGTCTCTTGAAATAATAAGGTCATATGTGACCATCACCTTCTCTCCCATGATTACAAGCTCAACCTAAAATTGTGTAGGATTAGAAAAGTTTAAATCATCTTCCTCATTAGCAATTACTTAGAAATCAATAGCCGGATTTTTTTGGGGGGGGGGGGATATTCATAGTCCAAGAAAAGTAGATATAACAATTTTATATAAAGGAGAAATACAAACCTTAAATATTAGTTAGTCACAACTTTCATAACTTCCTAGAAGCGTTTAACAAATGAATGCACAAATATAAACTATTATAATGCATGCATTTAAAGGTTAACAAAGAAATAACTACAGTCTTGATTGGTAAAAGGATAATATAATAAATATTATAGAGGAGAGAAGAGATAATCTAAAACCAAAATAAACCCGAAAGACAAACAAATGCATAAGTACCAAAAATAAAAAAAATAAAAAAACCACAGCAATTTTTTGTCGTACTCTAGTAAGATTGACCATGGTTTAGTTAAAATTATTCTTAGCTTTCCAACAAAACTAGAATGATTCCAATTTGTAGAACTCAAAAAATTCCATCAACAATTTATAGGAGATTAGTTTCATAGAACCAATAAATATGGGGAGGCAATTCAAACACATAAAAATATGTGCCGAAGAAAAGGAATAAATTAATAATATAATATCAATAATATCATAAGAACAAGCCTATCAAATTTTTACTCTTCTCAATTGATTACACCAATAAGACTCCCTATTTATAGATTAGACGATTTGTTAAATAAGTTTTGCAATCATAAGAAAATTTCTAATAAAATACTAATTCCTAAATAACTAAATTACCATAACTTGACTCTAATAGAATTACTAAAACCATAATTAAATTACCATAACTTGACTTTAATAGAATTACTAAAACCATAATTTGACAAAAATATTTCTAAATAATAATATAAAAATTTCTATGTTCAAGCATTGATTTAATATGCTAATATTGTCTCCCTTAAATTAAGCTATTTCTTAGATCAGGTTCAATAGAATCATGAACAATAATCTCCTTTACAAATTCAGCTAACATCACTTTATACCGGTGCTTCATCTTTAATATTTTTTTTCGTTGTAATAATCCACACACCTCATAATTTGACGACAATTCACTTTCTGATCTTAATAATCTCAATTCAATTGATAAGATTCTATTTTCATCTCTATCTTTACATCCACAATCAATTTAACAATTCTTAGACCAATCATCTAAGCTAATCTTCACCAACTAGATACTTTAGGACTAACCTTATAATCTAACTTGGTCAACTGATTCCTTCATAATAGTTCTTATACTCGATCAACACTTGGGACAAACTCATTGTTGGAATAATTCTTCAATGTTCAATTTACAGCTTTGATATCAGATGTAGAATCCAAAAAATTACACCAAAAATTACAGGAGATAAATTTCATAGAACTAATACATATGGAGAGGCAATTTACACACGGTGGAAGAAGAGGAATAGATCAATAATATAATATCAACAATGTTATAAGAATAAGCCTATCAAGTTTTTACTTTTCTCAATTGATAACATCAATAAAGCTCCCTATTTATAGACTAGATGATTTGGTAAACAAATCTTACAGTCACAAGTAATTTCCTAATAAAATACTAATTTCTAAATAATAAAACTATCATAATTTGATTTCAATAGAATTACTAAAATCTTAACTTGACTAAAATATTGCTAAATAATAATATTAAAATATCTAATTTTGATCCTTGATTTAACAGATCAACACAATCCCTGTCCAACCACTTCAACTTATCATTCCCAGGATAAAGACTTCTATAGATAAGCAAAGAAATTGAACTCTCTACCAAAGAGTGCCATTGAATGAGGGGCATAATAAGAAAAAATGATCTATTGCTTCATCATATGTGTGGTGATATAAGCAAAAAGTGCAAGTATTATAGACCCTATTTCTTAGTTAGTCTCTAATAAGCAGTCTTCTAGCACAAAATAGCCAAAGTAATAAAATTAAATAGGGAAAATGGCCAATTTAGTCCTTCAACGTTTTTACTTAAGCCAATTTTGTTCTCAAACTTTTATTTGGATGCTTTTAATCTCTCAACTTAAAATCAATTGCCAATTCCATCTTTTTACAGAGGCACTGCCAATAAGTATATTTCCGGCACAAGAATCACCATCAAGTTAAGGGCAATATAGGAACTTTGGTTTTAGTAACTATTAAAATGAATAAAAGCACTTCACATTAAATAGAGGACTAAAGCTGTAATTTTCTTGAATTTATCTTCTTCATCTTTGAGACCAGGCACTGCTGCTACTTTGCTGCATTCCTGAATTCTGATTCTTTTTCTCTGACTCTCAACTCTAATCAGAGTTGGACTAGTTGAACGCACACTGGCGCACACACCTAAGGTCCCATTTAAAATATAAAAGAAAAAGAAAATGGGAAAAGAGAAGGAAAAATTAATTCTTCTTGGCTCTTTATTTGCTCTTGTCCGCTGTAGAGCTAGCCACGAAAGCTGGCACCTTATCAGTTACAAACATATGCATCTCATTGAATAGTCTCCAACTCAACATAGTTAAGACATTTAATCAAACATAAGACAAGCATAAAGAAAGAGGAGAGTTTTTTTCTATCAAAAATGAGATAAAATCAAAACCAAAATATCTCTAATCAGAATGATTCCATCTCGACACTTTAAACACAAGCAAAAGTTCCAGATTTCAAGTTCAATATATCCAAGTAAATGCTCACAAACAGTTTGATAATAAGGGTGGCAATTGTTATAGAATGATTTATTCCTCTTCTCCCAGTGGAGTTGGCAGAGGTTGCTAGAGATGGTGTGTAAATCGTGATCCCGAATTTTGACAATTACAAAATAATTGAAGAAATCAATTTAATGTTTTTCATTGAGAATTTTGGCAGCTTAGGTTATCAATGCAAATAGTGCAATTTGAAGAACTCAATCAAAGGGAGTATAAGTCACTGATGTCTGTCGGACGTTCAATAACTTGTATCGGACGTCCGATAAAACTCGACAACACTCTATCGGACACTCAATTTGAAATACCGGATGTTTGATAGACAGGGGAACTATCGGACACTTGTAACGGACGCTTATCAACCTCATCGGACGTCCGATCGTATCCAAGAAAATTTCTAAGCTCTCTGGTCGCTGTTGGATGCAAGCTTCATTGGATGCAGAAATATGCATCGGCCGTCCGATAAAGATCGAAACAACCTGTTGGACACTTGCATCGGACGCACAGCATTGTGTTGGACGTCCGATAGGTCCAACGGCTAGTTGACTCTTCAGCTGCCTTCTATCCGTTGATCACTATTATCAAGGCACTTTTTGGTCCCCTTTAAATAGAGTCTTGTCTCAACTTAATAGTAACTTTTGTACACTTAGAATACAAGTTTTTGAGAGTGATTTTAGCAAGAAAATACTCTTTGTGTAAGAATTATAGGTCTTGAAGTGTTAGTTCATTTGCAAGCTTTTCAATTGTGAGTGAATTCTTCAATAGTGTAGCTTTGAGAGGGTTATCCGCGTGATTGTAAAACTTCCTAACTTGACTAAGTGCTGCTTGGGGCAAGAAGGAAGTGAGCCTTCCATTGTACACAAGATTGCTTGAAATTTATCAAGTTGAAGTTGCTTGAATCGAGATTTATTCTTCAAACTCAAGAGGAGTTTTGAAGAAAATTGGTTTGAATTCTATCATTCTCATTTACAGTTTATTTTACGATCAATCTATTGCTATACCTTCTATTCTTCTCGATTTCTATTGCTCATTTGTTTGACAAATTGATTGTGTAAGTAATTGCATTTGTGATTGTGAAAAAGGGGCATTATTATTTGATTATTTTGAATCAACCTAATTCACCCCCCTCTTAGGTTGTCTTTGGGCCTTACAATTGGTATCAGAGTTTGGTCTCTAGGATCAAGTTTAACCATTTAGAGAAAAGATGACAACCAACAATTCTATATTTGTAGAAGGACAATTGGTTACTAGACCACCCATGTTCAATGGCTCAAACTATGTTAGTTGGAAAGAACGCATGATTATCTTCTTGCAATCTATTGATATTGATCTATGGTTTATTGTTAATGAAGATCCTTACACTGCTACCATCGATGATCCCATTATTCATGTTCCTAAATTAAAGACAAGGAATGAATTGACTCGTGAAGATAGGGCTAATCTTAATTCAAATGCTAAAGCCATGAATGTTCTATATAGTGCATTGGATACAAATGAATCTATTAGAGTTAAAGGATGTAAATCGGCTAAAGAAATTTGGGATAAGTTAAGGGAAATCCATGAAGGTAGTGAAGATGTAAGGGAACAAAAGAAGTCTATATTAGTTACTAGATATGAATCATTCAAAATGGAACCGCATGAAAATGTAGATAAAATGTATTGTAGATTCAATGATCTTATCAAAGATTTAGAGGTGTTGGATAAAGAATACATCCTTGGTGAGAAAAACAGAAAAATTTTAAATGCTCTACCTAAGGAATGGGAAAATAAAATGACTGCAATTGAAGAGGCAAAGGATTTGAACTCTATGCCTATTGAATCTCTCATAAATTCTCTAACCTCTTATGAGTTGAAACTCAAGAGCAAAGTGCAGGATGAAAAAGATGCAAGGGCCAAAAGGAGCATTGCTCTAAAAGCATCCCAAGATAAGGATGATTTGGCCTCATTAGATGATGAAGACATGGATGGTGATAATAGTGATTTTGCCCTTACCACCAAAAGCTTCAAGAGGATTCTCAACAAAAGAAGATTTAGAAAAGGCGGTCCTAACAATCAATGCCCCAATCAATTCAACACTAGATATAAGGGAAGACAAGATGCAAACAAAAAGTAAGGGGATAAATGTTTTGAATGTGGACAGCCTGGGCATTATGCAGTTGATTGCCCAACAAAGAAGAAGAAAGAAATGAAGAATGAAAGAAAGCCAAGATTCAACAACTTCCAAATCACTTGGAATGAGTGCAATTCGGAAGGTGAGATTGAAGAAGAAGAGGAATCTGCTCAAATTGCCTTTATGGCAATTGGTGACAATGAGGTAACATCTTGTAACCCTCAATATGAAAGATGATGATGATGATGATCTTGAGTCATTTGTTGGAAGATTGCATGATAGTTTGAAAGAGTCTTATGTTAGAAATAAAGAGTTAAAACAGAAAATCACATTTCTTTTGCAAGATAATGCAAACTTGTTTCAAGGTAGCAAAAAGATAAAATATGACAATGATTGTTTGATAAAAAATCAAATTGAGTTACAATATGAACTTGATAGAAAAACAAGTCTTTGTGAAATGTTTAAGGAAAAACAAAATGACTTGAAAAGTAGAATGGATAGACTAGACATGCTTCTTCAAAATAAAAAACAAAACTATCCTTCAAGAAATAAATTGAAGCCTCATTTTAATGCTTATGAAAGGAAACTAACTTTTAGTGCAAATGAATTCACAATTTATAGAAAAAGAGGAGTAAGGTTTATTAAACCTATTCATGTGAATAATCCTACCATTATGTGTGACTTTTGTTGTCAAGATGGTCACTTGAAGCATGAGTGTTATGTAAGGAGAAACATGAAAAGAGGAATGAAATGTATGTGGTTAGTTAAACATGATTCTAACCATCAAGGACCCAAAAATTAAAGGGTACCAAATTTTCTATCTTTTGTGTAGGTAAAGATGGAGAAAGTCATAAAGAATCAAAGTGGTTCATAGATAGTGGATGCTCAAGGCACATGACCGGTGATCCATCTCAATTCATCAAGTTCTGTAACATCCCGTATTTTTACCAATGGTATTTCAAATGTTACAAGCTTTGGTTTACTCGAAAACCCTAATTTTGGGTTTTATTTTGCGACCTTGATTTGTTACGGTAGTGAGAGTTGCGCGAAGGTGATTAAAATTCTTGGGTGATTCGTAGTTTATGTAGGTGAGATTATGCATTAGTGGACTTAATTGCTAGGAAATGAAATCACTTGGGGCCAAGGTGAAAGATCATTGAAGTTGCTAGGGTTGGCTTGATATTTTTGACCAACCCTTGACCAATCCCTAAATATCTCTTAAACATTATTACTTGGCCAAACACAAGAGAGAAACCAGCCAAGAGGATCGGCTGCAAGGCTGAAAAAAAAAAGGGGAAAGAAACCGTGAGGGAAAGAAGAAGAAAAGAGAGATTTTTGCTCCAAAAAATTACCATCAAATCTTGAGGAAAACCAGGAAAAAACTCCAGCTTGCTGCCTTGCTCCAAGCAGCTGAAACCGAGAGAGGGGAAAAGATGACTGCTGGCTGCTCTAACTTCCATTTTCAGCTTTGTTTCTTGAAGGTTTTAGAGGTAACCTAGCTTGCACAACCCTTGAATCTTGTAGTATAACTTGTGGTTGATGTTTAGAATGGGTTAGGATAGCTGAGGACAGATTTTGGATGGTTGAAATCACTTGGTAAATTCGTTTGATGAAGTAGGGTAAATAGCACACCAACTGTTTGAACTTTGGTTTCAGATTTTTGTGTTCAGTTTCCCTACGAATTTGACCATGTTAGAGTCCAAACCAGCTCTTTCTCAAAACATAAACATTGTAGGAAACTGAGTTAAATATCTACTGATAAAATTTCAGATCAATCAGAGCACTGTAACCTAAGAAATGTCCAAAATACCCCTGACTGCTCTGCTCCCCTGTTTTATCCGACAGTCACCAGTTTCAGCCAACTTGTCGGATTTTCTGGTATCAATTGGCAACGATCTAGAGTTTGATTTTTATACCATTGAAATCCCTATGAATATAGTTTTAAACACCACTAACGGCACTCGATTTCGATATTTCTACATTGAGTTATGGATTTTCTCCCGAAACTGCTCCTGTTTTCCTGACGTAACCCGACAGTTTTCTTAAGTCTCTTTAATTGCCATTTTTGACTACGAAAATGCATGAAGTGAATTTTGATGGCTTCAGGAAAATTGTAGAGCTATATCTTAGCTTCGAAACGGTGAAAAATTAAACTCAATCTGATAAGCGTAGCTCTGGTTTTGATCAAAATACCGAGAGACGTCAAAGCTGCCAAAGTTGATGTTTCTCTTTTATACTCATTCCTTCATTTTGGTTTGGTTCAAATACTTTTCTTGGTTCAAGATAACATTTTTACTCCACATGACACCTGAACCATGCCCTAGTATGCTTGTGGTCGTTTCCCTCAATTTGAGCTAAGGTCTTGTGGATTTGGAACTATGGTTTAGAGGTTAAAATTGGACATGTTAATTGAGGTTTTTTTAAGCGAAAGTTTCTCGTTTCTTATGGATTAGAATTTGTGAAAGTCTTGTTATTTTACTTGACCCCAGGACTTGGATGTGCCATGAAGATTACATGGTGATTGGTGATTTATGTGGATGAGTGTCAAACTTGGTGAGTGTTCCAACTCGTTTCAACTAAAATGTTTTACTAGAATTCAATTGTGAAATGACTTACTACCTTACTTTGATCTTGCTATCTCAAACTGGCTACTCATTTTGTTACTTGTGAAATGATTCACTAACCTACTACTTCACTTGTTTTCAAATTTGCTCTCATCTTGTTTCTAAACTTGTTTTAACTTGTTTGTTTTCCCCACTTATTTACACATGAAACATTTTACTATTATTCTTTTAAATGACACATTTTCCAATTATTTGTAAGTATTTCAAAATGTGTTTTAAACTCTTTACAAACTTCTTTTGATGCTTAATGTAGTTTGTCGTGTGAAATAACTTGATCCATTAAGTTGTTAATATCTAGATGATTGTTCGATCTTATTTCCAAAATTGTTTTCACACTTGCTTTCCAACTTGTTTTCGAACTTATTCCACTTGTTTGTCAAACTTGTTCTACTTGATTTTTAGACTAGCTTTTCACATGAATTATTCTGTTACTATTTTTTTCTAAATGAAATATTTTCTAGTATTTCGAGTGTTCAACTATATGTTAACTTATTTGTAAATATTTCGCTACTACTATGTTTCTATTTTAAAATTTATTTCAACTATGTTTCCACACATATTGGTCAATGACCTAATTTACTCGTGGTTTCAAAAGAAATTGACTCCAATGGACTTGTGTTTCAAATTAATGTGTGCAAGTAAAATAATTTATTGTTAAAGTGAGTGCTACCTGATTTTATATGTTGCTTTTGAGTGTCCTTGAATATTAATTAAATGTTCAAGTGTTAAGTGTTATTTGTTTAAGTGTTATTATTTATTAGTTGAAATAATTACTTGTTTCCTTGATTGTTTTGTTGATAACTTGATTGTTTAATAGTGGTGTACCAAGGAGCATTTTACCCCTTGTAGTCCGATGTGTATTTTATCGCATCATTCACTACTTGTAGGTCGATGTGTACTTTATCGCATCGACTGAACTGGGTCTCAAGACCCTTTGCTAGAAAGCCTGTCTTAGACCACCTTCTTGAGCGATCGGTGGGTCAAAAGCCTACTTGAGTACGCCATTAGTGTGGGCGGATAGGTTGGAAAGCTTTATCTTAAAACAAACTCCTTGGTCTTAACTGATTATTATTTGCGCATGTTGTACGCCTTTGGCGGAACTGGGCCCTACCCTTGGTTGCTAGCCTATTTGAGTCAGAAGCGGACTCGGTCGGGTAGGTTGGAACCCTGGGCACTGATTCGGTATACTCGAGTATTACCACTAGAGGGATAAGGTAATGGCCAGATGAACTGAGGGGATTGTTCAGGAGTTATAAGGTGAAGTGGACTAGTGAAATAGCTCCAAGTGAGTACTGTATCCTTTTATAACTGATTTAATATTTATTAAACACTGTTCTCCTAGTAGAGCCAATCCGAGCAAGTCTCCTCGTGAGCACCGATCTCTGAGTCGAAGCGGACCGAGTATTGATCTCTCCTAGTTGAAAAGTGTCCTGTGAGTGTGCTTGATTATTTTTCAAAGTGCTCATGTGATGAATTAAATTATTTCGTAAAATGTTTTCGTTTTGCAAATTTTTAGTGAAAGGTACTTTCTAACGTGATTTCAAAGATTCGAATATTCCAATGTTTTCGTACTCTGATAAAACAGTTAAATTCTAAAATACTTGTTTTCTTGGAACCTCGGAACCTCACTGAGTTTTAGCTCACCCCAAAAATATTTATTTTCTCTCCACAGGAATCGAGGTGATCGGAAGCATGTGTAGTGGCCTTATTAGTAATTTTGGAGTATTTCTTGTACAATTGTAATTTTGGTTGAGTTGTAATTTATATTTTGGAGAACTTGGGTTGTATTTACTACTGGGACGTACTTGTGGATTTTAGCATTTTTGTACTTTTGGAGTTTTTAATTTGTAATTAATTGAGGACTGTAGTGAGTCTCGACGAGAGCTGGGCTGGCGGTCCGCCGAACCCTTTGGTTCGCCTTAGGGGGAGGTGGGGCTGTCACAAGCTCAAACCAAAATCAAGTGGAAAAGTGACTTTTGGAGATGACATGAAAACCAAAACAATTGGAGTAGGTGATATTGGTAAGAATGGTGAAACATTTGTTCATAATGTTCTCTTAGTTGATAATCTAGGCTATAATTTGCCTAGTGTTAGTCAATTATGTGATAGAAATTTATTTGTTTTATTCAAAAAGTATGAATGTTTATTTCTTGATTCAAAATTCAATATCATTTTCAAAGGAAAAAGATTCAATGACATCTATGTTGTGATTCTTGAGAAAATTGATTCTTCTAACTTTAAATGTTTTAAAATTTCAAATGAAGATCCTTGGTTGTGGCATAGAAGACTTTGTCATTTCAATATGGATGTGCTAAATGAAATTTCTAAAAAGGAACTTGTTAGAGGCTTGCCTAAACTTAAGTTTGAAAAGGATAAAGTTTGTGATGCATGCCAATTTGGTAAACAAACCAAAACTTCTTTTAAACCTAAAAAGAGTGTTTCTACATCTAGACCATTAGAGCTTTTACATCTTGATTTGTTTGGTCCTACACCAATTGCTAGCTTAGGTGGAAAGAGATTTTGTCTTGTGATTATTGATGATTATTCTAGATATACATGGACTATTTTTCTTACTCATAAAGATGATGCTTTCAAAAACTTTGTTTCCTTGTTTGCAAAAGTGCAAAATTTTCTTGGTTTACACATTGTCAAAATTAGAAGTGACAATGGTTCGGAATTTAAGTATTGTGGCTTTCCAGAATTTTGTGATCACAATGGAATAATTCATGAATTTTCTATTGTAAAAACCCTCCAACAAAATGGTGTTGTTGAAAGAAAAAATAGAACACTTGTTGAAGCCGCAAGAACCATGTTGAGTGAAAATGAATTGCCAAAAAATTTTTGGGTCGAGGCCGTGAATACGGCATGTTATGTAATTAATAGAGTTTTGTTAAGGCCAATTTTGAACAAAACTTCTTATGAATTGATGTTTGGTAAAAAGTCAATTGTTGGCTATTTCAAAGTTTTTGGATGCAAATGCTTTATTTTAAATATTAAGGAACATCTTGAAAAATTTGATAAGAAAACCGATGAAGGTACTTTCTTGGGTTATTGTGAAAATAAAAGAGGATATAGAGTGTATAATAGAAGAACTCTTGTGATTGAAGAAACTATATACATTACATATGATGAGTCTAATAGTGATTCTTCCAAAAGCATTTGTGTAGATGATGATGTAGGTATCCAAAAAGAACTTGAGAAACTTACACTCCAAGAAGAAAACAATGCTGAAATGGAGGAAAATTCGAAGGAAATTAGCACTCAAGGAGACCGAATGCAAAAGAGGAAGACAAGGATGATGTTTTACCAAAGGATCTTCCTAAAGCTTGGAAGTTCATTCAAAATCATCCCAAGGATTTGATTATTGGCGATCCATCCAAAAAGGTAAGAACTTGTTCTTCTTCAAAACCCCTACTTGATAATTTTGCCTTTGTATCACACTTTGAGCCTAAAAATGTTAATGATGCTTTGAAAGATGATTATTGGATTGTAGCTATGCAAGAGGAATTAAATTAATTTGAAAGGAATAATGTGTGGACTTTAGTTGAAAAACCTCAAGATCACCCTATTTTAGGCACAAAATGGGTTTTTAGAAATAAATTAAATGATAAGGGTGAAATTGTGAGAAATAAGGTGAGATTAGTAGCCAAGGGATACGCTCAAGAAGAAGGTATAGATTTTGATGAAACATTTGCTCCTGTAACTAGATTAGAATCAATTAGAATATTTCTTACATTTGCTTGTTTCAAAGGTTTTAAATTGTATCAAATGGATGTTAAAAGTGCTTTTCTAAATGGTTTTATTAATTAAGAAATTTATGTAGATCAACCTCCCGGTTTTAAAAGTGATAAATTTCCTAATCATGTGTTTAAGTTTTCAAAAGTCTTGTATAACTTAAAACAAGCTCTTAGAGCTTGGTATGAGCGTTTAAGTGGATTTTTGATTGAAAATGGTTTTAAAAGAGGTATTGTAGATACTACTCTTTTTACGAAACAAAAGTTGAATAATCTCCTTATTGTGCAAATATATGTTGATAATATTATTTTTGGTGCCACTAATGAGCGCTTGTGCGAGGATTTTTCCACCATCATGTAAAATGAATTTAAGATGAGTTTGATGGGAGAATTAAATTTCTTCTTCGGACTCCAAGTCCTTTAAACTCATGAAGGAACTTTTATTAATCAAATAAAGTACACAAAAGAAGTTCTGAAGAGATTCGGCATGGAGGATTCAAAGCAAGTTGGAACACCAATGTGTACATCTACCAAACTCAAAAAGGATGAAGAAGGTACAAATATTGATGAGAAGAAATATAGAGGTATGATTGGAAGCTTTCTTTATTTAACTGCACGTGGGCCGGATATTGTAAGGCCCAAATACAACCTAAGAGGGGGGGGTGAATTAGGTTGACTAATAATCAGCCAAGTATTACCTCTTTTTCAAATTTTAATCACAAGCTCTTCAACAAATGATTTATCAAACAAATAGACAAGTCGAGATTGATAAATATGGATGAGATTTCAAACAATGAATATGATACGCAAGCTAAAAAGAATAATGATGGAAAGCAAACCAAACATCTTCAAGACTCCACTTGAGCTTAAAGAGAATTCCTCAAAACAAGCTTCTTCAATTTGGTGAAATTCGATCACTCTTGTGTACAATAGAAGGATCACTTCCTCCTTGCCCCAAGCTCCACTTAGTCAAGCTAGGAAGTTTTACACTCTTTACAGAAAACCCTCACTACACAATTGATGAACTCACTCACAATTGAAAAGCTTCTCAATGAACTCACACTACAAGACTAACAATTCTTACTCAAAATGAGTATTTTCTAGCTAAAATCACTCTTAAGAACTTGTTATCCAAGTGTACAGTTGTAGTTTGATATTTAGGGCGGCTTGTATTTATAGGAGACCAAAAGTGCCTAGAAAATGAGGTCAGCGGATAGTAGAAGCTGAAAGGTCAACTAGCAGTTGGAGCTATCGGACGTCCGACACTCATTGCTCGTCCGATGCTAGCGTCCGATAGGCAAGTTTCGAGTCTTATCGGACGGTCGATGAATAATTCTGCGTCCGATAGCTTTGCGTCCGATGGCGATAGCTTCGGGAAATTTTCATGGAATCGATCGGACGGCCGATACATGTCTTTGCGTCCAGGCTTTGCGTCCGCGTCCGATAAGCTCATCAAATTTCTTGGATATCTTGGACGTCCGATGTAGATGTTGTGCGTCCGAAAGAGGTGTCCGACAGATCCTGCTCATCGGACGTCCGATCACGTCGGTTAAGCGTCCGATAGGAAAGTTTCGAGTTTTATCGGACGTCCGATACAAGGTATCGTCCGTCGGACAGTCAACAGTTTCTCCAACAGGTTTCCTGCCTCGATGTCCTGTTCTGTCAAGGATCTCACTAGAAAACATTAGACCAATTTCTTCAATTGTTTTGTAATTATCAAAATTCGGGATCACAATTAACATTCTCCCCCTTTTTGATGATGACAAAACAATTGAATGTAATTTAACCAATATTGAGTTTAAAAAACTCCCCCTTACTTGAATAACTATCTACTCCCTTACTCGAATAACTCATCTTTTTATTCTTTTCTCCCCTTTTGTCATCACAAAAACATTCAACACAAAATGTGCGAAGCAAGCAATGAAAACTTTAATGCCAGATATGTAGCAGAATCAGATAATGTAGTAATGTAAACAAGCGGAAATCTCCAAGTAGAATTCCATTACATCGATAACATCATCCAAAGAACATAATCCAAAATCATTTAAGGCCATCATCATTAACTGAAAATAATGTCAACAAGAGTACTGAAGTGCTGGTTCTACAAGAGTCTTAGATGAAAGCAGTAAAATAGATTGATACACTTTCACACCAGCAAAAGGGAACAAAAATAGACTTGTGCATTCTAATGTGAAGTGTAAGTGCATCCTAGTGTGCCTAAAGGGTGAATGTTGATCGAGTTCAGTGTCGCCTTCGACAAGCGATATGTTGAATCATCTTCTTACGCGGTTTCTTCCCATCATCCTCGTTTTCTTCATCTTCCACAACCACTGGTTCTTTTCCCTTGGTAGATGATGAGGGATCACGCTGTGGATTTTGCGATTCAGTCATCTCTTGGTCATCCAATGGAGGATCAGTTCGTGGCTCTTTGGCTTGGGAGGTGTTTTCATCCTCGGGAGGAGAAAGTAACAGTTTCTTTTGTCAAGAAAGTCAGATTTTTGGTCAGATGTCATGGTTAACATAAGACCATGTTCGAGTAGAAGAACATGACTTTTGAGCTCGTTTAACAAATCCATGACATCAGATTGAGAGGAAATCCTAGAGGCTGACTTCCTAGGATGAATTGATGGACAGTAAATCTAAGAGTTCTAGTAATACTAGGAGAGAGAGGAGCATCATGTCCTTTCTTTGAACGAGACTCAGAGACAGCTTCCTTGGTGCACCAATTACCATCAAAGAATTTTAAATTCTTTCTTTCAAAATACTGTTTTGAAAACACAGGTGGTTAAGTCCTTGGGACATACACCACTTATAGGAACTTTGAAATGTTCAAAGATGGGAGTTAAAACTTTCCATAAGGAGTTTTCTTCTTGTATCGGTGGAGAGTTTCATCGAAACTTACACATGACAAAACCAAAATCTATTATTCTTTCAACAAAGCAATAAAACAGATATAACTCCATTTTGTTTGCATCGTCCGATGACCATCAGTTGGAACAAGCAAATTTGAGATGATTGAAAAGATGATCAGATTTTTAGGACTCAAATCTTCCAACTTGGCATCAACAGGGGTTTGAAAAGGGGATTGAAAATAAGCCATTAGTTTTTCAGCATTGAAATGATTCAAACTTGTTGGAGTTTCCTCATAGGAAAAGAAGTTTGCAATCTTACTTTTGCACCCAAACTCAATGGTGGTTTTTAAAATTTCATTCATAACATCAGAATCAAATACCAAATCAATTCCATTGACACGGGATTTAAGCTCATCACGGGAATTACCCTTCCTAAGATTAGCAAAGAACTGATACATCATGTCAGGGTAATAGATATTAGGCATAACAATGATGTGAGACCATTTCTGAAATTCAAACAACTTAAGGACAGACTCTAGATCGATTTTCTTAAACTCAGATGGAACAATGGATCGCTGAATAATGAAACCTTTTTGAGAGAATAAGGCAAACTTAGACTCAGCATCAGAATCTATGAATTTAGGTAAAGGAGCAGGTTCTTTTATAACACGAGAATCGAAGGAGTAGTCTGAGGTGGTTGTTTTGTAGCGAGCCACGTCTTGTTCTTTTGGAAGTGCGTTTGCCACAGTGGGAGGAAGTATCTTCATCTCTTGGCATCTTCTTGCGTCCGGTAGATGTGAGCTCCACGAGTCGCACCATCTTGCTTGTGTTGTGTGATTTGAGTGATGAGGAGTTGTTTACGCGTGCAGTGACACACTTTTAAATTAGGTGAAGATATATCAATTTTGAGCGAGAAAAGAGGAGAAAGGAGAACTTAGGGTTTACGGTGTGATTTGGGAATGAGAAGAGGAGTGATTTATAGTGCGGACAATTGATGAAGATTGGACATAATAGGTGAGAGGTGAAGTCTGAACTTTCAATTTTGAAAATGGTGAAGGTTTGGCTGGAATTTGGAGTTTTGAATTGAGGTGGTTGGGAAGATGCGTCCAATTAAATGTGGTTGGCCGATGGAAGTGAAGTGAAATGACCGATTGGTCGCATTCATGTGTCGGACGTCGAGCGTTCTGAGCGTCCGACCATGCGTCCGATAGCATTTTCGGAAAATGACCAAGAACACTTGTCGGACGTCCGTTCATCGGATCGGACGTCGATAAGTTTTCACCGAAAAGCTTAAGGCTCCTTTTCTAAAATACCAATTTGAGCGAAGATGTCTAAATTGTTCTAAGGGTAGTGCTTTTGTGAAAATATCAGCAATTTGATCATTCGAGCAGAACATAGTTTACACAAATTTCACCTTTTTGAACAAGATCACGAATGAAATGATGCTTAATGTCTATATGTTTTGTTCTAGAATGTTTAATAGGATTTTTTGTCAAATTAATTGCACTAGTATTATCACAAAAAATGGGCATATTATCATATGTCAAACCAAAATCATTCAAGGTGTGTTTCATCCAAATTAATTGTGCACAACATGCACTAGCGACAACATATTCGCGGTTGTTGACAAGGAAATAGCATTTTGTTTCTTACTAAACCAAGAGACTAAACACTTTCCAAGAAAATGACAAGATCCACTAGTACTCTTTCTATCAATTCTACACCCGCCAAAATCAGCGTCCGTAGTATAACCATACAAGGTAAATTCATTACATTTAGAATACAAAGACCAAAATTCATGGTTCCTTTTAAATAACGAAAAATTCTTTTAACGGCATTCAAATGAGATTCTTTTGGGCAAGATTGAAAACGAGCACATAGGCATACGGCAAACATAATATCGGTCTACTTGCGGTTAAATAAAGAAGGCTTCGATCATACCTCTATACTTTTCTCATCTACATTTGTACCTTCTTAGTCCTTTTCAAGCTTGGTGGGCGTGCACATTGGTGTTCCCACTTGCTTTGAATCTTCCATGCGAACCTTTTGAAGTTCTTTGGTGTATTTTATTTGGTTGATGAAGGTTCCTTCACGTGTTTGAAGGACTTGGAGTCCGAGAAAAAAGTTCAATTCTCCCATTAAGCTCATCTCAAACTCATTTTGCATAATGGTGGAAAAATCCTTGCACAAGTCCTCATTAGTAGCACCAAATATAATATCATCAATATAAATTTGTACAATAAGAAGATCATTTGATTTTTGTTTTGTAAAAGAGTTGTGTCTACTATGCCTCTTTTAAAACCATTTTCAATTAAGAACCCACTTAAGCGTTCATACCAAACCCTAGGGGCTTGTTTTAGGCCATATAATGCTTTTGAAAGTTTAAATACAATGATTAGGAAACTTTTCATTTTCAAAGCAGGTGGTTGATCCACATACACTTCTTGATCAATGAAACCATTTAGAAAAGCACTTTTAACATCCATTTGATACAACTTAAAAGCCTTGAAACATGCAAATGCAAGAAACATCCTAATAGACTCTAATCTAGCAGCGGAGCAAGCGTTTCATCATAATCAATACCTTCTTCTTGAGCATACCCTTTAGCCACTAATCTAGCCTTATTTCTTACAATTTCACCTTTATCATTTAATTTATTTCTAAACACCCATTTAGTGCCAATGATAGGATAATTTTGAGGTTTTTCAATTAAAGTCCAAACATTATTTCTTTCAAATTGATTTAACTTCTCTTGCATGGCCATAATCCAATAGTCATCTTTTAAGGCATCATTGATGTTTTTAGGCTCAATATGAGATACAAATGCGAAATTATCAAATAATGGCTTTGATGAAGAGCGAGTTCTTACTCTCTCGGATGGATCACCAATGATCAAATCCTTTGGATGATTTTGAATGAACTTCCAAGCTTTAGGAAAATCCTTTAGTGATTCATCATTCTTGTCTTCTTCATCTAGCCTTTGGATTTCTTGAGAATCACCATCTTTTGAATTTTCTTCCATATCACAATTGTTTTCTTCTTGAAGTGTGAGCTTCTCGAGATTCTTTTGGATGCCTACATCATCATCTACACAAGTACTATTTGAAGAGTTGCCATTAGATTCATCAAATGAAACATGTATAGCTTCTTCAATCACAAGAGTTCTTCTATTATAAACTCTATATCCTCTTTTATTTTCACAATATCCCAAGAAAATACCTTCATCGGTTTTCTTATCAAACTTTCCAAGGTGTTCTTTGATATTTAAGATAAAACATTTGCATCCAAAAACTTTAAAATAACCAACAATTGGCTTTTTATCAAACATCAACTCATATGAAGTTTTGTTCAAAAATGGTCTTAGTAATACTCTATTCATTACATAGCAAGCCGTATTTACGGCTTCCGCCCAAAAATATTTTGGTAAATCATTTTCACTTAACATGGTTCTTGCGGCTTCTACAAGTGTTCTATTTTTTCTTTCAACAACACCATTTTGTTGAGGGATTTTTACAATAGAAAATTCATGAGTTATTCCATTATGATCACAAAAATCCGGAAATCCACAATATTTAAATTCCGAACCATTATCACTTCTAATTTTTATAATATGCAATCCAAGTAAATTTTGCACTTTTGCAAAGAGAGAGACAAAACTTTTAAAGGCATCATCTTTATGAGTAAGAAAAATAGTCCATGTATATCTAGAGTAATCATCAACAATAACGAAACAAAATCTTCTACCACCTAGACTAGCAATAGGTGTAGGACCAAATAGATCAAGATGTAAAAGTTCCAATGGCTTAGATGTAGAAATGTTTTTCTTAGGTTTAAAAGATGTTTTGGTTTGTTTCCCAAATTGACATGCATCACAAATCTTATCCTTTTCAAACTTAATCTTAGGAAGTCCTCTAACAAGTTCCCTTTTTGAAATTTCATTTATCACATCCATGTTAAAATGACAAAGTCTTCTATGCCACAACCAAGGATCTTCATTTGAGATTTTAAGGCATTTAAAACTAGAAGAGTCAATTTTCTCAAGAATCACAACATAGATGTCATTGTATCTACTTCCTTTGAAAACAATATTAAATTTCGAGTCAAGAACCAAACATTCATGCTTTTTGAATAAAACAAATAGATCTTTATCACAAAGTTGACTAACACTAAGCAAATTATAACTTAGATTATCTACTAAAAGAACATTATGCACAAATGTTTCACCATTCTTACCCACATCACCTACTCCAATTGTTTTAGCTTTCATGTCGTCTCCAAAAGTTACTTTTCCACTTGACTTTGATTTGAGCATGATGAATTGTGAAGGATCGCCGGTCATGTGCCTTGAGCACCCACTATCAATGAACCATTTTGATTTCTTCATATCCTTTTCAATTTTTACCTACAAGAAATAGAAAGTTTGGTACCCTTTTAATTTTTGGGTCCTTGATGGTTAGAGTCATGTTTGACTAACCACATGCATCTCATTCCTTTTCTCATGTTTCTTTTCACATAGCAATCATGCTTCAAGTGACCTACTTGGCAGCAAAAATCACACATAGTGGTAGAGTCGTTTACATGAACTGATTTTATGAATCTAATTCCACTTTTTCTATGGATTGTAAATTCATTTGCATTAAACATAATTTTCCTTTCATAAGGGTTAGAATGAGACTTAAACACCTTTCTTGTGAAACTATTTTGTTTCTTGTTTTGAAGCATCACGTCAAGATTATCCATTCTCTTTTTCAAGTCATTTTGTCTTTCTTTGAGCATTTCACAAAGGCTTGTTTTTCTATCAAGTTCATATTGCAATTCCATTTCAGTTTTTACTAAGCAATCATTGTCATATTTTAACTTCTTGTTATCTTGAAACAAGTTTGCATTATCTTGCAAAAGAAAAGTAATTTTTTGTTTTAGTTCTTTGTTTCTAGAATAAGACTCTTTTAAGCTTTCATGCAGTTTTGCAACAAATGACTCTAAATCATCATCATCATCATCACTATCGTATTGTGGATGAGAAGTTACCTCATTGTCACCAATTGCCATAAAGGCAATTTGAGCTGATTCTTCTTCTTCTTCAATCTCTCCTTCCGAGTTGCATTCGTTCCAAGTAATTTGAAAGTTGTTGAACTTCGATTTTCTTTCATTCTTCATATCTTTCTTCTTCTTCATTGGACAGTCCACGCATAATGCGAGCTGCCCACACTCGAAGCACTTATCTCCTTGCTTCTTGTTTGCATCATATCTTGCTTTGTATTTTGTATTGAGTTGATTGTTGTTTTGATTGCTTGGTCCTCCTTTTCTGAATCTTCTCTTGTTGAGTATTCTTTTGAAGCTTTTGTGATGAGTGCAAGATCACTATCATCACAATCACCATCTTCTTCATCTTGTGAAGCCAAGTCATCCTCATCTTGAGCAGCCTTTAGAGCAATGCTTCTTTTAGCTCTTGCTTCCTCTTCATCTTGTACTTTGCTTTTGAGCTTTAATTCATAAGATGTTAGAGAATTAATGAGAGACTCAATAGACATAGAGTTCAAGTCCTTGGCTTCCTCAATTGCAGTCACTTTGTTCTCCCATTCTTTAGGTAGAGCATTCAAAATTTTCCTATTCTTTTCACCAAGAGTGTATTCCTTTTCCAAAACCTCTAGATCTTTAATAAGATCATTGAATCTACAAGATTACATCTTATCAATGTTTTCATGAGGTTCCATTTTGAATGATTCATATTTAGTAACAAGAATGGATTTCTTTTGCTCTCTTACATCCTCACTACCTTCATGAATTTCTCTTAATTTATCCCAAATTTCTTTGGCAGATTTACACCCTTTTACTCTAATGGATTCATTCGAATCTAGTGCACTATAAAGAACATTCATGGCTTTTGCGTTTGATGTGAGATTAGCTCTATCCTCTCGATTCAACTCATCTCTAGTTTTTAATCTAGGAACATGAGTGATGGGATCATTTATAATGGCAGTGTAAGGACCTTCACTAACAATAAACCATAAATCAATGTCAATAGATTGCAAGAAAATGATCATACGTTCTTTCCAACTTACATAGTTTGATCCATTAAACATTGGTGGTCTAGTAATTGATTGACCTTCACAGAACATGGCATTGTTGGTTGTCATCTTTACTCTAAGCGGTTAAGCTTGATTCTAGAGACCAAGCTCTGATACCAATTGTAAGGCCCAAATACAACCTAAGAGGGGGGTGAATTAGGTTGACTAATAATCAGCCAAGTATTACCTCTTTTTCAAATTTTAATCACAAGCTCTTCAACAAATGATTTATCAAACAAATAGACAAGTCGAGATTGATAAATATGGATGAGATTTCAAACAATGAATATGATACGCAAGCTAAAAAGAGTAATGATGGAAAGCAAACCAAACTTCTTCAAGACTCCACTTGAGCTTAAAGAGAATTTCTCAAAACAAGCTTCTTCAATTTGGTGAAATTCGATCACTCTTGTGTACAATAGAAGGATCACTTCCTCCTTGCCCCAAGCTCCACTTAGTCAAGCTAGGAAGTTTTACACTCTTTACAGAAAACCCTCACACAACTACACAATTGATGAACTCACTCACAATTGAAAAGCTTCTCAATGAACTCACACTACAAGACTAACAATTCTTACTCAAAATGAGTATTTTCTAGCTAAAATCACTCTTAAGAACTTGTTATCCAAGTGTACAGTTGTAGTTTGATATTTAGACAGTGCTTGTATTTATAGGAGACCAAAAGTGCCTAGAAAGCGAGGTCAGCGGATAGTAGAAGCTGAAAGGTCAACTAGCGTTGGAGCTATCGGACGTCCGACACTCTGTTGCTCGTCCGATGCTAGCGTCCGATAGGCAAGTTTCGAGTCTTATCGGACGGTCGATGAATAATTCTGCGTCCGATAGCTTTGCATCCGACAGTGACCAGTAAGCTCAGGAAATTTTCATGGAATCGATCGGACGGCGATACATGTCTTTCGTCCGAAGGCTTGCGTCCGAAAGCGTCCAGTAAGCTCATCAAATTTCTTGGATATCTTCGGACGTCCGATGTAGATGTTGTGCGTCCGAAAGAGGTGTCCGACAGATCCCGTCTATCGGACGTCCGATCACGTCGGTTGAGCGTCCGATAGGAAAGTTTCGAGTTTTATCGGACGTCCGATACAAGGTATCGTCCGTCCGACAGTCAACAATTTCTCCAACAGGTTTCCTGCCTCGATGTCCTGTTCTGTCAAGGATCTCACTAGAAAACATTAGACCAATTTCTTCAATTGTTTTGTAATTATCAAAATTCGGGATCACAATTAATAGATATTATGTTTGCCGTTTGGTTGTGTGCTCGCTTTCAATGTTGTCCTAAAGAGTCTCATTTGAATGCCGTTAAGAGAATTTTTCGATATTTGAAAGGAACTTTAAACTTTTGTCTTTGGTATCCTAAATGCCATAAATTTGCTTTATGTGGATATACAGATGCTGATTTTGGTGGTTGTAGAATTGATAGAAAAAGCACTAGTGGTTCATGTCATTTTCTTGGTAATTGTTTAGTATCTTGGTTTAGTAAGAAACAAAATGCCATTTCCTTGTCTACAACCGAAGCGGAATATGTTACCGCTAGTGCATGTTGTGTTCAATTGTTGTGGATGAAACATATTTTGAATGATTTTGGATTATTGTATGATAATATGCCTATTTACTGTGATAACACAAGTGCTATAAATTTGACAAAAAATCTCATTCAACATTCTAGGACAAAACATATAGACATAATGTATTATTTCATTCATGATCTTGTTAAAAAAGGTGAAATTTGTGTGAATTATGTTTGTTCAAAAGATCAAATTGCTGATATTTTCACAAAAGCTTTGCCCCTAGATCAATTTATATATTTACATTCGAAATTGGAAATTTTAGAAAAGAATTCTTAAAAAAATTCTAGTCAAATTCTATCGCACGTCTGATCCTAATGAACGGATGTCCGACAATGTTCTTAGCTATTTTTTAGAAAATCCTATCGGACGGATGTATCGGATGCTTCATGTCGTTCAGACATCCGACACACCAAAAGTCATAGCTTATCAGTCACTTCTCTTCATTTCAATTAGTCAAATCTCATTTAATTCGGACGTAACTTCCCAACCACCCGACTTCAAAAACCCAAATTCCCACCTTGACTTGCAACTTTTCTCAAAATTGACAGTACAAACTATCTCACAAGCCTATTGCAAGCCATGATTATTCAACATTCCTCATTATAAATCACAATCCCTTCTATCCCCAAATCACCTTAGAAACCCTAAAACCACACTTCCTTCGTTTTTGAGCAGTTTGATCACGACATTATCATCATATTTGGTGTTTAAACACTCAACATCTTATTTCTCATCTTAGTCATCACTTAAAACACACACACAAACACAATGGTCCAAATTCGTGGGGGTTCATCTGCTACCAGACGCAAGAGGCTTCTCAGAGATGAAGAAACTCCAACTCCAACTGCCAAGCGGACTTCATTGAGGAAGAAGAGAGGTTTTGCAACTACTCAACAACCTCAAACAACTCAGACTGATCCTCAGGTTACTTCCCAACCCCCTCCATTGCCTCAATTTATTGATGATGAAACTAAGGAAAGATTTGCCTTGTTCTCACAAAAAAGGTTCATCATTCAAAGGTCCATTAATCCCTCTGAGTTTTGAAAAATAGACATTGAATCTATTCTTAAATTATTTGAATTCCAAAAGTGGTCTCATATTATTACCATGCCCAATGTCTACTATCTTGAGATGCTCTATCAGTTTTTAACTAATCTTAGGAAAGGGAACTCTCGTGATGAGTTAAGATCTCGTGTGAATGGAGTGGACTTGATGTTTGATTCTGATGTGGTAAATGAAATTTTGAAAACCACTATTGAATTTAGCTGTAAAAGCAAAATTGCCAACTTTTTCTCCTATGAAGAAAATCCAACTAGCATCAATCATTTCAATGCAGAAAAATTGATGTCTTACTTTCAATCTCTTTTTCAAACTTCTGTTGATGCAAAATTGGAAGACCTCTCTCCTAAAAATTTGATTATTTTCTCAATCATTTCGAATTTGTTTGTTCCTACTGACGGGTATCGTACTGATGCAAATAAGATGGAACTGTATCTCTTTTACTGTTTTGTAGAGAAAATTCGCATTGATTTTGGTTTTGTCATGTGCAAGTTCTTAATGAAATTGTGTGTAGGTCCCGAAAGCAACCTAAGAGGGGGGTGAATTAGGTTTATAGGAAATTAAAAATTGATGAATGATAATAATCACACAATTTGAATTGATCAAGTTTTCTTGGTGATACAAACACTTGAGCAAGGAATATAGAGAACACACCAAGTAGATGATCACAAGTAGAACACAAACTAAAATTAAAGAGATGAATTCAAATGGACTACCAAGTTGCACCTAACTTGAAGTCCAATACCTCAATTTCAATTGCTACCTCAATTTGATGAAATTACACTAAATTGTACATGGAAAGATCACCACTTGCTTGCATCAATCTCTCTTTGATCAAGCCAAGAGGTTTTACAACAGCCTTACTAACCCTCACAATGCTACACACTTGAGCCTTCTCTCACAATTGAAAAGCAATGCTTGTTTGCACACACACTTACACTACAAGAAGTAAGAAAGACACAAATTCTTGCTAGAATTGCTCTTGAAGGCTTGTAAGTAAAAGTTGCAAAAAGTTCTTAACATATCCAGTTTTTAAGGTATTTATAGGGTGCAAAGATAACTGCCCAAATTTCTCCAATGATCTTGAATTAAATGTAGGAAAAAATAGCCATTGGGTGTGTTGGACGTCCGACACTCAATTCTGCGTCCGAAACTACCATCCGACAGTTTGCTGAAATCCTGAGATGTAAACTATCGGACGTTCGAACCAAAGATTCCACCGTCCGACAGAACCAGTAACTAATTTGCTCATCCTCGCAATCTGTCGGACGTCCGAAACTTGAGTCATCATCCGAAACCATCGTCCGAAACTTTATTGTAAACTGTCGGACGTCCGAAAGTATCGTTTGACAGAACCAGTGACTTTCCCATCTTCCATTGCACCCTGTCGGACGTCCAAACCTTTGCCTTGCGTCTGACATAAATGAGTGAGGTGTTTTTGGGTAAAAACCTGCGTCACTACAATTTGACTTGAAAAGGAATTAGTGGAAGTCATCATGTTGGTTTGTTAATCATCAAAATAGCCAACAATCTCCCCCTTTTTGATGATGACAAACCAATTGATGATTTGAATAAAAAGAGGGAAACTTATAGATTTGGAAAGAGTACTCCCCCTCACTTGCACACCCAAATTGCAAGAAAACTCCCCCTTACTTAAATCACCAACTTTTGGTAAACACCATAATAATCATCAAACAATCATTAATTAGCCAATCAGACCAAATCCACCAATCATTAATCAACCAAGCATATAATCATATAACCATTCATCAAACATTCATTATCAATATCAATCAATATCAGAACCATCAAATATTCATTATCAAACACCAAAATAACCAATTATCAATCAAAGCATTTCTCCCTCTTTTGTCATCAAGCAAAAAGGAGAGTAAATGGCAAAGGAGAAAGTGAATAAGGCATAAGATTAAATGAAAGAAAGTAGTCACAGGAGTTTAGTAAGTTAAGGCCAACCATACTAGGGCCAAACAAAAAATAACCATGGCCAATGAGGAAGGTTTGGCTTCACAAAAATAGTACAAGAAGCCAATGAGAAAATATGAACAAAAGGATGTTGGCTTAAAGGATGTCTAATGAGATGAGCCTATTAGATGCTTAAATGACTAGAACTGAGGACGAGATGAGCCACGATGCCTGCGAACAAGTCGACACCCCTCTGAACTTCCCTCCGTATCAGTGTCCATCTCTTGAGGAGGAGTGTGAAATTGAGAAGGTCCAAGATCTTGAGATGTGGCATGGTGAGATGTGCCCCGCATTTCCACTAGACCTTGAGCGACTTGCTGGTCTCGTGTAGTTTCTTCATGGTTGGGTTCAGCTTGATCAGTCCTTTCTTGTGCTTGTGTAGCGGCCCCACAACTCCCAAGGCGAACCCTGAGAACCGCGGCCACCGGCCTAGCTCACGCCAGGACTCAATCGATCAGTTTAGTCAAATCAAATATTTCCCAATGCAGCTATATAGATCAAACTCAAATTCAACATCAACCATCTAGGATACACGATTCCTAGGCAATATTAACCAAAAGGGATTTCAACATCATTAGTCTTAACAAGAGTAAAGGTTACAACCAACAAAATCCAACAGCTCTCAATTCCTCTGCTCGAGTCAAACCTGAAATCCTGGGAGGGAAAATATATGGGGTGAGCTTCACAAGCCCAATGAGAATCCCAACACATAACAATTATCACATTCGTAAAGCATGCTTTCATTTAATCGACCATATAAGGAAAATTTTTCACAACAGTATTTTCCTTCAAGAATTTCATGAAACATTGAATTTCAATATCACATTGGAAAGCATCAATAACATTCATTGTGGAAGGATACATTGCTTCCATGTTGTTCAATAGCACTTCTTTGACTGCTTCCCAATCTCCAACCCCTTACACCGACTTCGGGCCCGACATCCAACATTCATTGGGTGGTGTACACTCGAGGTAACCTTTCATTTCATTCCCGGGGTCCGTCGGCGTGCCGACCAAACCTAATTGCCGGAATAGGCCGACTCGCCTGGTTTGGGATCCCGGCCGAGCCAATTCGCGGCACATTCGCAAAGGCTTATCACTCATGCACATTTAACAGGCACATACACAATTATGGTAATTCTAAATCATTTGTAAAATGAGAGGGTCAGTGCGATAAGTACACACACGATCTCCTCCTTTTAATCAATGGTTTTGAATATATCAACCATGGCATCATATACTATTCAACATTAACACATCAATTGACAATTAACACTTAGTAATTACGTGCTTCAACTAACGAGTAACATTTAACAACAAATACAATTCCAACATGTGGCACACTTTAATAAAACATTTAACAACAATTTGGAACCCTCACCTTAACTAGGGCAAGGTTGTGTCGAAGGTTTCGATGTCAACGTCCTCGACTTGGTCACCGGCCGATCCTGAGGTAAATATAATTTAACTTTTAATTATTAAAATCAATTTTGACCAATTCACTTCTGTTATAAATAAGAAAGTAGTTTTTATAACTAACGAGTAATTATTATATCATTACGGCGATGTGAACCTTGGTAATTGAAGTTCTGAAAAGATATATATATTTTAGGTCAAAACACGAAAGTATGAAAACTTGGAAATTCCGAGGATCTGAAATAGGTTTGGAGAAAATAAACTATCTTTTAAAGATTTCAATAATGGGAGGTATTAAGATGAAAAATTTGCGGTAGGGTTTTGAGGTCGTTTGTTGTCGAAAGATATTTTTCGTGAGGTTCTTTTAGAAGATTACGACTTCGAATTTTTGCTCGTTTTTTGGGTCTTGTGTGGTTACAATTCCTTTACGAGTTTTTAAACGAGTCAAGTTTTGAAAAAAAATCAAGTTTGTTGGAACAGTAATTTCTCGATCGAGGGTTTTTACAAAAAGTTTGCGTGAGAAATCCTAATGTTCATGGTTTGATACAAATTAAGTTGGAAATCTTGTTTGGGAATTTGTACAGTTTCATAATAATAGGAAAACGAAACTTTCTTTTAGAAGACATTAAAACTCGTTTTGGTTCGAAATCCAACAAACTTGTCCTTTAAAAATTTGAACTCAATTCCAGAATTTTCAAGTTGGATTTTCAGCGATTTTCATTTGCTTGCTATGACGTCTAGAAAATGAACTACGGCGCGTACGATATACCAAATCGAAGCCCTATGAGTCTAGTTTTGAATGCCGCAAGTGGCTCGCGATTTGAGGTTATAAATCGAGAAATATGAACATTCTGTTTTAGTTGGTTTTAAGTTTCTAGTTTCTTGTTAAAATTTCTGGTTTTGGGTATTTTGAAAACAGCTTTATTTGCACATGGTTAGGTGTTTGAATTCAATTCCAGCAAGCTAATCAAGCTCATAAGCAGCTAGTACATCCATTGAAAGCTCACGGTTACATGCACATGATAAAAACTGATCAACCGTTTAAATCAAGCAATGCTCAAGTTAAGAAGTCACCAAGAACCGGTTCTATTCTCCTCATTTTTCTTTCTTGTTGAAATATTATTTTTTTCATCCAAAATCTAAGTTTTAAATCATTACAATTTCTTAATCACACACTATAACATGCATGCAACATTAAGTATTCACACATTACTCAAAACAGTGATATATCAAGCTTTAAGTTCATCAACTTAAAATTCCAGCTTATGGTCAGCGATTTAAGTTCATCAATCATTCATGAAAGTTGAAAACATGCAAGGCAGTTTTAAATAGATTGTCAAGCAGCAATTTTAACACGATTCTTGAATAAATAAGGCTCAAGATTTTCGATCACAACCATCATTTCCAGCATAGATGCTCAAGAGCTTCAAGAGTTGAAAGCACCAACATGCATGAAATTATTTTAGTAAAATCAACCGAAATAAGTTCAAAATTTTCAATGCCAAGCTAATGTATCAAAAGTTCAGTTCATCATCAAGTCAAGACCGAGGCAAAATAGAGTTCAAAAGCAGTTCCAAGGCCCCTAGTCACGTACAATCTCAACCATCAACATTCAAAGTTCATTGAGTAGTACAAATGGATGTTTAACCATTCTCAAGGATCATGCATGCAATAAATAAAATGAAACTATCATTTTGAGGTTTCGGGTAGCTTAGAGAACTCAAGAATAATGCTCCTTGTCAGTCAATCAAATTTCCAGCAAGGTTTAAGAGGATACAGGCAGGCCATGACAAGATTCAAAGCTGTTCATCATATGCATGAATAGTTTATCCCTCAAGAGAATATATTTTGAAAAGGAAAACTACTTCTTTGAGCTAAAAAGGATATAAGATGAATCCTACCTCCAACTAGCTTCAAGAGCGGATGAACAAGTGTGAGGCTTGGGCTACTCAAGTTGGGTTTCCAGCTACAAGAAACAAAACAGACTAAGGATGGAAAAGGCTAAGCTGCCAAGGAAACTTTTCAAGAAATAAATGGTGTTTTACCTTTCCTTGCTCAAGAAATGGATGATGTGAAGACAGCTTGGCTCCTTTCCAGATTTCCAGCTTAGTTCCAGCAACTTGCAACCAAGGTAAAGTTCTTGGAGCAAGGCTGAAATAACCGAGAGTGAAGCAAGAGGAAAAGGGAGAGAGAGAGCTCTCGGTTGAGAGCTTTTTGGGGAGAGTTTTTGCTGAAGTGAATGAGAGTGAGTTTTTGGGAGAATGGAAGAAAGGATTAAGTGATTTTCTGGTGAGGATTTCGGGCAGCAAGGGGGGAAAAATGCAGCTGAAGTTGCTTGTTCAAATGAACAAGGCTTGGCTGAATTGAGTACCAAGTGTCATAGCTCCTTTCATGCATTGGGCATGAAGTGAGGTGGAGCATCATTAGCTTTGGCTAATGAAATCTGAAAATTCTCTTTGCTCCAAGCTCATGATGTTGCCGGTTGGGAGGGAAAAGAAGCATGCTTGCTGCCATTTTTTTTTTCAGCACAAGTTTGACAAATGGCAGCCATGGCAATAGGAGGTGGGCTGGTATCTTGCTGAATTGATAAAGAGAGACTTCAAATTTGTTTGGAGGGAAGTAGGGATTCAAATTTCTGCTGAAATGATTCAAATTTTGCTAAAGAGAATGTGTGGTTTCAACTACTAAGTTTTCGTTCAAGAAGTTTGGAGGAAATCGGTTGGTAATTGAAAGAAGAAAGAGCGTCTAGGGTTTTGGTGTGCACTGATGGTGATGGTTTCAAAATGATTTGTTTTGAGTATGGTGAATCCAAATTTTATTGAAATGATTTCAAATACCTACTTAAACTTCCGACTATCGTTTGGAATCTTTTCGTTGGTTTTAAAATTTTATGATCATGCACATGCACTAGAAAAATTATAAAAGCCATTCACGAGAAGCCTAAACAAGATTTAGGGTTTGGTTACGGCCCTCACAACCTCCCCCACTTAAGAAATTTTGTCCTCAAAATTATTACCTGTTTCCAGTCGAAGCTCTGGGTATCTTTGATTCATCTCCTTTTCTAACTCCCATGTTGCCTCTTCTAAACCATGGTGTCTCCAAAGGACTTTCACCAAAGGAATCTGTCTCTTTCTTAAAACTTTAACCTTCCTATCGACAATCTTCAAGGGTTTTTCCTGATAAGTCAGAGATTCATCTAAGTCGACCTCTAAGGTTGGTAGAACATGAGATGGGTCCTTGTGGTACTTCCTCAACCACGATACATGGAAAACGTTATGGACTCGTGCTAGGCTTGCAGGCAGTTCCAACTGATAAGCTACCTTTCCAATCCTTTGTGAAATCTTAAACGGTCCTATGTACCTCGGTTTAAGCTTCCTTCCCTTCCCAAACTTGAGGCTTCCTCTCAATGGTAACTCTCAAGAAAACTTCATCTCAACTTGAAACTCTAAATCTTTCCTTGGTTATCGGTGTAGTTTTACTCCGACTACTTGTACCCTTTGGCGGATCAGTTTAACCTTCTCATAGGCTGCTTCGACCCATGGTATCCTTTCAGCACCCAAAATCTTGCGTTCTCCCACTTCATCCCAGTATACTGGTGATCTACACTTTCTCCCGTACAACGCTTCATATGGAGCCATCTGAATGGAAGAATGGTAGCTGTTGTTATAGGCAAATTCCACTAAGGTCAAGTGTTGATCCCAACTACCTCCGAAATCCATGATACATGCCCTCAACATGTCTTCTAGGGTTTGTATGGTCCTTTCAGATTGTCCATCTGTTTGAGGGTGATAAGCTGTACTGAGATTTAACTTGGTTCCCAAGGCACTTTGAATCTGCTGCCCGATCACGGAAATAAAGCGGGATCTACATGCGACACTATACTTACTGGTACTCCATGAAGCCTAACAATTTCATCCATATAAATTTGGGCCAGTTTCTCCATCTGATATTTCATATTAACTGGTAGGAAATGGGCTGACTTCGTCAACCGATCCACTATCACCCAAATAGCATCATAACCTCGACGGGTATGGGGTAACCCAGTGACAAAATCCATGGTAATCTGGTCCCATTTCCACTCAGGTACCTCTAATGACTGTAACAATCCTGAAGGTCTCTGATGTTCAGATTTAACTTGTTGACACGTTAGACAGGAGTATACAAACTGAGCTATGTCCCTTTTCATATTATTCCACCAGAAAAATTTCTTTACATCCTGATACATCTTGTTTCTTCCAGGGTGGATAGTATATTTTGACTTATGTGCTTCAGCCAAAATTTCTCTCTTCAGTTCATCCTCATCAGGCACTACCAATCGGTTTTGATATCTCAAGATCCCATCACTCCCCAAATTGAAATTAGGCAACTTCCCTTCTTTCACTTTATTCACCCAATTCTGTACAAGGGAGTTCTTGCTTTGAGTTTCTTTAATACGCTCAGTTAGGGAGGAATTCAAGGTCACACTTCCCAAAATCACTTTTTGCTGCATTAACCGTGGGTTCCAAGTACTGACCTCTTCCAACATTTTCCATTCCTTAATCATTAATCCAGAAATCTGAACTTTTCTGCTTAAGGCATCTGCTACCTTATTAGCCTTTCCTGGTTGATACTTAATGGTACATTCATAATCTTCTAGGAATTCCATCCATCGGCGTTGCCTCAAATTCAGTTCTTTTTGGGAAAACAAGTATTTAAGACTTTGATGATCGGTGTAAACCTCAAAAACCACACCATATAAATAGTGCCTCCACTTCTTCAAGGCGAACACTATGGCTGCCAATTCAAGGTCATGGGTGGGATAATTCTGTTCATGAGGTTTCAGTTTCCTCGAGGCGTAAGCCACTACTTTACCCTCTTGCATTAAAACACATCCCAGTCCTTCCTTAGATGCATCAGTATAGACCGTAAAACTCTCCTTTTCATTTGGCAATGTCAACACAGGGGCTTTAGTCAGTCGACTCTTAAGCTCTTGAAAGCTATTCTCGCATTTTGAATCCCAAAGCAATTCTTTCTAGTCAAATTGGTCAAAGGGCCAGCAAGTTTGGAAAAATCCTGAATGAATCTTCAGTAATATCCAGCCAACCCTAGGAAACTACGGACTTCCGTTGGATTCTCAGGCTGCTTCCAATCTATCACCGCTTTAACCTTAGCTGGATCCACAGCGATTCCTTTTTCAGAGATCACATGACCTAAGAAAGATACTTCTCTCAGCCAAAATTTGCTTTTGCTAAATTTAGCATACAGCTTGTGCTCCTTCAGAGTTTGCAAAACTAACCTCAGATGTCGTTCATGATCTTCCTTGGACTTTGAATAAATTAAAATGTCATCTATGAAAATTACTACAAATTGGTCCGGTAAGGCTTAAAACCCTATGCATTAAATCCATAAATCTTTGCCGGGCATTGGTTAGTCAAATGGCATGACCGAAACTCATAATGCCCATATCGAGAATTAAAGGCAGTTTTTGGAACGTCTTCCTTTCTAATCCTCAATTGATAATAACCTTGTCTAAGGTCAATCTTAGAAAACACTCGCCTTGCGGTTGGTCAAATAATTCATCAATGTGGGGCAATGGATATTTATTCTTACGGTGACTTCATTTAATCCCGATAATCAATACAAAGTCTCAATCCTCCATCTTTCTTTTCACAAATATCTTGGGGCTCCCCAGAGACTCACTTGACTTCTATAAATCCCTTTTTTAACAAATCTTGCGGTTGTAACCTCGGTTCCTTTAATTACAGGTGCCATTCGATAGGAGTCTTTGAAATAGGGTTTGCTCGGTGTGAGTTCAATCTTAAATTCAACATCTGGTTGGGAGGTAAGGACTCTAATTCCTCGGAAATACTTACGGAAACTCACTGCATCGGTACATCCTCTAATTTCAATTTATCTTCTTGAGGGGTTTATTAAGAAAGCTAAATATCCCCGAGCTCCCTTACTCAACATTTTCTGAGCTTGGAATCCCGAAACAAGTGCGGTAGAGGCTAATCCTTGTCGAGCATCAAATCTTAAGGTAGGTTCCCCTGGAATGTGAAATTCAACCACCTTCATTTTACAATCCAACTGTGCATGAAGTCGGGCTAGACTATCCATTCTCAGAATAATATCATATCCCTTAATGGGCAAGGCAATCAGTGCGCTGGGATTTTCCTCTCACCTACCCATAATTCACGGTTCTTATAGACCTCATTCGCAATTAAACAAGAATCTTTCATTGGAGTTTGCACGATTAGGTCATAAGACAAAAGAGTAGGCTTGACATCCACGTCACATAAGAATTTAGGGTTGACAAAAGAGTGACTAGCACCTGGGTCAATTAAAATCTTAGCCAATCTATGAAGGGGAAATAGTACCTTCTACCACCCCAACTGGGTCTGGTATCTCGATCGTTAAGGGAATAAATCGGCGGCACCACTGGGCGATTGCCTCTGTCAGTTGAGGGTTTTGGGTTTGGGCGTCCCGGTGCTTGTATCCACGATTCTTGAGTCCGGCAGGCGGGGCAATTGTTGATCCGTGCTCCGTGCTTCCACATACTAGGCATTTCCCGCCTCCAGCAGTCATTTTCATGGTGGTTTGCCTTACACGGTACCCACAAGATTGGCGAGTTGGCGGAGGTTGTCTTGTTTGGGGCCAACTTCTTTCGCCCGTCCTCGACTGTAACGCTTGCTCTCCTCGGATCCTCTTACGGCTTTACGGCGGTTGACTTAGTTGACCACCTCCTGTTTTCCCAAGACTAGGGTTTGATGGGGCTGGTCGTTTCCTGTTCTGAAAGGCCTTGACTTGAGCCTTAGTACTTTCTACCCTTATAGCTTTCTCTAGGGCATCAGTGAATGTAGGTGTGTGGGCAGTTGCTAAGGCTTCCTGGATTTCTACATTGAGACCTTGGATGAAGCGGGCGCCCTACGGGGCTCGGTTGCAATCAATTCGGTGCAAATTTAGATAGCCAGTGCGGGCCTCATACTCGGCCACACTTAAAGCTCCACTGGCCTTGGTATGAACTCATCTTCTCTCCTCTCACGAACCATGGGAGGAAGATATTTTCATTAAATTCCCTGGTGAAATTAACCCACGTCCACGGGGTTTGATTTCTAGCCCATTTTTCCCTTATTACGTTCCACCATTCCCGTGCTGCACCTTCAAACTGGAAAACGGCGAAAGTCACTTGCCGAACTTCCGTATACCCTAGGGTCCCAAAAATGTTCACCATGGTTTCTAGCCATTGTTACTATATGCAGTTGGGTCCTCCAGGCAAACTTAGGTGGAAGAATCTCGAAATCTCTCTAATGCTATCATCTCCTAACTTCGGTCCCGTTGGTCGGCCCTAGGTCCCTGGTCCTGACGGTCCATCACCCGTTCCAACAAATTCGTCATCTGTTTGGGGCTTACTATAGGGTCCCTCACGACCTTGCTCGATTAAGGTGGGCGGTGATGCCTCCTTCCCTTGGCCTTGAGCACGCCTACGTGGTCTTCCTCTTCCTCTACCCCTTCCGTCCATTTCCTTTATCTATACACACATTTATCTATAAGTAATTATAAAAGAAATAAAAGAAGGTATTTGCAACATAGTAAAACCACCAAATAGATTACGTTAATCAGAAAACATAATACATCAAGTTCTTACACAACATAACATGGTGATCATAACATCCATGAAATAAAACACAACATCAGTCTAATACAATCATCCAATCAAAAGCAAAAGGGACCTCATTGAGAATTCAATCTCAACCCTAACTCATGGGGAGGTAGGAAAATCAGGGTCCTCAGAGGGATCACTAAGAGGGCTATAAGTAGGGGAAGCCTCCCTGTCTCCCTGATAATCAACATCCTCAATGTGTCCTGAAGACACCTGTCCAACGCTAGAGCTCTCACCGCCCTAGCCCTCAGAATGTATCTCTACAATATCCTCAATCATGGCCTCACAATTGGCCATGATACCAGCAGTGCAGTCGCGCACGGTGTCAGACAGACGTACGAAACGATCGGCTACCCCCTCGAGCTCTTGAATCCTAGCACGTAACCTCTCGTTTTCCGCCCTTAACTCCTCAATCTCAGCATTTGCCCTCTCAACCGTGCGGGCTAAAGTCTTCCTTTCCCTAACCACGGCAAACACCACATGGTTGGGATATGCATAGTCCCTCGAGCACCTACAAGGGTTAGCCCTCGAGGCAGGGCTCCAGTAAAGGGTAGGGCCTCCCACCTCAAGCTGCTATCGCACCTTAGGCATGGGCCCCCTAGGTGGGGTAGGACCTCCACTAGCTCCACGTCCAGCCATAACCTACAACCACAACCAATCTAGTAAGCTGCTTATATAATTTATAACCACAAGTATTACTTCAACCTTTCCAAATTTAGGCCCTATAACCTTACAGGCCAATTTCTAACCTAAGCTCTGATACCACTAAATGTAGCGGCCCCACGACTCCCAAGGCGAACCCTGAGAACCGCGGCCACCGGCCTAGCTCACGCCAGGACTCAATCGATCAGTTTAGTCAAATCAAATATTTCCAAATGCAGCTATATAGATCAAACTCAAATTCAACATCAACCATCTAGGATACACGATTCCTAGGCAATATTAACCAAAAGGGATTTCAACATCATTAGTCTTAACAAGAGTAAAGGTTACAACCAACAAAATCCAACGACTCTCAATTCCTCGCCGAGTCAAACCTGAAATCACGGGAGGAAAATATATGGGGTGAGCTTCACAAGCCCAATGAGAATCCCAACACATAACAATTATCACATTCGTAAAGCATGCTTTCATTTAATCGACCATATAAGGAAAAATTTTTCACAACAGTATTTTCCTTCAAGAATTTCATGAAACATTGAATTTCAATATCACATTGGAAAGCATCAATAACATTCATTGTGGAAGGATACATTGCTTCCATGTTGTTCAATAGCACTTCTTTGTGCTTCCCAATCTCAACCCCTTACACCGACTTCGGGCCCGACATCCAACATTCATTGGGTGGTGTACACTCGAGGTAACCTTTCATTTCATTCCCCAGGGTCCGTCGACGTACCCGACCAAGCCCTAATTGCCGGCATTTCGGGTAGGCCGACTTCATCTGGTTTGGGATCCCGGCCGAGCCAATTGCGGCACATTCGCAAAGGCTTATCACTCATGCACATTTAACAGGCACATACACAATTATGGTAATTCTAAATCATTTGTAAAATGAGAGGGTCAGTGCGATAAGTACACACACGATCTCCTCCTTTTAATCAATGGTTTTGAATATATCAACCATGGCATCATATACTATTCAACATTAACACATCAATTGACAATTAACACTTAGTAATTACATGCTTCAATAGCGGTAACATTTAACAACAAATACAATTCCAACATGTGGCACACTTTAATAAAACATTTAACAACAATTTGGAACCCTCACCTTAACTAGGGCAAGGTTGTGTGAAGGTTTCGATGTCAGCGTCCTCGACTTGGTCACCGGCCGATCCTGAGGTAAATATAATTTAACTTTTAATTATTAAAATCAATTTTGACCAATTCACTTCTGTTATAAATAAGAAAGTAGTTTTATAACTAACAGTAATTATTATATCATTACGGCGATATGAACCTTGGTAATTGAAGTTAGAAAAGATATATATATTTTAGGTCAAAACACAAAGTATGAAAACTTGGAAATTCGAGGATTTGAAATAGGTTTGAAGAAAATAAACTATCTTTTAAAGATTTCAATAATGGGAGGTATTAAGATGAAAAATTTGCGGTAGGGTTTGAGGTCGTTTGTTGTCGAAAGATATTTTTCGTGAGGTTCTTTTAGAAGATTACGACTTTGAATTTTGCTCGTTTTTTTGGGTCTTGTGTGGTTACAATTCCTTCTGACAGTTTTAAGCGAGTCAAGTTTTGAAAAAAAATCAAGTTTGTTTGAACAGTAATTTCTCGATCGAGGGTTTTTACAAAAAGTTTGCGTGAGAAATCCTAATGTTCATGGTTTGATACAAATTAAGTTGGAAATCTTGTTTGGGAATTTGTACAGTTTCATAATAATAGGAAAACGAAACTTTCTTTTAGAAAACATTAAAACTTGTTTTGGTTCGAAATCCAACAAACTTGTCCTTTAAAAATTTGAACTCAATTCCAGAATTTTCAAGTTGGATTTTCAGCGATTTTCATTTGCTTGCTATGACGTCTAGAAAATGAACTACGGCGCGTACGATATACCAAATCGAAGCCCTATGAGTCTAGTTTTGAATGCCGCAAGTGGCTCGCGATTTGAGGTTATAAATCGAGAAATATGAACATTCTGTTTTAGTTGGTTTTAAGTTTCTAGTTTCTTGTTAAAATTTCTGGTTTTGGGTATTTTGAAAACAGCTTTATTTGCACATGGGTAGGTGTTTGAATTCAATTCCAGCAAGCTAATCAAGCTCATAAGCAGCTAGTACATCCATTGAAAGCTCACGGTTACATGCACATGATAAAAACTGATCAACCGTTTAAATCAAGCAATGCTCAAGTTAAGAAGTCACCAAGAACTAGTTCTATTCTCCTCATTTTTCTTTCTTGTTGAAATATTATTTTTTTCATCCAAAATCTAAGTTTTAAATCATTACAATTTCTTAATCACACACTATAACATGCATGCAACATTAAGTATTCACACATTACTCAAAACAGTGATATATCAAGCTTTAAGTTCATCAACTTAAAATTCCAGCTTATGGTCAGCGATTTAAGTTCATCAATCATTCATGAAAGTTGAAAACATGCAAGGCAGTTTTAAATAGATTGTCAAGCAGCAATTTTAACACGATTCTTGAATAAATAAGGCTCAAGATTTTCGATCACAACCATCATTTCCAGCATAGATGCTCAAGAGCTTCAAGAGTTGAAAGCACCAACATGCATGAAATTATTTTAGTAATATCAACTGAAATAAGTTCAAAATTTTCAATGCCAAGCTAATGTATCAAAAGTTTAGTTCATCATCAAGTCAAGACCGAGGCAAAATAGAGTTCAAAAGCAGTTCCAAGGCCCCTAGTCACGTACAATCTCAACCATCAACATTCAAAGTTCATTGAGTAGTACAAATGGATGTTTAACCATTCTCAAGGATCATGCATGCAATAAATAAAATGAAACTATCATTTTGAGGTTTCGGGTAGCTTAGAGAACTCAAGAATAATGCTCCTTGTCAGTCAATCAAATTTCCAGCAAAGGTTTAAGAGGATACAGGCAGGCCATGACAAGATTCAAAGCTGTTCATCATATGCATGAATAGTTTATCCCTCAAGAGAATATATTTTGAAAAGGAAAACTACTTCTTTAAGCTAAAAAGGATATAAGATGAATCCTACCTCCAACTAGCTTCAAGAACGGATGAACAAGTGTGAGGCTTGGGCTACTCAAGTTCGGTTTCCAGCTACAAGAAACAAAACAGGCTAAGGATGGAAAAGGCTAAGCTGCCAAGGAAACTTTTCAAGAAATAAATGGTGTTTTACCTTTCCTTGCTCAAGAAATGGATGATGTGAAGACAGCTTGGCTCCTTTCCAGATTTCCAGCTTAGTTCCAGCAACTTGCAACCAAGGTAAAGTTCTTGGAGCAAGGCTGAAATAACCGAGAGTGAAGCAAGAGGAAAAGGGAGAGAGAGAGCTCTCGGTTGAGAGCTTTTTGGGGAGAGTTTTTGCTGAAGTGAATGAGAGTGAGTTTTTGGGAGAATGGAAGAAAGGATTAAGTGATTTTCTGGTGAGGATTTCAGGCAGCAAGGGGGGGAAAATGCAACTGAAGTTGCTTGTTCAAATGAACAAGGCTTGGCTGAATTGAGTACCAAGTGTCATAGCTCCTTTCATGCATTGGGTATGAAGTGAGGTGGAGCATCATTAGCTTTGGCTAATGAAATCTGAAAATTCTCTTTGCTCCAAGCTCATGATGTTGCCGGTTGGGAGGGAAAAGAAGCATGCTTGCTGCCATTTTTTTTTTTTCAGCACAAGTTTGACAAATGGCAGCCATGGCAATAGGAGAGTGGGCGGCTGGTATCTTGCTGAATTGATAAAAGAGAACTTCAAATTTGTTTGGAGGGAAGTAGGGATTCAAATTTCTGCTGAAATGATTCAAATTTTGCTAAAGAGAATGTGTGGTTTCAGCTACTAAGTTTTCGTTCAAGAAGTTTGGAGGAAATCGGTTGGTAATTGAAAGAAGAAAGAAACGTCTAGGGTTTTGGTGTACGTGATGGTGATGGTTTCAAAAATGATTTGTTTTGAGTATGGTCGAATCCAAATTTTATTGAAATGATTTCAAATACCTACTTAAACTTCCCGGCTATCGTTTGGAATCTTTTCGTTGGTTTTAAAAATTTTTGTGATCATGCACAGGTGTCAATTCATTTAAGTCCACTTCAGTTGGAACTTGGAAACGAGTTTGAAAATATGATAAAAACTTAGTTCCACTGAAGTGATTATATGAAGTTGGTTGTTCTTCATACGAGAAAAAATTTGTAACTTTACTAGTGCAATCAGGTTCAATGGCAGTATTAAAAATTTCATTGATAACGTTAGGATCAAAAGAGATATCAATGCCATTTACCCTAAATACAACTACAGAAGGTGCTCTACCCTACCTAATGTTAGCATAGAATTGGTGCACCATAGGAGGATAGATAACATGAGGAAAAGTGAGAAGATGACTCCATTTTAGAAAAGTAAATTTTTCAAGAACCCAGTTTAGTTTGCAGAACGAAAATCAAAAATAGAAACAGAGCGCTGAGTTATGAATCCTTTCCTGCAAACTATGGAGAATTGTGCCTCTACTTCAGCATTGATGAAGGTTGAAAGAACGTTTCTTGCTGGTTCCTCTATTTCCTGGTGTTTAGTTTTTCCAGTAGCAGCCCGTATTCTTCTTTGATGGTTCGAGTGCGTCCAGAAGCAGACCTTCCAGAGGGTCTTTTTGCAGATGATGAGCTTCCTCGTGTCCGTACCATTTTGAGTACATGCAGGCAAATGTATGATGCGGTGATGATGTTGCAGAGCTGAACAACTATCCTAAGGACTACTAGAAGCGTGAAATAGTTCGGAGAGGAGAGATTGTAAACCTAGGGTTTTAAAAGAGAAATTAGGGGTTTTCTCAATTTTGAGGTAGGAGGAAAATGTGGAAGATTAAAAGTTGGAAATGAAGTTTGCAGCCGAATTTGGAAGAAATTCGAGAAGATCTGGTCTTGTAAAAGATGAAATTTTGATATTTTTGTGAAGGAAGATGAAACAGCTCTCGGTTAGAAAGAGAGAAGTGAAATAAAAAATGACTGTCCAAAATCCCTTTTAAGAAGAATTTCAAGAGTGTCAGACGTCCGAACGTTAGGTTACGTCCGAAACCTGCATCTGATCCCCTGTTTTCAAAAAAAAAAAATTTTTGAAGCTGTCGGACGTCCGATCCTTGTGTAGGACGTCCGATAATAGTTGACATGAAAACATGAGAGCTGTCAGATATCCGAAGTGTGTAGGACATCCGATCCCTTGTTATTTCAAAGAGATTTTTCTGAAATTCCCAGTTTATTTCTCAAATATACAAATTGCTCCAAGGGCAATGCTTTTGTGAAAATATCAGCGATTTGATCTTTGGAACATACATAATTAACACAAATTTCTCCTCTTTGAACAAGATCACAAATGAAATGATGCTTAATATCTATATGTTTTGTCCTAGAATGTTGGATGGGATTTTTGGTCAAATTTATAGCATTAGTGTTATCACAAAACATAGGCACACAATCATATTTCAAATGAAAGTCATATAAGGTATGCTTCATCCAAATCAACTGAGCACAACATGCACCGGCTGCAATATACTCAACCTCCGTCGTAGATAAGGAAATGACATTTTACTTTTTGCTAAACCAAGAAACTAAACATTCACCTAGAAAACGACATGTACCACTTGTACTCTTTCTATCTATTCTACAACCAGCAAAATCAGTATCCGAAAAACCAACTAAAGCAAAGTTAGAGCATTTAGGATACCATAAGCCATAGTTAATAGTTCCTCTTAAATATCTGAAAATCCGTTTTACAGCTAGCAAATGAGATTCTTTTGGACATGATTGAAATCTAGCACATAAGCAAACAACAAACATGATATCGGGTCTACTAGCGGTTAAATAAAGTAAACTTCCAATCATACCTCTATAATACTTTTCATCAACTTTGGTCCCTTCTTCATCCTTGTCAAGTTTGGTGGATGTGCACATAGGAGTACCAACTTGTTTTGAATCTTCCATACCAAATTTCTTGAGAAGCTCTTTTGTATACTTGGTTTGATTGATAAAAGTTCCATCTTGACATTGATGCACTTGAAGTCCAAGGAAGAAATTCATTTCTCTCATCAAACTCATCTCGAATTCCTTTTGCATGACATTTGAGAATTCTTTGCACAAGTGTTCATTAGTAGCACTAAAAATGATATCATCCATGTAGATTTGCACAATTAATAAGGCATGCAAGTTATTTTTGGTAAAAAGAGTGGTATCAACATCACCTCTTTTAAAACCATTTTTCACCAAGAAGCCACTTAAACGTTCATACCACGCTCTTGGTGCTTGTTTTAAGCCATATAAAGCTTTTGAAAGTTTGAAGACATAATTTGGAAACTTTTCATTCTCAAATCCAGGGGGTTGATCAACATAAATTTCTTGGTCAATGAAACCATTTAGAAAAGCGCTTTTAACATCCATTTGAAAAAGTTTAAAACCTTTAAAGCATGCAAAAGCAAGAAACATACGAATGGATTCTAATATAGTTACGGGAGCAAAGGTGTCATCAAAATCTATCCATTCTTCTTGTGCATAACCTTTTGCTACAAGTCTAACCTTGTTTCTAACTATTTCTCCTTTATCATTTAACTTGTTCCTAAACACCCATTTTGTACCAATCACGGGATGATCTAATGGTCTTTCTACCAAAGTCCATACTTTATTTCTTTCAAATTGGTTTAGTTCTTCTTGCATGGCCACAATCCAACTATCATCTTTGAGTGCATCATTGACATTCTTGGGCTCAAAATGAGAAAGTAGTGCAAAATTATCTACTAAAGCATTCTTATAAGAACGAGTTTTTACCCTTTCGGATGGATCACCTATTATAAGCTCCTTTGGATGATGTTGAGTGAATTTCCAAGCTTTTGGGAGATCTTTTTGAGTTTCTTCACTTTCCTCTTTCTTTTCTTGTTCATCTTCATCTTGAGGTGAATAATTTTTGATGTCCATCCTTCACCTCCTCATTTTGCTTTTCATGAATGGTTAGTTCCTTGAGTGCTTCTTGTACACTTACATCATCATCTTCACAAACATCTTGGGAAACAACATCATTAGTTTCATCAAACGGAACATGTATGGCTTCTTCAATGACAAGAGTCCTTCTATTGTAGACTCTATAACCACGTTTATTTTCACAATATCTTAAGAAAATACCTTCATCCGTTTTCTTGTCAAACTTACCAATATGCTCTTTAATATTTAAAATGAAACATTTATAACCAAATACTCTAAAATAGCCAACAATAGGCTTTTTACCAAAAAGAAGTTCATATGATGTTTTATTCAAAAAGGGTCGTAAAAGAATTCTATTCATCACATAATATGCCGTGTTGACCACCTCGACCCAAAAATATTTTGGCATGTCACATTCACTAAGCATGGTTCTTGCAGCTTCTTGAAGAGTCCTATTCTTCCTTTCAACAACTCGATTTTGTTGTGGAACTCTTGCTATTGAAAATTCATGAGAAATTCCATTGTGATCACAAAACTTCAGAAAACCACAATATTTAAATTCGGTTCCATTGTCACTTCTTATTTTCACAATACTTAAGTTTAGCAAATTTTGAACTTTTGCAAATAAGGACACAAAATTTTTGAAAGCATCATCTGTATGAACTAAAAACACAACCCAAGTATATCTAGAAAAATCATCAACTATAACAAAGCAATAGCGTTTGCCACCCAAACTAGCAACTTGAGTAGGACCAAATAGATCAAGATGTAAAAGCTCCAATGGTTTTGATGTGGAAACGCAGTTTTTTGATTTAAAGGAAACTTTTGTTTATTTTTCAAATTGACATGCATCACAAATACGATCCTTTTCAAATTTGATTTTGGATAATCCTCTAACAAGCTCCTTTTTGGAGACTACATTGAGTAGATCCATGTTAAAGTGACAAAGTCTTCTATGCCATAACCAAGGATCATCGTTAGTAATCTTAAGGCATTGAAAACTACTTGAATTGATTTTTTTCAAGAAAAATAACATAAATGTTATTGTATCTTTTTCCTTTAAACACAATATTAAATTTTGAATCAAGAATCAAGCACTCATGCTTCTTAAAAAGCACATAAAGATTCCTATCACATACTTGACTAACACTCAACAAGTTGTAACCCAAATTATCAACTAAAAGAACATTATGAATAAAGGTTTCACCATTTTTGCCAACGTCTCCAATCCCAATTGTCTTAGCTTTTGTGTCATCTCCAAATGTGACTTTTCCACTACTTTTTGACTTAAGTTTGACAAAGTGAGATGGATCACCGGTCATATGTCTTGAGTATCCACTATCAATAAACCATTTTGAGACTTTGCTTGACTTCTTCAATTGTTCCTACATAAGAAATAATGAGGAATAACCTTTGGTACCCTTTATATCTTTGGATCCTTAGGAGTTAGTTACAATTTCTAACTATCCAAGTAGTTTTTAAGCCATTTCTCATATTTTTCTTTACATAGCAATGACTTTTCATATGTCCATATTGACAACAAAAAACTACACATTTTGCTAGTGTCCTTGACACTAATGGGTTTTAAATACCTAATTCCCATTTTCCCAATGATGGTAAATTTATTCTCACCATAAGTAGCTCTTCTAACATTTATTTGATAAATCTTTTGTTTCTCATTTTGAAGGAACTCATTTAAATCATCCATTCTTTTCTTCAAGCTATTTTGTTCCTCATGGAGTTTTTTACAAAACATTTCTTTTGCATCTAGTTTCTTTTGCAAATTCAAGTCAATCTCAAGCTCTCTCAATTCAACATTTTCATTTTTCAATCTCTTATTTTCTTGGAAGAGTTTTGAATTTTCACGAAGTAAGAAATTGACTTTCATTTTCAACTCTTTGTTCTTGGCATAAGACTCTTTTAGACTTTCATGCAATTTTTCAACAAAAGATTAAATATCATCATCATACTCATCATCACAATCATGAATAGAGTTACTAGTTGATACCTCATTTTCACCTATGGTTGTAAATGCCATTTGAGCGGATTCTTCTTCTTCCTCTATTTCACCATCGGAGTTACAATCATTCCAAGTTATTTGGAAGTTGTTGTATTTTTGTCTTCTTTCTCCTCTACTTTCCTTTTTCTTCTTCATTGACATTCATTAGCATAGTGCCCAATTTGTCCACATTCGAAACATTTATCTCCTTATTTCTTGTTGACCTCTTGTTTTCCTTTTCCTCTTTGATTAGGGTTGTAGTTGCTTGGGCCTCCCCTTCTAAACCTTCTTCTATTGAAGATTCTTTTGAAGCTTTTGGAGAGAAGTGCCAAATCATTGTCATCCACTTCAACATCTTCATCATCTAAGGAGAATGATTCATCCTCCTTTTGTGAAGTTTTGAGAGCTATACTTTTCTTCATCTTTGCATTCTCTTCCTCTTGTACCTTAGACTTGAGTTTCAATTCATAAGAGGTTAGAGAATTTATAAAAGTTTCAATAGACATGGAATTTAAATCCTTAGCTTCCTCAATAGCTGTCATTTTGCTTTCCCAATCCTTAGATAAAGCATTTAAAATCTTTCTATTCTTCTCACCTAATGTATACTCTTTTCCCAACACTTCTAGATCCTTTATGATATCATTGAATCTATAATACATTTTGTCAATATTCTCATGAGATTCCATTTTAAAAGATTCATATTTAGTGACAAGAAGTGATTTCTTTTGTTCTCTTACATTGTCACTACCCTCATGTATTTCTCTAATTTTATCCCATATTTTCTTTGCTGTCTTGCATCCTTTCACCCTTGTAGATTCGGTTGCATCTAAAGTATTGTATAGCACATTCACAGGTTTTGCATTCAAAGTGAGATTTATTCTATCTTGGGGAGTTAATTCCATTCTTGTTTTTGATCTTGGTTGATGAGTAACCTCATCTACAACAATGGCTTCAAATGGACCTTCATTTATAATGTACCATAACTCAATATCTATTGATTGCAAGAAGATTTCCATTCTATCCTTCCAACTCACATAATTTACCCCATTAAACATAGGTGGCCTAATAACAGATTGTCCCTCTAAGAATAATGCATTGCTAGTTGCCATGATCACTCCAAAACCGATTGAGCTTAATCTCTAGGAGACCAAGTTCTGATACCAATTGTAGGTCCCGAAAGCAACCTAAAAGGGAGGTGAATTAGGTTTATAGGAAATTAAAACTTGATGAATGATAATAATCACACAATTTGAATTGATCGAGTTTTCTTGGTGACACAAACACTTGAGCAAGGAATATAGAGAACACACCAAGTAGATGATCACAAGTAGAACACAAACTAAAATTAAAGAGATGAATTCAAGTGGACTACCAAGTTGCACCCAACTTGAAGTCCAATACCTCAATTTCAATTGCTACTTCAATTTGATGAAGTTACACCAAATTGTACATGGAAGGATCACCACTTGCTTGCATCAATCTCTCCTTGATCAAGCCAAGCGGTTTTACAACAGCCTTGCTAACCCTCACAATGCTACACACTTGAGCCTTCTCTCACAATTGAAAAGTAATGCTTGTTTGCACACACACTTACACTACAAGAAGTAAGAAAGACACAAATTCTTGCTAGAATTGCTCTTGAAGTCTTGTAAATAAATGTTGCAAAAAGTTCTTAACATATCCAGCCTTTAAGGTATTTATAGGGTGCAAAGGTAACTGCCCAAACTTCTCCAACGGTCTTGAATTAAATGCAGAAAAAAATAGCCGTTGGGTGTGTCGGATGTTCGACACTCAATTCTGTCGGACATCCAAAAGCATCGTCCGACAGAACCAGTGACTTTCCCATCTTCCATTGCACCCTGTTGAACGTCCAAACCTTTGCCTTGCGTCTGACATAAATGAGTGAGGTGTTTTTGGGTAAAAACCTGCTTCACTACAATTTGACTTGAAAAGGAATTAGTGGAAATCATCATGTTGGTTTGTTAATCATCAAAATAGACAACATTGTGCACTGACACTAGAGAAAACTGTCTTATGGCAAGTTTTTAACACCAATTTTTGAAGATTTTAAAGTTCCAATCACTGGTATATGTCCTAAGGACACTTCCACTTCTGCTTTCTTAAAATCCTACTTTGAAAGAAAAAATCTAAATTTTTTTGATGATACATGGTGTACCAAAGAGGCTGCCTCTGAATCCCACTCAAAAAGGACACATGACACACCTATCACTCCCATCACCTCTCAAATACTTCGCTTTACTCCCGACCCATCCATTCATCCCAGAAAATCAGTTTCTAAGACCAATTCTCCTCAATCTGAGGTTGTTGATTTGCTAAAAGAGCTCAAGGACCATGTTATCCTTCTTGAACATGGCCTTATGCTTACTATGTCACCTGAGCAGAGGTCTGAGTTTTTGGACAGAAAGGGTCTACTGTTTCCTCCTACTATGGTTGAGGATGAATCTCATGCAAAAGAACCTCGTTCTAATTCTACCCTTGGAACTCAAGAAGCCACGGATGCTCAAACTCCTTATCGTGATCCCTCCACCTCTGAGAAGGGTAAGGAACCAGCCACTGAAGAAGCTGAGGAAGAGGATGATGAAGATACAGAAGAAGAAGACCACTCAGCCTATCGAATTTCTAAAAGAAGACCTGGACCAAAGACTACTTTCACTCTTTAGGCACCTTAGGAGCACTTGCACTTCACCATTAGGAAGCATCACTTCTATTTTGTTTCATTTTATCATTGGATGAAGTGTATTGAGTACTTATTGCTATCTTATGTTTCTTTTGGATGACCAGTATTTTGGATGTTGATATTGCTTTTGGTACTCACCTTGACTTTATGGATTTGGTTCTCTTGTTGAGATATTTTCATTATTCTTACTCTTGTTGAAATATTGGGTTTGAATGGATATTTGATGAACTCGTGCTGCACTATGATCTTGTTTCTGTTGAACTTCTACTTGAATAGTATATTTGATGGTTTTGATGAATATTGTATTGATGATACTGATATTAGCCATTCGAGACTGGTAATGATGCTATTAGTCTTGGTCTGTATCTTGATCATACATTGAATCATACTGGCCGGTATTGGAAAAGAATGACATCAGAAGGATTCTGAAATTATTTAGTGTATCACACATTTGGTATTAAAGATTTCAGCCTTTTCTGGAATCACATTTGGTATTAAAGATTTTAACTCTTCATTTTACTATTGTTTGATTCTTTTTGAGATGACAAAAAGGGGGAGAAAGTTAGTTGGCTTTGATTCTATAAGTTAGTTTATACGGCTTTGTTTCTATGACTTATGTCTTTGATTCTATGACTTATGTCTTGGATGCATGTTTTTTGATTGGCCGAGAAAAACACTTAATCAAAAAAATGGTTAATCGAGCAAGGGGGAGTTTGAATGCTTAATCTAAATTATACTCATTATGCAAGCCATGTACATTTCCAGTAAATAGATGGTTAATCGAGTAAGGGGGAGTTTGATATGACTTATCAATGGTTTTTATCAAATCATGTTCAATTGTTTTGTCATCATCAAAAATGGGGAGAATGTAAATTGTGATCCCGAATTTTGACAATTACAAAACAATTGAAGAAATCAATTTAACATTTTCCATGGAGAATTTTGACAGCATAGGTTATCAATGCAAATGGTGCAATTTGAAGAACTCAATCGAAGGGAGTATAAGTCACTGATGTCTGTCGGACGCTCGATAGCTTGTATCGGACGTCCGATAAAACTTGACAACACTCTATCGGACACTCAACTTGAAGTACTGGACGTCCGATAGACAGGGGAACTATCGGACACTTGTATCGGATGCGTATCAACCTCATCGGACATCCGATCGTATCCAAGAAAATTTCTGAGCTCTCTGGTCGCTGTCGGACGCAAGCTTCATCGGACGCAGAAATATGCATTGGCCGTCCAATAAAGATCGAAACAACCTGTCGGACACTTGGATCGGACGCACAGCATTGTGTCGGGCGTTCGATAGCTCCAACGGTTAGTTGACTCTTCAGTTGCCTTGTATCCGTTGACCACTATTATCAATGCACTTTTTGGTCCCCTTTAAATAGATCTTTGTCTGAACTTAATAGTAACTTTTGTACACTTAGAATACAAGTTCTTGAGAGTGATTTTAGTAAGAAAAGACTCTTTGTGTAAGAATTGTAGGTCTTGAAGTGTTAGTTCATTTGCAAGCTTTTCAATTGTGAGTGAATTCTTCAATAGTGTAGCTTTGAGAGGGTTATCCGAGTGATTGTAAAACTTCCTAACTTGACAAAGTGCTGCTTGGGGCAAGGAGGAAGTGATCCTTCCATTGTACACAAGATTGCTTGAAATTTATCAAGTTGAAGTTGCTTGAATCGAGATTTATTCTTCAAGCTCAAGAGGAGTTTTGAAGAAAATTGGTTTGAATTCTATCATTCTCATTTATAGCTTATTTTACGATCAATCTATTGCTATACCTTCTATTCTTCTCGATTTCTATTGCTCATTTGTTTGACAAATTGATTGTGTAAGTAATCGCATTTGTGATTGTGAAAAAGGAGCATTATTACTTGATTATTTTTAATCAACCTAATTCACCCCCCTCTTAGGTTGTCTTTGGGCCTTACATGGTGGAGTGCATAGTGGAGACATGCCTAAAATCTCAAACATCATGAGAGAATTTGTAAGGCCCTATTTTCTCAATTTTTGGAAAATATTAAATAATGTTAATTATAGTTATTTTTGTTTGCCAAGGTGTTTATATGGTTTGTTTTACTTTTAAAAATGTTTGTTTTAATTATTTTGTTTTACAAGTTTGAAAACCCTAATTTGAAATTTAAACCCTAATTTGCTTCGAAAACCCTAAATTTGGATAAAACCCTAATTTGTATATATGAAAACCCTAGTTTGGATTTGTAAAACCCTAGTTTTGAAAATAAATTTAAGTTTTACGTCCAACTACAAGTTTGTTATTTCTTTGATTTTACGTGTGTTAAAGCATGTGCAAGAAGAGAGATTAGGGTGCATAGGTGATTAGTAGCCTAAGTAAGTGTGATTAAGCTTTGATAGGCTAGGTTAAATTGAGCACCTATGGACTAGTTTGATAGGAAAGAAAATTACTTGGGCAAGAGTGGAAAATAGCTTAAGTTTCTAGGTTGATTTGGCATGACAACTTTGACTTGGACTTGGACCAAATTTTGACTACCTAAACAAATATCTAAGAGACTTAATCTCTTAGCAAAAACAAGACAAGAAAGTCGGCAAGGAGAAAAGAGGGAAGAAAAAGAGAAGGAAAAAAGAGAGAAAAGAAGAGAGAAAAGCTTGGGAAAATTTTGCAAGTTCAATCACTCAATCTTGATTTGGAGCTAGGAGGTGAAGCTTGCCTTGGGAGCTTAGGGTTGCACCAAGAACATCAACAAGAAAGGTTTTCTTCTAGTTTCCTTCTATGTTACAAGTTGGAATTTTGATGGATGTTATGTAATGGTTGGATTTTGTGGTTCTTTTGTCTTGATTCATGCTTATTCTTAGCTTATGAGATGATTCTACGGATTGGATTGAATAATTTTATGTGTTAATGCCTAGCCATGATTATGAGTTAGGGTTAGGGTTTCATTAGTTGAAGATTGCATGATGGTTGATGTTTGTGGTTGTTGGTAGGATGAAATTAATGCTTGGTCTTAGCTTAATTCGTGAAATTATGGTGTAAACTTGGATGATTTCATGCCTTCAATTTTCGGCCAAGAAGTTTGAGGTTAGGGTTTGATTGGTTGAGTTATGGAATGATTGGGAATTGATGATATTGCACTTGTATTAATGCATTGGAGTAGTTTGGATGTGGTGGAATTGTTGGAAGGTGAAATGTTGGCTCAAGTTTAGGAACTTTAGGGTTGCATGTTTGTGTGTGTTGAGGGCAATATGGGATGTGTAAGAGCTGCAATTGTATGTTTGTTATCGCATTTGAGTCGTTGGAATTGCATGTGTGCGTTTTGGTTGCATGAGATACATTTGGGCGTAGAGCAGGAAAACAGAATTTTACCGGCAGTAACTTTATCCTCGTTTTTCGTGTTGATCCTTTGTGATTTAGCCTTTGGCCAAAACACGAAATTTATAGCCCTTCATTCTAGCTTTCCAACGCCGCTGGAATTTCCTGATTTGGATTTGTGAGCGCTGAGTTATGACCGTTTGAATCTAGCCTGTTGGAATTTCTGACGGGAAAATTTCTGAAACTGTTTCGGCATTTTTGACCTAGTTAGAGAGAATCTAGGCAGAAATGATCTTCATAAAAGTTATATCTTGTTCTCTTAGCTTCGAAACGGCACCTCGTGCACTCTAATCCGATACTTTTAACTTGAGTTATGAGTAAAGGCGCACAGGGTGTCAAAACTGCTTTTACACCTTTAGTGTGTGTTTTCGCTTTCCCCGCTTATCCGCTTTTGGTCGAACGCCCATGCATGTACTTTATTTACTGTTTTAAGTGTTTCTATGTGGTTTTGGCGTCTTAGTGATTGTTTGAGTAATCTTCTGGCTCAACTGCTCACGTGGAAGTGACGAGGTCGAGGGAGACCGGGAACTTTGCTAACCTATTTGCTTTTGTACTACTGTTGGTGAGTAATTAGGACTTTATCTGTGAATATAATGTGAAATGTGTTAAGTGTACGCTTGGACGAGGGTGTACTTTATCGCACTCGACCAAAGCTCCATATATGATTCTTGAATGACGTGTTGTGTGATATATGAATGCATATAATGGGTAATATATGAATTGTACATATGATATTTTGGTGATGAGTGACCATGTGGATGGTCTGATCCCAAGTGCCTTTGGTCTCAATGTCGATGTTATTTCGACCACTTGGGTGGTTTGATCTCAAGGTTGCCTTGGGTCTCAATGGTAAATATTATTTCGACCACTTGGGTGGTTTGATCTGGGTTGCCTTGGGGTCTCAATGGTAAATATTATTTCTGACCACTTGGGTGGTTTGATCTCAAGGGGTTGCCTTGGGATCTCATTGGTAAATGTTATTTTCTGACCAAATAAATGGTTTGATCTCAAGGGGTTGCCTTGGGGTCTCAATGGAAAATTTTATTTTTCCGACCAAATAGATGGTCTGATCTCAATGCTTTTGAGATCTCAATGATATTATTGCTCAAGTTGCTAAAAATCGTAGACTGCCGGTAGGGTTGATAAGGTGGACGGTTGGAGTATAAGTGGGGTCTACGGATTATCGGTTGACGGAGTGTCAACGGAAGATCAAGCGTGGAAATTGAAATGGCTTTGAAGCCACCCGTATCCTTATTTGTGGTGTTACTTTTGCTATTGATTTGAAAATTTGTGGTATGTGATTTACATGTACCTCCCGATTATTCACTAAGCATATAGCTTACCCTTTCAATTTGTTTTCCTTAGCGGGGTTGAAGCTGAATTGACGCTGGGAGGCATAGTGTAGCCTTTAGCTTTAGTACTTGCTTTGTTGGAGTTTTGGCCATGTATATTGTATTTGATACGGTGTGAGAAACCTTAACGGAGTTATTCTCTAACCTCGTGGTCTGTGCGATGGATATTATGTATATATATAATGTACTTATCGTCCTTTGGTGAGAATTTGGCTGCGTTTATTGTTTTTGTTATCGAGTCCTGGCGAGAGCTAGGCAGGCGATCCGCTAAGCCCTTTGGTACGCCTCTGGGTACGGTGGGGTCGTCACAGAATTACTAGTTTGTATCCTTCCTTTGCACTAGCCTCTGCCACTCTCTTAGAGGAAATTAATAGAAGAAGGCGAAGCATGGGCATAGATTAGGGAAGTAGGCAAGTAAAAAAGCTAACGAGAGTAGATGAAGAAGAAGGTGGAAAAGGAGAAGAGAGAGATGCGTTGAAAAGATGTTCATGGCTGTGTAATTTTGTCGATCAAGCAATAACCGATATTCCGTTAAAAAGGTATGAAATAGGAGTAAATTATTATTATTGAAGAAGGAAGAGTATGATTGAAATTTGATGTTATGATTGCAAAAGAAATTTCCTTGGTGTGATTTTTGGGTTGGTCACTTCAAATTTGAGTAACAGAGTATAGAGTAGAACATGTCATTAAGGAAGATTATCAAATTTTTAAAATTGTAACATTAGTCCCCAACCTAATGGAAAAACTTTTTTTTTTCTATTCTAATGATGACCCCTTAACTTGATGGTGATTCTTTTACAGGAAATATACTTATTGGTGGCGCCTCCATAAAAGGATGAAATTGGCAATTGATTTTAAGTTAAGGGATTACAAGCATCCAAATAAAAGGCTAAGAACCAAATTAACTTAAGTGAAAAAGTTAAAGGACTAAATTAGCCATTTTTCCAATTAAAATATGGGAAGAATATAATTATTTTTGGCTAAGCCATCCTATTCCACTCAACATTTTCACCATGTCTAGGGAGCCCCTTCACAGTAGCTTACAAAATATAAATTTCCCAAAACTCAAACTCTAGATTACCTCATTTATCTAGATGTACTTAGGTTTTTTCATTGTTAGTGGTATTAAGTTGATTAAGTCCTGCACTTGAAATGTAAATCTCTTATCCCAAGGCACTTCCATTGACCTTTATTAAAGAAGAAATTTACCTCTATATTTATAAGACTCCCAAAATTAGTAATAACTTGAGAAGAATAAGGTTGGAGTACAGGGCAAAAGGAAAAAAAATATTGATTAAAATCTGCTATTACCTTTCAAGAGAGTTAATTTGCTTTGCTTGTGGATAATCCAGAAAATCAGCAGTTTATACTTATTATTCATTTGTCAAGACTAATAAAATTCTTCCACTTTAATCTCCTTTTCTGATCCCTCTACCTACAAATAAAGGAATACTAAAAGTTGGTTTAAAGTTATACAAAACCATTTCTTAAATTTAAAAATTAAATCATTAACCAATATTTGCTCTTAAAGCCTTTGTGCAAGCAAAGCTAATAAGAAAAAATTGTTATACAGCTATAGATATCAATATAGTTCAGATGAATAGCCAAACTTGGGGTAAACTTTGAATAACCAATATTTTCCCTCCTCTCCCTCAATTAGTTTCTTCCAATTCTTTCTTTGTTCTTCTTCATCTTCTTCCCTCCCTCGCTTGAGTAATTGTGGCTGATTTCTTCTGCTTTTTTGCCATTTTAGATATTTATTTATTTTTTATACCTATTTGGTAATTTATTTTTCCATTTTTCTTTTTCATTTTAGCCCCTCTTGTATTTCTTCTTCAGTAGGGAAGAAAAATAGCCATCATAAAAGACAATTGGTGAGGGAAAACATAAATTTTGTTTTATCATTCTAATTTTTTTAAATTTCTTTCCTCATACATCAAATGACGGTATGTTTTTCTTTTTAGTCATTTTCTTTGGCCTTTGCTCTCTTCAAACCTTACTTGAATTTTCTTTTTAATCATTTCAGGCATCTTTCATGCAGGTATTTTGTTGATCTCTAGCTCAGAAAAGCAATCCATATACTAACTAAAAGATTCATTTGTTTAAAATAGATTTCTTCATCTTCATAATATTTTTGCTATTTGCTGTATTTCTTCTAGTTCTTTTTCCTTCATTAGATTTTCAAGCAATTGACAAACTATTGAATTTCTTCTCTAGGAATTAGGAACTCCTGTCAAATTGGTCATTGACCAAAACTTTGGTTTACAAAAGATCTTGTGATGCTGCTCTCTTTTGATTGATGTATGTTGAGTATTTTCTTTTAGTAGCGAAGGTTTTTTCTCTTGGTAAAACCTCTTGAATATTTGTTTTGTGAACCTTAAGTGGCTAAATGATTTTCTTGTTGTAGGTGGTTAAAGGTTTGTCCAAGATAAGGATTCTCAAATATTAAATTGTAAGCACCTAGTTGAAATAGTGGGTAAGTTACTATTTTAATTAAACATTTTAGATTATCTATTCATTGGCCAAAAAAAGAATTAAATTGCTGTACAACTATAGTTTTGCCTTTGTAATCATAGACAACTATGTTTAATAGCTTGGATATTCTTATTAGAAAATTCAATTTTGGTTGATTCAAGTCTGTGTTTACAAAACATGTTGTTCTCTTAGATTTGCAACATCTCAATAATATTAGGGATAATATCAGAAACCTCCCCTGAGGTTTCTTTTAATTTCACCTGGTACCCCTAAACTTTTAAAAATATCACTTACCTCCCTTACTTTTGTTGTTTGTGTAACAAAATTTATAAAAACCCCAAACTACCCTTTTGCTCATTTTGCTAAATAAAAATACTCCTAACCACTTTGTTTGTTAAAAAAAAAAATCACCACCTAAAAAATAATTTCTATTCGTACCACTATATCACAAATCTATAATTCATAAAAATAAAAATTTTAAAAATAGAAAAAATGATATTTGTAAAGAAATATACTAGTACCAATTTAATTTATATATTTAAAACCGATTCATTATGAGCCTTTTTTTTTTTTGCCTAACATCTTCACAACTCGTGACCCAAGTCTTTAAATTGTACTAATTCATTATAAAAGTCAACTCAAAACAAAGAAAAAATCTTACATTCATATTCCATATTATCACAATTAAAAAAATAAAATTTAATTTATTACAATTTATAAGTAAAAAATTGTACAGCCATACAAAAAAAAAAAAGAATAAAAAAGCATGTTGGATAAATAGAAAAAAGAAGAAAGTGACTTTTGATTCTTTTTTTTTCATTTTTTGACATCCATTTATTTGATATGTAAATCATGTACCAAGTGAAGGTTCATATAGTCAATTTATAATTACCAAGGGAGGTGAGTGATATTTTTAAAATCATAGGTGTAACGGCCTCAAAAATTTATTTTTAAATATTATTAATATTTATTATTCTAAATATTATTAATATTGTCATCAGTTTATTTGATTATTTTAATATCGTACTCAAACATATTTTCCAGAAAATTTAATTTATTTTTGGGAACCCAATTTTTTTTTATTTCACACTTATTTTCTCGTTGATTTTCAACATTCCATTCATTTTATTTTAAAATTTGCTCTTTTGAATCAATTATACAGAAAATGAGAAAAACACGTTTTTCGAGGTAGAAATTTGGGCAATGAGCTAAGTTGTACTGGAAAGTAAGGATGATCACCTGTAGGTTAGAAATGTTATCAAGGGACTAGAAGTGAATCATTAAAAGTGAGATTAAGTGTGGTTTTGAGACCCTAAGTCTAGATAAACAATTTTCCCTAAAACTAGGGTTTTCATCTTGCTATTATTCCAACCATTTAATTTCTTCCAATTCACTTTAATTACTCTTATTCCTCTCCTTGTTGGCTGAATTTCCCCTTTCATTTTCTAGCCAAATTAATCACTTCATTTCCCTTCAAATTAAGCTTTAAGACAAGAAATTTCAAATGAGACAACAACCCCTAAATTTGGGGCTTTAGTCTTGTCATTGCTTTATGTCATTTAAACCCAAAGTTTTTCCTTTCTTTTTCTTCCAATTACAGCCGGCTCTTTCCTCCCTCTTTCCTTAGCAAAAATTGCTTTTATTACCTTCTCAAGCTCTCCATTTTCAGCTGATCCTCCCTCTCATCTCCTTAGCCAAAAAATTGCTCTTCATCTCCTCTCCAAATCCCCAAAGACAGTGCCACCATTTCCCCTTCTCCTCCAAGAAAACCCTCCATTCCCTTACAAACACACTTGTTTTAGAGGACTTGAAGTTTTGGAGCTTTTGATGGGTGAGCTGGGCCAACAAAACTGGGCAGAGGAGAGGCTGTGGGTTGCTGCCATTTTCAATTGGAGGAAGGAAATCAACCAAGGCAGCTCTAGGAAGCAAGAGCTACTTGAGAAGTTGACTAGGGTTGAACATTGGAGCATTTCTTGGGGATTTTGAACTAGTGTTCAAGTGTTTGTAAGGTAAACTCTTCATCTCAACCCTAAATTTTGAATTTCAGCTTTAATTAGGTTCTATATATATGATTTGTGGTGTATTTATGGAGGTAATGGGTACTTGTTGAATGATTTTAGCTTACAAATTTTATTGCCCTTTTGATGCTTTAGAACTTATCTTGGAAAGTTGGATGATGTTGTGAGTGGGCTCTTGGAACTCCCACAAATATGTGAATTTGCTTCTTAGCATGAAAATGGTGATATGTGTGTGTGTGGATGTTGGAATTTGTGGTTGAAATTTGGAGGAAAAACCTCAATGGAAGAACCGAATTGGAGAGGGGGAAATGGGGCTGAAAATTTGCTGTTTTTCCTTTGATTTTTGTGGCTGCATTTTGTAAGTTTAAGGGCTGATTATAGTGCTTAAATGATGAGCTTTGAGTTGTTAATTTACTCTACAAAATCCCCTCAAAAGTTCTAGTAAGAATGGCATGAGAAAATTCTGCTATGGAAGCTTAAATGTTGGCTGAAAATCCTGCTAGGTTTCCCCTGTTTTGTGGCTGCGTTTTTGCAAGTTTGAAGACTGAATGTAATGCTTAAATGATGAGGTTCCAGTTGCTGATGTTTCCCACAAAAGCCTTTTAAAAGTGATAGCAAGAATGATAGTTAAATTGGAACAAGAAAAGCTGGAAATTGAACGAGCTTGCTGTCCGGATCTATGGGCCTGTTTTGTGCTAAATTTTGATAAAATCCATCATCATTTGTGATCACCATTAGGTTTAGAAAGGGTAAAACTATCTTAGATTCGAAAATGCGGTCATTTGGTGGTGGTTTAGATGTGTTAAAAGTAATGAGAAGAAGGGGAATGAAACTTTGCAGGATTGAACCAATGTTGTCGAGCCCACTTTGGGTGAGTAAAAAGCTGTCTTCCTGAGGGAATTTTTGGTTGAATTTTGGTATGAACCTAGTCTATATGTGGTATAATTGGTGTACCAAATTTGGTAATTTTTAGACATGAAATAGTCACTCAAACAGGGTTTTAAACTCTGTCCTATAAGTTCGAAACAAAGAAATTTCAGAAATTTGAACCCCCTCTGTTTGAACTGTTATAATTTCATGCTCAGGTGTCGGAATTGAGTTCCGTCAGTGGCTGTTGAAACTCCTTATGTAGTACTATATCGTATATGAATTTCAGAGGCCAAATAATTTTCTGTAATTTATGGTGAATTTTCAAAGTAGCCTGGATGGCCAGCCTGATATGCCCTGTCTCTGTACTGTAACTTTCTGTTGAATGAAAAACTGGGCTAATTCCGTCCAGAATTTTAATTGGATGTCTTCTACAAAGTTTTAGAGGTTTCAAAGAGGTTTCCAACGGTACCAAATGTACAAAATTCTGACTTGTATAACTTAAGTTATGATTTTTCAAAGTTTTCAGGTCGAATTAGGAAATTGTTGAACTTTCTACTTTTTAAAATAAATTTGGTCGGTGAACTAGGAAAACTTATTTTCGTTCTCTTTTAATTATTTTAGGGCAAAGCGCTGATTTTGCAACTGATCAAAACTTGGACTCTGACCCCTACTTTGTCGGTGAGTTTTTCAATGCATGTTTATTGCTTTAATTTATGAACTTAGTGCGTGAATGTGCTATGTGACTTGTTACGTGCTTATGTTGAAACTGGAACTGTTGAACCACTTATCTAGCTGAGAGTATATACTTATTGCTCCCTTTGTAGAGTCGGTGATTTATTTGTATGTATTGAATTTGGGAGACTGTGTTATACAATCTCTTGGCCGAGTGCCTGAGTGATTTACTGCTCAACGCTTAAATATTTGGCGCATGGGTCTGAGAGGGGAGAGTTTGGTTGGAGTTTGGCGGAAGAGTCGCTACTTGGATTGAAAGTCGATGAAGTGTCGACTATTATAAATGCTCGGGAATTGTGGAAAATGGCTCCTGAGAGCCCCCGTATCCTCAATATGTGTGAACTTGATTTGTCTATGTGTTTTATTTATTTACTTTACTTTTATCGCTTTAAGTGCATGTGTGCATGAATTTTGGAAACTCACGAGCTTTTTTAGCTCACCCCCATTCCCATTTGTTTTCCCCAACAGATCCAGAACTCCAGGCTAAATAGGGCTAGTTCTTGTCCACTTTTATCTCGAATTTGGAGAAATGTTTTGTATATTCTTTTGGTGATGTATATTTTAGAATTATGGAAATATACTAAAATCTGGCTTGAGGATTTTAAGTATTTTAAGTGGGAAACTGTAATTCTAAGATTTGACAGTATTGTACAATTTTAGTATTAATGTTGCTATGATTGGAGGTTTTACTCGTTTAAGTTAGTATCTTTCATGCGTGAGTCCCTGGAGAGTTGGGCAGTAAACCTGCTAACCCTCCTAGGGAGAGTGGGTCAAGTACAATAGGGGTGCGTGTGATATTACGAGAAACCTCAGGGGAGGTTTCTGATATTATCCCATAATATTAAGTCCGTAACTTCAACTGTATAACCAATTTAATTTACTTTGTAAAATTGAACTTAATTGGAGTAAGCCTAAATAGAAAATTTGTGAAAAAAACGTAGTATTTCAAGTTTTTATAGGAAAGAACTTAAAGGAAGGGCTTTCTAATTTTAAAGAAAATTTGATACTCACTAATTTGTTTAAATAGGATGTCTGACACATCCAGATGTTATGATATGACACTACAAGAAAAATGGTCATTAGTGACAACACAAGGACTGATGACTTTTCTCGCCACTAAAGGCCCTTCACCCACCACTTTGAATGTTGTCACACCGTGATCGTGGAAGTTAGCTATTCAGTGGACGACTTTAAATTGTCGCCACAACCACGTCCCCATCCTGATTTAGAACGCTACAATAGATAAACAAGACAACATGCTAAATTGTCAATAATGTTCATTCTTTTTCCGACAACCGTGGTTTGTTGTCATCATATTTTACCACGACTTGTTGTTGTCAAGAAATGTAGAGTTGCTAGTGACAACAAGTATTGTCACTTAAGCTTGTTTAAATAAAACAACAATTTTATATATATTATAATTTTTTAATAACTATATTAAGAAGTAATGATTAATAATATATTCATAAATTTTTTTAAAAAAAATGTATTAGTAAATTTAAATAAAAGTTAAAGTTATAAAATTGGCTAAATGAATTAACTTGCTAGCTGATAAGGCATTGGCCTACTGGCTGAGGTTGAGGCCCCAGATAGTAGAAAGCTTGGGTTCAAATCCCCCTACCCCCTCCCCGCTCCTTAAGTCCAGCCCTCCCTTGCTGAAAAAAATTAAAAAAAAGCTAGTCAAATGATTATAGGTATCATAATTAATTTAATTTTCTTATAAATTTGGTAATTTAATTATGTTAGTTAAACTAGTTAACGCTTCTTTGAAATTGGAATAATTCTAGAATTGAAAAAACTAAAGAAAGTTTTAATTAAATTGAAATCAGATAAATTTTTTTTTCTAATTGTACTAGCTAGAAAATTAAAAAATATGATTTGAATCCATAAGCTATTCTTGATCTACCAAGACACCCTAAAATTTGATTTAAACCCCAGTTTATCTTACTTTACTTGGACACCCTAAAAATATGATTTGATTCCCAATAATTTAACCTTATTTTACTTAGCCACCCTAAAATATGATTTAAGCCCAATAAGTTTATATAATTCTATTTGGACAACGTAATAAGATCTTATTATGCCTTTTATTACCTTCTTAGAACATTAATACAACTTTAACAATATATTAACATTAATATTGGTTTGTATGTAGTGAAACAACTGTCATATAGTTTATATAATTCTATGTGGACACAGAATAAGATCTTATTGTGCCTTTTATTACCTTCTTAGAACATTAACACAACTTTAACAGCATATTAATATCAATATTGGTTTGTATCTAGTGAAACAGCTGTCATCTAGTGTACTTACATATAATTTAAAAAGGTATGAATTACTCGATAAATTAATAGTTTATTAATTTATTAAGTGTACTAGATGAGTAAATATAATTTAAATTCTATTAATATCTTCAATTACATAGTAGTTGAAAATTTTTTCTATTATTAAGATGTCAAAAAGATTTAGTAATACTAATTGATATCTTCAATTGCAGTACCTTTATTACAATATGAGAATTCAAGTCAAGAATTTTTAGATGTAATAAGAAAATTTAGGGATGAGATTCAATCAGATTTAAGTTTTAAGAAAAAACAACAATAATAGACTCATATTTTAGAAAAATATATTAGTTGTAGGAGCATCAATTTATATTTGGCAATTTAACTAGATTAGTCAAATTAGTCATATTTGCCTGAATTACAGTAATAAATAAATAGCAAAAGAAAAATATTTTTTATTATATCTTGATAATTAGTAATCATTGATAAGTCAATATTTTGCATGTTTTTAATAGGTTTAATTATGTAGTTTTTGTGTGTTTTTGTCAGTTTAATGGCTAATGAACTAGGGTTTCTATTGAAATTCTACATTTTGTGGTTTAAATAGAAAAGTGCATTTTTGTGCATTAATGTGGTGAAATCTTCATGTTTTTGTAGGATTGCTTGTCCAATTATCAAATGAGGACAAAATGAGGAAAATTGCAAAGAAGCTCGGAAGAAAAGTTGGAAATTGAAATATCCAAAGTGGAAGAAATTTCAAATTGGAAAATGGAAAATGCAATTGGAATATCAAGGAATCAAAGGGATAAAAGTCGGAGCAATTAACGCGCCAATTTCACGACAAAAAGCTCGGAATTTGCAAGTTTCAAGTGGAGTCGTGAGGTAAAACGCGAACCAACAAGTGGAAATTTCAAATAGTTTGCGAATCCCTCTCACAGGAGACAGGGAAGCAGATCCGCGATGTGATCCACGATCCTATGACTCGCGGATCCACATCGCGGATCCTCAGAAAATGACGGCTGCAACTTGCAGCCGAATTCCAGATTTTCCAGCTCAATTTTTGGACGAATTTCAGCTGAAAGTTACGTGAAGAATTTTGTGAAGTTGAAGAAACAACTCATGACCAATCAAAAACACAACTTTACAACTCATTTGAGATTTAAATTCAATGGATTCAATGCATGAAGACAAGAGATTCATGAAGCCAATTTCTTTGACTTTTCAAGACCAAACTTTTCTTGTATTCACATGATAAAGTCTTGGAAGCTTATGGATGAATTCATCTATAAATAGGACCTCTTGTAGACATTTGAGGGATGTAGAGAGGTAGAGATGTAGAGAGGAGGAATGTAGTCTTCACTAGTTCATTAGTTTAGTAGTATAGTTAGTAGTAGTATGTTTAGTTAAGCCTCTCAAATCCTAGAGTTAGGATGAACTTGTTTTAGTTGTGATTATGAAATAGTTGAATTATTTATGTCCTCATTGATTTTGCTAGTTTAAGACTTGTGCTTATGCTTTATGGTTGATTAGCTACCAACTATAAATGATTTGATGTTGATGAGCAATGAAAAACTTGCCTTCAATAAGATCTAAGTTCTCAAACACTAACTTATATTCTCACGAAAGTAGTGAATATAGTTGGTTGGTTTTGGTTTTAAACTATAACTTCATTGAGCTTATTTAACTTGTTCTCTTCTATGAAAAAATAGGTCAAGGAAGAATCCAAGGAGTTAAGGAATTGGCGAAAGCGATTCCGAGTGACTAGCTTATCTTAAATGAGAGCTTGCACTACACATGACCATTGACGAAAGTGATGGCATAAAAAAGGAAGTTATATCTTAGCAAATCATTGGAGAAAGGACATAATAAACTTGACTAACTTCTAATCTAACTTAACAAGGGATTCTAAAGCTCTAGGATCTTAACTCTTTACTTGCTTTCTTGTTATTTCCTTTCTATCGCCAATTGGATGTCTTCGACACCTAGCGGTCGGTTTTAATCGCTTAATCCCTTTTTCTTAGGTCGGCTTTGACCGCTTCTCCTTTATATATCTTACTTGTGATAGTCTAAATAATGAGGAGTTTGAAAATCACCGTACTTGACACTCTTCCTCGTGGGATCGACACCTTATTTCCCTATACTCAATAAACGATCCGTATACTTGCGGTAATAAAGGTTATCAAGGTTTTTAAAATTTGACGAGTAAAGAAAATCCCTATCAATCATCAGTCTATAACATTGATTACAATAAACCAGTTACAAAAATAAATAAATCATACACCAGATCTACAATTAACTAAATAAATTAATTCATAAATACCAATTTAATTACCCAAAAAGCTTCACAAATAGAAGCATGTCTAAAAGGGGGGAATAAATGAAGTCCGAAATCCATTCAAATGCAAGCCAAAAATGTGGCGGTAAGTGGTGAAGTCCAACTTTTGTCTAAGTGTCCCTCACAACCTTCACTTTGCTAAGTATCCCTTACAACTCTCTCACACTCACAGCTCTTTCCCCTTCACACCCACTTCAAAACACGCCATACCTCCATCATTTCCAGCGATTGAAGGTCAACACTCAACTATGGTCTGGACGTTGAAGACCATCTCTCTCCAAGTCTCTGCAAAAGGTTAGTGCTTTCCTTTCAATTTCTCTGAAATAATATGCAGCTATGTTTGCCAAAGTCGCTAAGTTTTTTCCTTAAAATGTTTACAAGCATTGTTGTTGGACTTTACCTATTTCAGGTAATATTATGCAAATCACCTTCATTTATCCCACATTTTATCCCACTTTTTGTCCCCATATTTTGCTTCCCTAATTTTGATTTAGGGGAAAATTTTTGCCCCATTTAGAGGGATTAATTTTATGCTCGCATCTTGGCATGTTTGGGAAACCCATAACCTTTGTTGTCAGTCCTTAAGTTTGATAAAATGTATTAGAGATGAATGGAAGGAAATTGAAAAGAATAGGGGTTGTTCTTGATGTTGTTAACTTTAGTGAAGAAGATGAGGGTACAACTTTGGGCTCGTGCGAATTTGCTTAGCTATATGTCTTTGATTTTAATAAATGGATTGGGATTGATGGAGAAAATTGCACGCATGTGGGCCTCTAGCAATCTCTTTGAGGGAACTTTTTTTTTTTTTTATGGGTGTATAGGATTACGCAAATTAGTTTTGTTACTAATAATGCTTCCCAATGATAACGGCTTAGCATTTTCTTATTTCGATTGCAAATCTCCCATGGTGGGGGTCACTATCTCTATTCTTATGCCTTTCTTGAGCCATATTGCATGGGTTCCAGTCCATGTCCCTTGCAAAACATTCTCAGACTTAGACAAAAAAATTGCCTTGACAGTTGTATAATCTCTGAATCGTGAATTTAATACTTGAATAGCCATTAATTGAGTATTAAGACAAATTTAGATGCAGAATCCAAATATATCAAGATACGCTAAAGTGGCTTAATTTACTAACCACTGTGGTATTAAACAAATAAAACAAGGTGTGGGTTTTGCATGGTTGGATGTGATACCTTATTTATTCCTTTTGTTTGTTTATGTGGACGTCTTTTGTTTGGTGAAATGCACATGACTTGTTTCTTTGATTAGAATGATGATTCTGACTTGTTTCTTTGACTAGAATGATGATTCTGTCTCATACTCTTGGCTGTATTATTCTCTAAGTTTTGTTTGGTGAAATGCACATGACTTGTTTCTTTGATTAGAATGATGATTCTAACTTGTTTCTTTGACTAGAATGATGATTTTGTCTTGTATTCTGGCTGTATTTATTCTCTAAGTTATGCATAATTGTAAAGGTTATTCAATAAGCCCCATCACTTGAACAACGCCTTCAAAACCAAAGAAATATATGCTCTTTAAGAGAAGTTACATATGCAAACTAAGCAACATTTCAAGCTTGACAGGGCAAAACTCAGCATAAGATAGCGAAAGAATACTCATGCTTATGAGTTTGTACGTGTCAACACCTTTTGTTAAGATTTTGTACAGGTCCTCCTATAACCGGGCTAAGACTGAAGAAGACATTTGTGCTAAAGTAACAGGGCATGTAATTGGATATGTTCGTGGTCGTGGTCTTTCCAAAGCTAGCTTAATTGCACAAAGACTAGCAGACATAGAAGCATTCAAGAAAAGAGCAGAGGAAGCTGAAAAACGCCGTATCAGCTGAAAAACGTTCAGCTGATCTAGAATTTCAACCCAATCTCAACAAGAACTTATGCAAAGGTTGAGAACCGCAAGCTGAAATGCAGAACCAGCAAAGTGATATGCAAGACTCCTCTTTAAGAGCTGAAATAGGCATGGAACAGAATGAAAGTTCATTTGCAATGATAATTGGTGTAAAGATCCGTCTTATATAAGTATAATTATCCTTGCTCTGGCCGTCTACCCCTGCCTCCCCTTGGCCATGCACCAAGTGACTGTACCCTTTCAAGGCGTAATTACGGATTGGTTTGGGAAATTGTATGCTGTTTTGGATTACATATTTGATATTATTAAAATCTTAGAGTCTTGTATTGCATTTTCACTAGTATTTATATATACATATTGATGATACAGATTTTATTTTCTTTCATATTGTTGCATACCCTCATTTAGTTTGTTGCAATTATTAGAAATCTTGTTGAATGA